>JALGBA010004230.1:1800000-2122247 GCA_023970755.1 Azemiops feae | reverse complement strand
TCTATCTATCTATCTATCTATCTATCTATCTATCTATCTATCTATCTATCTATCCTATCTATCCTATATCTGTCTGTCTGTCTATCCTATCTATCTATCTATCTATCTATCTATCTATCTATCTATCTATCTATCTATCTATCTATCTATCTATCTATCTATCTATCTATCTATCTATCTATCTATCTATCTATCTATCTATCTATCTATGGGGTCCTTTGTGCTCTCTGAGCTTGCTTGTTTTCTTGCAGATGTTTCATTACCCAAACTAGGTAACATCATCAGGGCTAGAACTAGCATTGATGATGTTTCCTAGTTTGGATTAATGAAATGTCTGCAAGGAAACAATCAAGTTCACCAATGACCCCTCATGTCAACCCTGAGCTACAAATATTCTCCTTTATTAGTATATACAGTGCTTTTTTTGTAAAATAAAAAGGTGCCGGAACTCACACACGTCATACAACCCGCCTTGCCTATCCTACAAGGTTCCATCCAAAAAAGGTGCCGGAACTCCGTTCTGGGCGTTCTATGAGAAAAAAAGCCCTGAGTATATACCTATCTATTAAAATACCATTCCAAAGAGATACCAGATGATCGATCACATGATGATATCACATAATCAATTTTCACAAAAAAAACCTAATGTCCATCTATTCAGGTACATTAATTAGGCAGTTCAATATGCTCTAAATGCAATTTTAATTAATCTCAAATCTGTTTGAAACCATTTTAATATATTTAAACCCAGAAATATCCCAGAAATGTCCACTTTAATAAAATTCTTGAGCTTTTGACAGAAATATGCTATGAGTTTTACTTCTGCCATAGATTCCATCAAATAAGAGAGAATCTTATACCATTTCTGCTATTTTTTGAAATGGTATTTTAATGTATATAAATAGATTAATGAGTCAATTTTAAATATTAAAGATGTCATTGTGATGTTGAATTATATACTAAGGCTTTGGAATCTGACTTTATCAGGAATTGTGGCTGTATTGTGTAGGGGTGGAGGTGGGGGTGGCTAAAGGAATTATATTGAGATATGGGAAAAATTATACTATTCCATATGTTAAGGGATGGCTTTTAGAAATGCGTGGTTTACCTAGCTTGGAAAAGGCAGTATTTTCTACTAATCAAAGGTTAAATCTATATGCATTACTTTGGCAGAGCTTTTATGATGCTTTTCAGTATATTTTGCATTTATTATACCATAGTACTATATGGTATATATTAGTAAGCCAGTGACTATTCATAAGTTTAATATTTAAGTTTTTAATATAAATTTTATTGAGTTTTTCTTTTTATTTTTTTAATCCTTTTAAAAAAATTTCTGGGAGGGAGATTCCATTATTTTTTATTTCATTTTAAAGATTATCATGTTTAGCTGGGGTTTTTTTTTTTAGTGTATGTAGGTATTACGGAAATATTTTGTATTTTATAAAATACAATGAACATTACAAAAGCAGACAAACCCTGAAGACCTGCCTGTTTCCCCAGGCATTTGGGTCAGGTGATTAGATGAGCTTTGCTGTGCTTCCCCCCCCCCCCCTGTGGGTCTGGTTATTGTTTGTTTTTGGATGCCTGGGGTTATATCATGGGATTTTTGTGTGTCTCTGTGTGCATGTGTGTGTGTGTGTGGGGGGGGGTTTCAATCCTTGTATGCCAGCCAGTGACTTTTATGAGATGGGAGTCTTTATAAATCATATAAATAAACAAAACAAATAAATCACATCATACCACCCACCCCCAGCCCAGCGAGTTTTTTGTTGATACAAAAAAGATTATGTCTCTCATCCACAATTAAATTCTGGAAGAGGCCAGCTTTATTACAGGCTGACAATACATTAAGCAGCAACAGGATTTCTGGAGTCCTCGTTAACTGACTTCGGGGTATAGCTCAAAGGTCTAGAACAAAGGTCCCCAACTTTTTGGGCACCAGGGACTGGTTCCGTGGAGAAAGGTTTTTCCATGGACCAGAGGGTGCGTGGTTTTGTGTGCTGCCTGCATATCGCGGATAGGGCTTTGCTTGTTTGTGCGGACCATTTGCTGGCATGTCGCGGCCCTGTACTGGTCCACAGACCGGGGGTTGGGGACCCCTGGTCTAGAAGGCAACATTGATACTAAATACTGAGGTTTCCTTCCCCAAGAGTGGTCCACCCTCTGTCTCCTACCATATCTCCCTCTATCCATCCCCATACTATTAGCCTTGCCTGCCCCTTCTCACCACTCCCCCAGTCTCCCCCAACTCTAGCTGTTCCACCGTCATTGCCAAAGACTCCATCATACCATCCAGTTTATCAACCCCACCGACAGAGATGGGCACCAGGCTCAGAGATGCTTCTGCCTTGCCCTCAGCAGTCCTTACCTTAGGCACCAGCTAGTTTATCACTCTCTTCCACAAACTCACATCAACTTACAACCCTAATAGAAATATAGAAATAGAAAAAATGGAACTGAATGAAAAGGATTTCGTTACTCTGCAAGATGGAATAAAGGAACCAGATGTGGATATCATTAAGATTGGCAAAAATGTTACACAATCCTGGTCAGATGAAGCCCAAATGGTGCAAAAGTATCCCAGCAAACAAAAAACAATAAGACAAAACCCCAAGTTACACCAAAGGTAGTAGCTGGCTCTCCCTTAAAAGTTTAAAACCCTACGTTATTTTTCTCTCTGCCACTGTATACTAATCGGAACGCTCTAGTTATAAGGCAGAGTTCTTATAGGTGCAAAGCAGAAGTCTGCTTTTATGTGAGAATTATGTGATATACCGGAAGTTGGGCAGTCTGGAATACTGATAGCTGTACGCCCCATTTTGCAATTGCTATACATATGTCACTGAAATTTGGGGAGGAAATTGCCAGTGGGTTTTTTAAAAAGAAGAAAATAAGAGTGGAAATGAATGTGTTAAGCATCCCTTTAGCCCCGTTTCTGTCTTTCAATACGAATGCCTCTAAATTGTTCAACCCTGCATAAAAACATAGCTAGTATTGCAGATCAGTTCACTTGGTGATGTTAAACAAACCAAGAGTTTCTAGCCTTTTAGTTGAAAAATAGAACTCGTTTAAAACTGCTCTACCTTGCTGGCTTGCACTAAGAACGATTGAGTTAATGACTGTGAAATGCTTTAAAGCTTAAACACACATGGAATGTTGCTATCTATCAAATCTATCCAGAGGTTTCTGCAGGGAGGGGTTAAAAATGATGCCACCCACCACCTTGCATCTGAAGCCTTGCCCCTTTTCACATGTAGTGCAATGCAGAAAACCATGGGGCTCAGATCCCATGGTTGTGACTGCCGGCCTGACTTTTTTGACCCTTTACACATGTAACTGTCATTTTCAAGGCACAGTGGGAAATGCCATAGTAATAATGGAGATGCCTATACAGGTAGTCCTCAATTTACAACCATTTTTTTAGCAACCATTCATAGTTACAACAGCACTGAAAAAAAGTGACTTACATCCTCACGCTCACAATTGTTGCAGCCTCCCCACAGTCATGTAATCAAAATTGAGTGCTTGGCAACCACATGTATTTACAATTGTTGCAGCATCCCAGGGTCATGAAATCATCAGATGCGACCTTCCCAGTTGGGTTGTAACAAGCAAGGTCAAGGGAGGAAGCCGGATTCACTCAATGACTGTGTGATTCACTTAACAACTGCAGTGATTTGCTTAACAACCACGGCAAAAGTCATAACATAGAGTACACTTAACTGCACTCTTTCAGAGCAACAGAAATTCTGGTCCTAAATTTTGTTGTAAGTTGAGGACTAACGGTATGTTCCTCCTTTTCTTATATTTATGGCATAACTGAAGTTGTGTCCTTTTGATCTGGGAGCTTGCTGCTGTATAAGCTTTGTTCTTTTTTTGTTGTTGTTGCTTTTTCATGCACCTGCCGGCAGAGATGGCCCAGTTCAAAAGAAAATATCAGTTCAAAACAGAATAGCATGATTAAAAACCTTCATACAGTGCAGTGCTTTATATCCCTTTGTGTCTCCCTCTGTTCTGCAATTTCAGGAAGGTGGCAGAAAAGGCTTAATTAAAACAAGTTCATTGAGTGCTACAAATATTTGTCAGTTGTAAAACTGTCTACCTAATGTGAAGCTTTATATATCTCCCATCTCCTGACCCTGGCCACCATTAGTTGAAATTAAACTTCCTTTTAGCAATTTAAAGTTAAAATCACTTTGTAGATGAAATTGATTTATATTAAGTTGTGGACATCATATAAAGGTTTCAGTTGTAGAAAATAATTTTGTAAACAATAACTCAGATGAAGAATACTAGCAAATACAATACTTTTCTTCATTTGATGGGTACATACATATCCAGCAGATTAAATTGAGATTAAGCCACAAGAGGAACACCCCCTGTAGCAAGGAAAAGGGATTTTTGGAATCACAGGACCTCATTCATAGCTTGAGATCTTGGTTTTTCCCCCAAAAATGGTGCCAAGGAGGAAAGATTTTCTGTTCATCACATCCTTTTACTGGGGGATAAGCAGTCACAAACGATCCATTCACCAGAAGCCAGCTGGTAAGAATTGCTTCCTGACACTTCCGTGATCCACCCCATTCTGTAATCCAACCCAACCTTACTTTTGTCCCTTTGTCTGGCTGGATCGCACCACCCAGTATATTTGCTTTCTATAAATGGCTGTTGGACCTGGAAGCATTCTTAGAAAATGAAAGATATGATAGAAGTTTCCTATTTAATTTTCTTTTACATACTTTTTTTTAATTAAAGAGAGGAATAAATATACATTCATCAACAAAGCATCCTTCTCCTATCACCTGTGGTACACCATCAGGTGTGGAGGTGTCCATGTTGGTTTGGGTGTGTGTTGGTATGTGTGGGTAAAAAGTTAAGATGTTAGCGACAATTTTCCGATTGACAAACGTAATTAGGGGCTGGGCTTTAACAGTGTGATTGCAGCTTCCACCATCGCCCAATGTCCCAAAGGCCAATCTGGTGTTCATGATTATTCCATAATGCTAACTAGCATATGTCAAGGTATATATCCCTTTAATACATTTTATACTGCTGTCCATCTTTGTACCCAGGATAATGTATTTGGACATTTTTTCCCTCTCTGTCAGCCTCCTGTGCATCAGCTGGAAGGGCTGCATGGACAATTTGCAATAGTTATTTACCCATAGCGCACCACACTGTCTGATCACAGCCGTTGCTTTATTGCCAATTATTCTGATGCCAGTATGCCTGCCTGTATATATGTTAGTTCTCTGTCAACTTCTCACAATTTGCATCTTTTGGGTCTTGTTCTTTATCCTGTTTGTGTATGCAGACCTGTGATTACCCACTGGGGAATGTATGTGAAGAGGCAGGCTTTAATTCAGAAAAAGTGTGCCTCAATAAAACTGTTAATATTAAAAAAACACTTCTACATAAATGATATTTTTCTACAAAAATTACTGTCTGTTATTTTCTCTGATAGCATACTTTGGTTAATTTTGGTTCATACTGTTTTGTGTATCCAGTTGTTGGTCAGAAGCTTAACATGGTATATTAACTCAGCCAACTGCGGCTCATTCAATAAATCATGCTAAACCACAGCTTGACATGTGACATGAACACATGCATCATTCTAAGCTATAATGTACTTTGTCTTGTTTTGACTTAGTGTGTTCAAGGAACACAGCCTCTGCTCTTCTGGTGGGAAAACATTCTGATTTCATAGTATTTTCTTAGGAGGAAAAAATGCCAGACTTCCAGCTCTGTCCAAAGAGATTAACATCCCAAAGCCTCAAGAGAATTTATAAAAGCATGCCTTTTTTTATGCCAGTGCCAAACTGCACATTCCAGCTTTGGCCAATTGAGGACCAGATAGAACTATTAGAATCCATTTCCCATAACTCTGAAACTACTGGCTGGGGAGTATGGGATTTGCATTCCAAATCAGGCTTAGCCCCCTGTATGCTGTACTAAGGCTGCAGTTCTGTACCCATTTTCTTGGAATGAACGAGCAAAGCCTTCTGAACGGGCGGTGGACACGCAGAATTGCGGACCAGCTCCGCTTGGAAATTTCTGCTATAGCGGAGGTCTCCAACCTTGACAACTTTAAGACTTGTGGACTTCAACTCCCAGAATTCCCCAGCCAGCACAGGGGTTGGAGACCCCTGTGCCGTAGGATGACGCGTACATGCTGGGGCTTCTGCAATTGCCCCAAAGCACAAAGTACAGTCCTGAAATCTGAAGTTGGGATGTCAGGTTTGTGACGAGGAGCAAGGGGAAACAAAAACCAGCAAGTCATGCTTACTGGCGAGTGACTCACGGATGCTTGGAGCAACTTGCCAAGAATCGCGGCCGGCGCAAGAGCGAAAGGTTGGTCGACCAGAGCCCCGCCCCCTCCCGGCGGGCCTCTACAGTCAATCCATAAAAGGCGGAGCTCCGAGCCGGCGCGTTTCTTCCTCTTTCGCCTGTTTTGTGTTGCAGAATATGGGCATCAACTGAAAAACGCGCTCTTTGAACTTACGATGGAGCCTTCCTTGCCTGCCGTGTTTGCCCGACAGCAGTATGTAGGAAACTACCACCAGACTGTGAAGGTAGGGAACCAATGTGTGCCCGTGGTTGGTGTGTAGTGCGGGTTGGCTCTCCCCTCTGAACCTTGAGTTTTCCAGATATTTGGGGCGACAACTCCCGTTTTATAGCACGCTAGTTAAAGATGTTGAAATAAAATGATCGGATGGGGAGGGGGGGATGAACAGCTGTGTGTGCATCCTAGCCGAAATAACTCTCAAGCAACCCTCTCTGATTTCAGTGTCGTTTTCTTCCGCTTTTCCTTGAGGGTACGAGTCCCATTGAACTCCATGGGACTTCTGACAGGACTTGAGTGAAATGTGGTTTTCATCCTCCTGCCAATCTAGTTTGCGTGATCTGCCCTCTCCCCTCCAGCTGAGGTTGTAATCAGAGTCCAGGGTCACAGATCTTTGGACGCTTGATACTGTAGAAATTGTGCAGGCATTTTGGAAAAAAATGTACAGGCTTTCATAAAGTATCTTGGTTGCTGATGCCACAGCCACCCTTATGCATAACAGAGCTGAAGGCATAGTAAAGAGGGAAACAGGTAGCAATTAGAGTTGCAGGAGGATGTGCAAGAATACTGGGCTGTTTGAGATTTTGAAGGAGCTAAAAGGTTGCCTTACACATAATTGGTTAGGATGGTCTAATATTACTTTGTCCTTATTATGAATCCCGATGTCAAATTTGGGTCCATTAATTCTTTTGCACAAAACTTGAGCCTTTTAATAATGTGTTACTCCAAAAAGCTGCTACTATACCTCTGATTTCTTTTAACAGTATTTGCATATCTTAAAATTTCCCATTCCATTTCATGTCTTAATAAAAATACTGCTAAACTACACAATTCATCTACTTGGTCTATAAATTGGCTTGTATTTGTGTCTGTATATTGGGAGAGCATATTTATGTATACCTTATAATTGTTCATTGCCTTTACGCAGCAAACACGACTGCCTTGATCTTTGGTATATTGAATGTCAGGTACATTTTCCTTAGTGCATCATAGAATCAATCTAACATTCACTGCAAATCATTAGGCTTCTTAGCCAA
Organism: Azemiops feae; assembly: GCA_023970755.1. Lineage (NCBI taxonomy): Eukaryota > Metazoa > Chordata > Lepidosauria > Squamata > Viperidae > Azemiops > Azemiops feae. Next base: position 2,114,645 of record JALGBA010004230.1, on the reverse strand, counting down.
TACCCTGGCATCATCTGCATTCAAAAGTGCAGTACATATACCTTCAGATCTCCAATTCCATGGGATTTCTAACATCACTCAAAGCATCCCTTATACAGTTATCTACAAATGCATTAAACAACCATCCTGGCCTTACTCCCTTTTGTTATTGATCAGTTGCTAAGTCATGTCTGATTCTTCGTGACCCCATGGACCATAGCACACCAGGACCCCCTATTCTCCACTGTCTGCTAGAATTTGCCCAAATTGTTTGTTGCCTTGATGACATTATCTAACCATCTCATCCTCTGCCGTCCCCTTTTCCTTTCAGTCTTGCCCAACATCAAGGCCTTTTCCAGTGAAGCCCAAAGTATTTGAGCTTCAGCTTCTCTGCTCAGTACCAATCAATTGTAAAACAGCTTGTTTATTCTCACTCGTGCTTAATTCCCATTGTATGCCACCTGTATTCCATTCAACAGCCAACCTTGATTCCATGTTTGTGCATAATATTCTGTCAGACTCATTTCGTTTATCCTATGGTTTCTTTACATTGTGGAATATTTTCTCACATTCATACTTTTCACAGTGATCTCTTGAAATCCCCAGATCTCTCTGGCATAATGTCACATTGTATTCCCCAAATTTTGCAAATTGTCATAAGCTTTTGTACCCTACAGTCACAATCACAGTCCTGCCAAAGCCCTTTTGGGGCACAGGTAATAAACCATTGTTAGCATTCACTCTTGCTATCTTTTCTTTTTTTATAGGAAAGCAGTAACAGCATTTTTCCAATCATGTATGGATTAAGCGGCCACTCTGTAAGCAAACCATGTCCAAACTTCAATGCTTGTCCATTTAAATCATTTAACATTTTTATTTGGTTAGATTATTTTTTCCTGAATCCTAATATTGATATTTACCTTCCATTCAGAATGTTAGGAAATGACTCCATATCTTTTCATACATGTCTTATACTTTTCTCACAATCATACTTTTATTCTTTTTGTTAGTCTTTTATCTTTTTCTTCTGTGTAACCACTTTTGACACAGCCAGAAAAGGATCTTTCCAGATTCTGTATCTGGCATCACTTGATGTATCTAATTATTTCATCTGTCCTTTTAAAAAAATATATACAGGTAGTCCTTGACTTACAATCGGTTGCTTAGCAACTATTCAAAATTACAATGCACCTCTCCAGGGCTACTTATGACTTAAGGTTCTAATGGCCACCCCTCCCTCACAATCATGTGATTGTATTTTGGGCATTCAACAACTGGCCCGCTTTTATGAGTGTTTGTTGCATCCTGAAGTCGTGACCACAATTTAGGCCTTTGCCAGAAAACAGCATTTTCTTCCCCTTTCGGCAAAAAACATCCATTATAGACAATGGATTCACTTCACAACCATGGTGATTCATTTAACTGCTGCAAAAGAAGGTCTTTTTTTAGACTTGGTCGTGTGGTGACCTGCTTAATGACCAGCATGACTTGCCACCGTAATTCTGGGTTCACTAATGGTCGTAAAGTCGAGGACTACCTATATATTAATTCCCTTGTTGTTGTTAGTTGCGAAGTCGTGTCCGACCCATCGCAACCCTATGGACAACGTTCCTCCAGGCCTTCCTATTCTCCACCATCTTCTGGAGTCCATTCAAGCTCACGCCTACTGCTTCAGTGATTCCATCCAGCCACCTCATTCTCTGTCGTCCCCTTCTTCTATTGCCCTCAATCTTTAATTCCCTTGTTACCAATCCCATTCTCATCCAACTAGTCATGCTCCCAAAGAAATAATTGTTTGCCCTGCATTGTATGCATTTAGAATTTTGTACAGTTTCCCCCCAGAATTTATCGCTGGTTGTTTCATTTTCATTGAAACACAACGTGCAACTATTATCTACCTATGGATTCATAATTTCAGATACATTCCTAGCAAAGTCCATGCTACTAATTCCTACTTTCTGACATATACTGTAGCCATTCCATTTATAATTAAACCATTTATAATAAAATAAAATAAAATAAATCACTTCTGCTTACAATCAGGCCACTTTAGATCTATGCTTTTCTTTACTCTTACTTTTGTAGACACACAGCCTATTTTTTTCCCCATTTTGTTTACTCATTCATGTTCTGTACTACTTTATCCTCTTGCTTTCCAAAGTTCCATATGTTACTGTTATAAGATATGCTTATAGGTACTGATTTCTGCTGCCTATCATAACTTTGGTCTATTGAAACTTTTGTGTAATGCTTTTTCATAAGATAATTGAAGTAAGGGGTGTATCAGTCAGCTTTGCCAATTTCGTTTAGTTTCTTACAGGTACAACCAAAGCCCAGTTTTGCTCTAAGTGTGCTCTCATTATTCTGCGTAAACAAGGGTCTATAATTTTGGAAGACAACTTACTCTTACCCATATCCTACCAATTAAGATATATACATACTGTACTCAGGATACAGAGTTATACAGAATATTTTATTAAATTTATATGCTGCCCATCTCACTACCCAACCAACTCTGGGTGGCCGACAATGCAATAAAAACAAGAATATAAAAAAAACTATAAAAATATCTACCGCAAAGGGCGATATGCCAATATGCAGCTACATTGCTGACCTTATAAGTGTAATTGCTGATTTAATCTTGGGGGTTGTGGGAATTAGTGGAAGACTCTATCTGTCCAAAAGGATATTTAGAAAATTGAAAGATAATTTTTAAAATGAAGAATGGCAGCTAATTCATCTACATGGATTAAAAGCCAAATTCTTCTCTGATTTAGCACAGCACCTTGAGTTAATCAGGTTTTGAAGCATGAGCAAATATTTCTGCTTTTGTAGAATATTTTTATATGAATTGTTCCTTAAAACTACACCAAATTATCTCTTTTACCAGTCAGTTAAGTCTTCCCCCCCCCCCATAAACATTACCTCTCTCTACCAAACAACTTGCGTCTATGTCAGCTTCCTTTCATATTAATCCCATGACTTCTAGGAGAAGCATATTAAGCCTTCATGTGCATATCAAAGAACTAACATTATGGAAGTAATTTTTACACAATTTCTGACCAAATGCCTGCAGCTATTGGAAAATGCAGGGAATACATCTCAGACTACAATCCCTACTCTAATAAACTAGATATTCAAGCTTGGTAATTATTTAGGATGCCTAGATATTACTGTGATACAATCCCACTTTGTTTATGGATGCAATGAGTCAGTGAGTGAATTACATTTAAGATTTATCACTTAATAACCCATTCTCTGTGCTGTTTGCTGTGTTTTTGCAAAGGAAATTGTAGACCAGAATCACAGCCTTATTAGATGCAGGTGCATCTATCTTTCCCTGTATAAACCATTTAAAGAGGCTGCAGATTATCAGAAGAAAGAAGTAGAGGCTGAAAGAAAAATATTGATTAAACCTTGGGGAGGAAGGGCATGTACTTGATTGAAATCACTCTTCCTAGCTTCCTTTCTCTTTCAACAGTGTGGAACAGTAAAATAATATATCTGAAGTTTTGTTAAAACAAGATTCTAAACAGAGTAGCTGCCCATAAACCTTTTATTTTATAAGTGATCCTGGTACGGCATAGTTGCATTCCCAGTGGAAGTTTTGGAAAATTTCTAGTGGAAGTTTTGGAAGTTTAAGTTGCTTCCTTCCCTGAGATATCCCTTACTGGAGTTTGGTTTTTAGAGGCTTCTCCTGTTACGCAGTACAATGGGGTCAAGTTCATTTTAGCTCTCACCTATGTAAGAGATTATTTCTAGGCAAATGACAAGGTTTCTGAGGACAGCGTATCATTCAAGAACAAAATGAGAAAACAGCATTATTCAAAGATGCATTGCTGAATATATGTTCAAGCTATAAAATGCACTGTTTTATTGTTATTTAAAGTTTATGGAAGTTGTATTAACTGAAATATTTTTGTCTGCAGAAATAAAGGCACCATAAGTTAAAAATGACTAAAACAAAAGGCTAAACCAGGGGTCTTCAAACTTGGTCCTTTTATGACTTGGCACGCTGGCTGAGGAATTCTGGAAGTTGAAATCCACAAGTCATAAAAGGGCCAAGTTTGAAGACCCCTAGGCTAAACTATATAATGAACAATTGAGGGAACTAGGTATGTTTATTCTAATGAAGAGAAGGACTAGGAGTGACATCACAGCAGTATTTCAGTACTGAGGGGCTATTACAGAAAAGAGGGGTTTGACCTATTCTCCAAAGCACCTGAGGGGGCAGGACAAGAAGTAATGGGTGGAAGGTCATTAAACAGAAATCCAATCTAGAAATAAGGAGAAATTTCCTGACAATGAGAACAATTAACCATTGGAACAGCTTGCCTCTGGAAGTTGTGGGTGTTACATCACTGGAGGTTTTGAAGAAGAGATTGGACAGCCATTTGTCCAGAATGGTATAGAGCAGGAGTCTTCAAACTTGGCCCTTTTATGACTTGTGGACTTCAACTCCCAGAATTCCTCAGCCAGCGTGCCTGGCTGAGGAATTCTGGGAGTTGAAGTCCACAAGTCATAAAAGGGCCAAGTTTGAAGACCCCTGGTATAGGGTCTCCTGCTCAAGCACAAGGTTGGACAAGAATTTTAAGGTCCCTTCCAACCCTATTATTCTATATTCCATTCCATTCCATTCTTCTATGTTTTATGAAAAAACAGTGTTCATATAACTAAAGCATGTAGTCCCCAATCCATTGATTTTGGAGCATTTAAGGAATGCCCTACATATAATGTAAAACACTGATGTAGGTTGGAATGGTATGTCTACCTTGCAGATATAGGGAAAGCAGGCTGATAGAGAAGTTTTCACGTTTGTCTCATAGTAGTTCAGATAAAGATGGAATTAAACACTGCCAGTTGTTCAGGGTTGACTGCATTTGATTACATTAAGCCAAGTACTTTAATTATCTTTTCCTAGTAGCATCCAAATTACTCCCCACCTCTTAGTTTACCCCCCCCCCCCGGATTTCTTATCATGAAGTAGTAATTTTTCCACTTCACCTTTGAGTTATAGTGCTGCTTTTGGATATTGATCATTTTCTATATTTTCTCTGCTCAGGCACACCGTGAAGGAACTTTTCTTAAACTACTTGAAGGGAACAGGAAAATGAAACAGGCTTCATATGACTATGATCTGATTGTCATTGGAGGAGGTTCTGGGGGACTGGCAGCTTCAAAGGTAAGATCAGCCAAGCTAGAGTCACAAAAAATATTCTAATAGCTAGAATTTGTTCCAATATGTTTTAGCAGAGTCTAGGAAATGAGGTCCCTCTTCATAAGCTACCGATTGGTTTGTGGAATGCAGAATACATTTTACACTTCAGACAGCCTTCCTAATAGGCTTCCTGCCATCTATGTTAGCCGTAGTAAGAAATTCAGTAATTTTAATCACAGCACATTTGCAAATTGGAGAACTATGCTATATAATCAATGTGGCAGGGGACGTTGTTATACAGCCCTATGGAAAACTTCAAACTATTCCCTATAGATCCATGTCAAAGAGTGTTTCTCAAATACTTTGAGAATCCCTCTAAAAAAATGATATAAACCTAACAAAAGACCAGAATTACATTGGACTGAAATCTAGTCATATCTCCTGATAATTTCAGTTGATATATTAAGGTATGCCCTCGTCAGCCTTCCAGATATTTTAGAAATGACTCTCAGCATAATCTTCGGCAACTGGGGAGCAAAAGACTGGAAAAACTGATCTAAAGAGAATTATTTGAAACATTTAATTAATAAACTATTCATCTTGTTTGAGAATCTGTTAAAAATAAATGAAAAATAATTAACTGTCTATTTTACCTTTGTGGGGAAATGTGTAACCATATTTCCAATTCTTTTGGTGGGAATAAAGTATGAGATGTGAGTGTTAATAGTTTTGAAGGATAAAAAATTTGAATTCCCTTTTCATCTAAAGTGTCATATTTATATTTTAAAATAAAATATGTATCCAGCTGCATTGGAAACATGGTTGCCAACAGTAAATGTCTGAAGTGGGAGAGATTGAAAATAGAAATTGAAATATACCAACAGCCCTTGTTAAATAGTACAGCAGCTATATTATCTTTGATTCTTAAAACAATTTAATTTCTTAGAAGAAACTTTCTTGCTCCATTTATTTTTTTCTTCCCAATAGTAATTAAAATGGACTTATGGGTCTTGGTGGTCCAGATGAGGTTTATGCTCTTCTAGAGTTGTGGTTGATTGCTTGAAAGATTAGTCTGGTTGATTAATTATAATGTCTTGTGTATTTCATTGGGGTTTTGGTGTATTTTGGTTTGCTCTCTTCCTGAACTTTGTTCATATTTAAATCCTCCATCAGCTAGAAGAGCAATTCAAACTTAACATAAAACCATAGCATTATATTATAATAATATGGTAAGTTAACATATATTGAGTTGGACCATCTATTTTAGTATTGCTTGCAGAAGTGCCTCAGGATTTCAGGCAGGAAACCTTTTCAGTGCTAATTAAAGAAATTAGAACTTGATCCTTCAACCATTCATAGGTAGACTGAGTAGTCCATGACTAAATTATAGTTTTGCCATTTTCCAAGCTTGGATAGACTTAAAAAAAGAAAAGAAAAAAAGCTAGAACCGTACTTCCTTCGTAAATTGTCTAAAAAAGTCTTTACATTTTATATAGTCATGGTTATAACTCTTTATCATCACTAGCATAACACTTGTAGTGATAACATCCATTCTAAGCCAGTTCTACAGATATTTTACTGTAGTGGCTTTGTCCCCAACATAAAAATAATACAGAAACTCATGTTTCAAATAGAGCTCCTTCAGCACTTTTAAAGAATATAACAAATATATTTGCTGGCAAGATAGTAATCCTTCTGAATCTGCCAGGATACCTGCTTCTGCCTCTGACTCTGAAGCTAGTTCGATTTTCAAGGAATAACCAGATAGGATATAACAGCAGAACTACTTCTAAAATAGGAGAGCCATCAGAAGAATAAACATTTGTGATAGTTAAGCAGGAAGGATGGGTATTCTGGAAATACAGGTGTTATGATAGCTTTTAGTTTCTTGTTGAGTTAATTGTGACCCCAGGTACCTCGAAAATATTTGCTTTTGGGCTTCCCATGTATCTAGCAGTTATCTTGTAAATAATCAAACTGGACAGTTTGCCAACAGACAAACAAACTGTGTGAAATCTATATAAAGCAAAAGTTAGTGGGAAGCATTTTTTTGTCTCTGGATTTTCTAGGACATCTAGGCCACATTTTAGTTCCAAAGAAGGGATGGGTTGACTCTCAAAGGGAGGCCGCAACATCAAACTGCTGAGTTAGTATCATATCTGTCAGTTTGGGCTGAGCTAACAGAGATTAGCTTGATGAGCTTCCTACTAAAATTAATTGTCCCTTTTTAAATTGTTGTATAACATGAAATATATGTCTTGCCTTTGTTAGTTCCATAGTAATTGAGAAAGATCATCTTTTTTACTTTTTGTGTGTTTAGATTTTTTGTTTTGCATAGTAATGTGGGACTCCTGTCTCTTGTATAAGTGTCTATTCTGATTCTTCTTTGTTCTATAACTGCATACAACTGGCTTGTATATCAATAGCCAATTTGGACATACATTTAATAAAATAGGCCCTGGTCTTCAAAATTCAAGCCACAATAAACATGGCAACCTTTACCATTGGGCTGATGTATGTATGTTTTTTTGGTTTTGGCTGCAGTGATGACTTCTTCAGGAATTTGAAACTTCCACATACCATCAGAGTCTCATAGATGGGTGGGGAAGGAAGAAGGATTCCTTTCATTTGTCAGTGAATGTAGTTTTGTTTAGAAACTGAACAGAAACTGAGATCTAAGTTTCAAGAGTCCTTTGGCAAAATGCTGCATTAATTGCTCTCATCAGTGTACCCATATTTATGCACATGGCAGCAACTGTGTTGTGAACTGCGTAGGATGAGTAGGAATCATTGGTCAACTTTTCAATTTTCCATGAAGCTAACTTATTTTGAAGGGCTGTAACCTAGTGGCAAACTAAAATAATAGCCTACCTAGCTACTTGGTGCAAGATAGACATGCACAAATGGAAAAGGGGTAATGCACATGATGAACTTGTATTTCACTTCATGATGTGATGGACTCAAATTATATACTTGTATGATTTGTCTGATGACTTCATGATGCATGTGTTGTCATTAAAAGTGTTCATATGACTTTTATTAGATGCACATGATTTACTCCTGGAGGTCTAGACAATGTTGGTTCTGGAACATCTGCCTGGTAGATGCCAATAGATGTTGGAGTAATTCTTAGAAGTGAGTAATATTAGGCTTTTAAATAATCCCTAATCCGATCAAGTACCTTTGATACTTATTGAAGCCCAATTAAATATTCCACTTGTTAGGTGGGAAATGAGTATATTTAATATATTTCTTTTCCAATTATTGTGATGTGATGGTCAGGTATTACTCCCAGTGTGAACTAAGGACCCATATCAGTTGTCTGTTTAAAATCTTCATGATCCCTGTCTGTTAAGATGTTTTTTATTGCAAACAAGCTGAGGAGGTGTTAGTAATTCAGGTATTGGACTGGAGCCTGGAAGACCCAAATCATATGTCTCACCTCCAGAGGTTCATTCTCTGACTTCAGGCTAGTCACAATTTATCAACCCAACCTCCTTCATAGGATGTAAGAAAAATTGGAAGGAGTATTGTGCATGTAGCCTTGACTGCTGTAGAAAAGGTGGGATAGAAATGTAACAAAGAGAAATATAGGAAGTGATTAGGAGCTTTGTCCAAACCAAGGATCAGCAGCTTCATTTCCTTTCAAACATGGTTTCTTTAAGAATTGACCTTTAAAAAGACACACTGACTAATGAGCAGTTTGTTCCTCTAAGTTGTGGTAGGCCATTTGGGATTAGCATATTCACCATTGCTAGGTGGGTTTATATGTAATGATTCATCTCAATTTGCAGGTGAGGGCAAAGACTGAGGTCACCTGTCAAATACCTCAGGTATCAAAGGAGTCCCTTTATGTCTCATAATAAAGCTTATTTTAAACGGTGCTTTGGAGCATTGTCATTTTACATAGCATGTGATCTAGTTAGTGGAAATTTCTTCTCATCTTTTGATAGAATTGTGGTAATTTAGGCAGCCAAATTATTGCTTGACATTTAATTACTGAGTTGTTAGATTCATTTCCCCCCAATTTCTTTGCCACCACAATGATCAACCAACAATTGCTTTTCTCGCTCAAGCAAATGCTACGCATCTTGTCTTTTCATTAAAAGAGAAGATGGAAAGGAGGAATTGTTAGAACCTCACAGTGCTAGAAGACGTCCGATCAAGTCAAACTGATGGGCCTGTTTTGGCTAAAAAGTATATTTTAATAAGATAGTTTAAAGGTAACTTTAATTAGGGAGAACATTGGCTTATTGTGGTGATCTGAGTCATGTAACATTTAAACAAATCCTTGTAATAATGTTTACCAGTATGGGTCAGGAGCTTATATATTTCAAACAGCTTTCCCAAGTCAGAGCTCTGTAGTTTCCAGCCAGCGCTGGGGCGGGGAGGGCGGAGTGGGTGGGGGGTGGAGGGGGGGCGGGGTGGTTTTGGGGCACTCGGTGTCTAAAAGGTTCGCCATCACTGTTACAGGAGAAGATAGATAAGGCATGGATGATACCTACTGGGGTAATGAAATGTCTATGAGCAAACAACCAAGCTTAGGGAGTACCAAGAACTCCACAGTTCATCCTTGAGTTACAAATATACCCTTCTGTTAAATACATGAGGGAAATTAACAGTTCTACAACTCAGTTGCTAGACACACATCAATAAACTCATTTTCCCAAAGGACAATATCCTCTATGCATGAGAGGTATCAACAGATTTGAGATAATCTGGAGATTTGTAGATATTTTTTTTTTAAAAAAAAATAACCCTTCAGGAAAAACTGAGGAAATGGTGTGTGAACGTGTTTATGAACATTTATGAACATCAAATATAAATCAGTTGGAGGAGGTAGGAAAAAATACAAGAAAAATCAGGAATGGAGGACAATGGTACGGCCACTTCACATTTTTCTCTTTATTGATTTTTAGGAAGCAGCCCTACTTGGCAAGAATGTATTGGTCCTGGATTTTGTTGTCCCTACTCCTTTAGGAACAACTTGGGGTAAGTTGGTGGTTCTCAATCTTAGTACAAACAAATACCCCAATCAGTTTTGGTTTTGCTTATGCTTCTGAACAATTTTTATGTTTCATCTTCACATTGCGGAAATAAGGTATGAAGAAATACCACATTGGGCTGCGCTCATACATTACACTAATCCACCATTTACTTTGCTTGGTTTTGACTTACAATATCCCAGCACTGTAGTTTGTAAACTATGATTTATACTTAATAGCATGTTGCATGAATTCAGCAAATTGCTATTTATTCAACAGACCTTGTAAGCTCTGGATTAATGCAATATGTGAAACCAGCTACAATCTTCAGAATTTATTTTATTAGATTCATATTTGATCCTTGTGGATAAGCTCAAGGCAGCATACATACCGTAATTCCTCCTCCTATTTCTTCCCACAGTAATAATCCTGTGAGGTGGGGTGGGTTGAGAGACAGTGACTGGTTCAAAGTCACCAAATGAACTTCCTTGGCTAAAAGTGGATTAGAACTACGATTTCCCTGCTCCCAGCCCAGCACCTTAACCATTGTACCACACTGGCTCAGAGTTCTGCTTGGCTTTCATACAAAGGGGCTGAAAGGCCTTCCACAACTGCTTGGATATTGGAGATTCTCACCTACAAAGTTGCCAGTTAGTTGCTTCCCTGTTTTCTGTATGATGATCCTGGATGATTCTGCTATGCTTCCTTTTACAGGTCTTGGAGGAACTTGTGTAAATGTAGGCTGCATCCCTAAAAAGTTGATGCATCAGACAGCTTTGCTTGGGCAAGCCATAAAAGATGCACCTGCATTTGGATGGCAACTTGGTGACAAACGTAAGGATATAAAATTCCATTTCTGTGAATGTTATACTATTATTTGGGGGAAATGACATGGGAATAGAAAGACAGTGGGTGGGATGCATAGTGGGATAAAGATATATTTTTATGTTACATTGAAGTGCAGGAAGAAGATGTAGGTTGAATAAATGGTGTGGCTGTGTTTAGTTTAAAGATTGAATACCATAGGCCTGAATGCTACCTCCAAACTGGGGAATATAGAAGCAATTCTCCAATGTGCTTAAAGCATAGAGCTCAGTGCAGAGCCTTCACAAATGTTCTGAAAACTGATAAGAATCTCTCTAATAATTTATCTGAAATAAAATCTTGAATGGCTTAAGAGGAAGATGCTGCACTACTTGCACATTTCTGACTATATTTATTATTCTTTGTTCCATGTCAGCAAAACTTAATAAACCCAGGATAATTTAATATAATTTTCAGGAAGGAAGGCACAATCAAAATCATGTGTATATGTAGCTGTGTAACATTCTAATGAGGTCTTAGTTAAAGTTAAAGGCCCAGATGAATGCTAGATTTTTCCCCCCTTTGATCCTTAGCCATAAAGCACACCTGGAGCTCTTTGACAGAAGCTGTTCAGAATTATATTGCCTCTCTGAATTGGGGATATAGAGTGTCCCTCCGAGAGAATAAGGTCACATATGAAAATGCTTATGGAGAGTTCATTGGACCATACACAATTAAGGTACTAAATATCTTTTGAATATTTTGTTGCATTACTTGTTTTCCATTGGATTTCTTATATTTCTTTTACTTGTGTGGGAAGTTGGTGTGGAGCGTATCTGTTAAATGACAAGGCCCTACTGTTCTTCCAAATAAGTCATGCTTGGCTGATACCATGGATTCTTCTCCATTTTGTGAAAGAGTAGACTGAAGTTATCTTTCCATTGGTTGTGGCAATTCAATGAATTAGCTTCTGTTATTTAGCAGCAAGGAAGTGCCCAATCCTTTGTCCTGACCTTGGCTTAAATATCAAAGCAAACTGGGTTCAAGGTCTTAAGTCTTAGGAACCAGAATCAGCATAGAGTCTTGGGACCAGTTTTTTTTTTCTTCTGGTCAATTGTGTTTGATTCTTGGAGATTGCCTGGACAGGTCCTTACAGAGAATGCTGTAAAGCACTGTGAAGTGGTATATAAGTCTAAGTGCAATTGCTATTGCTATTTGGCATAGCAAAGAATTAATGGTAATTAATGGTAATTAATATCTGATATCTGTATCAAAGGTGGACAGCAGAGACATCTGGATCTTTTTATAAAGCAACTTCCGTGATTTATTGTAAATGAACAAGAATTCTCTATACATTGTAAAAAAAAAATAGCTGGGCATGGATATAACTGGAATTGAACTTTTAGCTGGAAGAACTGGGAGCTTGCTTTAGTTGGAATACTCAGAAAATATTTTTAGATCAGAATTCTTTGTCCAAAGGGTATATTGTTTGCATTTGGCTCTGCTTGGTGAATCATTTGGATTCTAATACAAAGCAAGGTAGATTCTCCAAAGCTGAAGGTTACCCAGCTCACTTCCCTTTTTTTAAAAAAAAAAATGTATCTCTTCTTAGCCATGAGCAGTTTTTCCTTGCTTACAAAAACTGCCTTCTGATCTAAAGTAGCACATCCTTAGCCTATTATTACAGCATAATGGAAAAAGAGGTGCCTAGCCAGGTCCTAGATCTTGCCATAAACTGAAATAGCAGCCATTCTCTACCCATTTAGGCATCACTCTTAATAACATCATCCATATAGGTTCATTCACCTGCATGTCTTAACATTAGTTATTTAGGAAATGTGTATGCTGCCCAATCTCTTAATAATTTCTTGGCACCTTATGAGGTATAGTATATATATATTGTCTGCCAGCAGTGTCTTTATGTAATATCAGTTGGAGGGCCAAATCAGTCTCCATGGAAAATAAGTAATGGATGCAGCTGACAAAAATGTGATTGATGTCCATAAATTTGGAGGGGTGGGAGAGATTTTTCACTCTGGATTTAGATGAATAGTATCAACCAGGCAAAATCTGGAAAGTTTGCAGGAAGAGAACGGCTAGTTTGATAGTTCTGGGGAAGGGAAGAGAGCAGAAGGAAGATAACTTGCAACAGGACTAATGCAAGAGAAGAGTTTTCAAGATTTCCTGCCATGGGAGGTAAAGAGTAGGTGGGGAATATTTCCTTCTTCGTTACTGTCAGAATATCTGAGTATAGTTTTTAAGCCATGTGGATTGATTTCCAAAGTTCCTTAGGCTAATGCCTTATTTGGGTCACTAGCTATATTTACAAGCAGTGCTTTGTCTAGTCTCAGTCCAATGAAAAGCGAATTTGCTACATTATGAGGAGACTTATTTCGTATCTCAGGGTTCAGCTAAAAAACTTGCTCTGTTGTTTACAGACAACAAATAATAAAGGGGTAGAGAAAAATTACACAGCAGAAAGATTTCTGATTGCCACTGGAGAAAGACCTCGCTATCTGAACATTCCAGGAGACAAAGAATATTGCATCACCAGGTAACATAAAATAATTGATGTGTTTTCTACTGCCTGATGGCACTCAAGGAAATTGGCTAAAATGTAGCATTTGGAAGACAAGGTTGCTCCTTAATAGAACTCTTTCCTTATTGAAAATATTTCTTTTTAATTCTCAGAGGACCAGTTTTTAGGTCTTTTCTTGGAGATGCTGTTGTGGGGTAACTTAAATTGCACTTGAATGCACTTTCAGACAATAACCTGCAGATTGTAACTGAGAATTTTGAAGGTTACAGTCCCAAGAAACCATTAAAATAAAGTCTTTGACTAACCTTTTAAATTTGTCTATCAACATTTAAAGTCTTGGCTGTATGCATAAAACCTATCTTGCTCATCTCCATTGAAAATACATCTTCAATTTCTGCAAAGGTCTATTAATGTACAGCCAAAAGCAAAATGCGTAAAGGAGTGGGAAGTAAGGGAAGGGGAAAAGCTGTTATATTTGTGTAGTTCAAAAATTCAAGCCATGAGAAAATTGTCCTGCATTAACTCATATAAAAAAGTAATGGTCTGCAAAATGTTGAGAATTCGTAATGTGTTGAGCTTTCAGATTTGAAACAACTGTTTTGAGCTTGAAAGAATCTCATTATGAGCTTGCAATACTGGTTTCAAGATTAAAATAATGCTATCTTGAGCTTAGAGGCCTTCCAATATGGTTGGAACGACCTGTTTTGAAACAGATATTTTCAAAATGAAAACTTGATGCATACACCTTTGGAAAGGCAAGGGAGATGGCTAGGCTCCAGCTAGTTGTGCCTATGGGGCACACTTAGCTTTCCAGTCCCATCTTGGTGATCTCTAGGAGCACCCAAGTTACATCGCTTAAATTCAAAGGTGAGCCTCAAATTGCAACTAAAAAAGTTTCTAATAGGTCTAATAAGATAAAAATGGCAGGTTTTAAAATAGAGCGGAAGAGGAGATTGATAATTCTAGCTCTCTTCAATACAATGTTGTTGATCTAGACCAGTGTTTCTCAACCGTGGCAACTTTCAAAGTGGTGGACTTCAACTCCCAGAACTCCCCAGCCAGCCATGCTGACTGGGAAATTCTGGGAATTGAAGTCTATCCATCTGAAAGTTGCCAAGGTTGAGAAACACTGATCTAGACATTGACCAAATATATTTAGTTTTTATCCCTCTGCCAAAGACTCTATGATGTTACTCACAGGGAGATAACCAACAATCCCCAAATAAAGGAATAGTTAGAAAATGGAGGTCTTACTGATCTTCATAGAAAGTTGTTAAGTTTTGAACGAGAGGAGTGGTGCTAGAAAAATAACACCATAACATTTTTTTTGTTAGAGCAAAGTTATATGGAACATTTGTCTCTGTAAAATATAACAGCAAAGTGTCCAGTTTGCTTGTCTTTGAAAATACATTTCTTGAAATTATTCAAAGATTCTACCATATGCCACCGGAAAATATTCAGCATAGAAATGAACTTAGAGAAGGGACTCCTTTTGATTAGTTTTATCTCTGGAAGGAGAAGCCTTCTGTCTGTTGACTTCAAAATCTTCTTGAAATAAAATTTCCCACCTGTCCCTTCAGGGGGCAGGAAAAAGGCAACCGGGGATTCTTCAGTTGTTGAGTGGCAATTCCTGTATCTGTGACTGAGCCATGGTTCCAAATTGAAATTGAAGTTCACTCAAGTATCTGGAGGAATATACAGTATAATAGCCTTATTTTAGCTGCTGATCCCTCTATGTCATGGGTCTCCAACCTTGGTAACTTTAAGACTTGTGGACTTCAACTCCCAGAATTCCTCAGCCAGCTTGGCTGGCTGAGGAATTCTGGGAGTTGAAGTCCACAAGTCTTAAAGTTGCCAAGGTTGGGGACCTTTGCTCTATGTTATATAGAAATTGCCCATCTCTCATCACAATTTACTTTTTTTTCTGGATTCATGCACTTAATATTTTTGTCTCTTGAGTTAATTTATGTATCTATTTTCCAGCGATGACCTTTTCTCACTACCTTACTGCCCAGGAAAGACATTGGTGGTTGGAGCTTCTTATGTTGCTCTTGAATGTGCAGGATTTCTTGCTGGACTTGGTTTAGATGTGACTGTCATGGTGCGTTCCATTCTCCTGAGAGGCTTTGATCAAGATATGGCAAATAAAATAGGAGAGCATATGGAAGAGCATGGTGTAAAGTTCATAAGAAAATATGTGCCCACTGAGGTAAGACTTGCCAAAAAGAAGTGATTTTAAAAGGGGCTTTCATGGTAACATGCTTTGTGGTTCATATTCCTTCTTCCTAAGACTTCAAGAATGCTTGCAGGTTTCAAGATTTCTTGTATAAGTCACAGATGTCTTAAACCAGAGAGCGGCAATATTTTGGAGGACAGAGTATTCATGTTTTAAAAATATAATTAATGTCAGCCTTGGGACTGCATGGGGTGTGTGTTTGATGTCGTACTGATTTCACAGGAAGGCAAACTTGTTTTTCAGGAGTTGAAGGGCTTTAAAGGTGGCAGTGGATGTGTTTTGCTGCAACAGACTGCATTTACAATGAAAAAAAATCATATTGTTGAAAATCAGATATTTCGATGGCACAATCTAAGGCAGGGGTAGGCAACCTTGGCTCTTTTATGACTTGTGGACTTCAACTCCCAGAATTCCTGAGCCAGCATGGCTCAGCTTGGAAACCTCTCCCTTTCCCCTCAGCATGGCTGGCTCAGGAATTCTGGGAATTGAAGTCCACAAGTCATAAAAGAGCCAAGGTTGCCTACCCCTGATCTAAGGGCTGCAATTTGATGTCTGAGTCCACATGCAATCTATTGAGCGACAAAATAATACAACTGTAGAACATCAGAAGTTGTCTTTTACTAGGTTAAACTATTATCTACTTCTCTTGCTGCCAGTAGCTCACCTTTGATCCAGGGATTATCCCTTGACTACTCAGTGACCTTAAGTGCTTTATTCATTCTTTGATGTGACTTTGAGATGCCTTTTCTCCTGTCAGGGCTGAACACTTAAAGAGTGACAAGGCAACTTTGATTTAGAATACTGGAATTACTTTTCCCCCAATATTCATCATATGTAGGTTTTCCCTTCATGATATGAATAGCTAGATGCTTTAAGCCACTGTTGGCAGACATAAATCCCAAGTGGCTTATTATATACTTAGGCAGAAATCAACTTTAAGGCATTAGGCAGAATTCCATGTATGTGCCTGTGGAATGTGACAGACACAAATGGATACATGTTTAAATTACATTTTTTTTTCAGTGTTTAAGTTTGCCTCCGAGGCGTCATGGAAGCCGATTTGACATAGTGGTTGGGTTTCAGAATAGGCAGGGAAAATCTAGGTTCAAGAACCGAATGAACCATAAAGCTCAAAATGTTGGGCCATTTTCTTCCTCATGCTTGCCTACATCATGAGTTGGTTTTGAGGGTAAAAATAAATGAGTAATTGAAAGTATGTTGCCTTGTCTTTCTTAGGGGACAGGTCAGGCTTATGAACATAATGAATAAATATCAAATAATGGAAAAACACAACTTGCAAGGTCTAGCTATCTTGTTAGAGTCTGGCCTATGATGAATTTCTGTTTTTAGACTTTCTAACTGAGACCTGGTGTGCTCTTCCTACACTCAACGCTAATTATTTGAACCATCTTCAGGCTAAGAAAGAGTGTTTGAATAGAGCAGTATAAAAAGTTTCTTGGTGGACTAGGAATGGGAAATTGATGAGAACATAGATTTTAAAAGGCTGATCTATCTTTTTGCAAGAGACATGGCTGCCTCCCCTGTGCCTGGATCTTTTTAAGGAGCCATGGATTGAAATGGTCACATGAACAGCTTCTTAAATTCAGTATTACGTAGATTCAAAATCATTTTCCTTTGTGTTCAAACTGCTGGTTTCTTTGGAGGGAAACACCAGCAGAAAAAAAAGACAGGTAGGAAATCTCTTGAAAAATGTAAGGGTCCAGAATCATAACAGCTTTTTCTTTAAGTCACAAGATAATAACTAAAATATAAAAATACAGAAAATACATTTGTGATTAAAGTTTATCACTATCCCCTACTTGAAGTCAATATTTAATTTATAAAAATATTGCAGATTGAACAGATCAAGGAAGGAACTCCTGGACTGTTAAAAGTTACAGCTCAGTCTACAGAGAACTCTGAAATAATTGAAGGAGAATACAACACAGTAAGTAATTTGCATGTGTTATTTTAGTTTCAATTAAACTGTGGAAAATACCTCTGAGCAAAATAGGCAAAGGAATGAAGAGCAAAATGCTTCCTTGGTCAATGTCATGAATGGCTTCATATGAATGGGCCTGGATTTTGTAACATTTTTATATCACTTTGGATATAGTGATTGTGGAATTCTTTCCTTTGGTCTTTTGATTGTACAAATGAGGTTTATCTAACTATTTTCATGTCTTTCCAGCCTCATAACAATAAGAAATTGAAATTCCATAATGCCGATGGCAGAATGATGTTAAGGGCTCAAAAAACAGTTTAAGGGACAAATGAAATCTTAGAGATGTAACTTGCCCAACTGAACAATGTTATCTGATTCACACTGGTGTTCATGAAATTGTGACATTAAAGCTATTGCATACTAATTTTATTTCAAACGGCTATGCAGTGCACATTTCTCACAACTTAATTGTGTCTTATATCCTGTTGAGTATTCACAAAAATCCTCATAAACTCCCTAGGATAAGTGGGTTAAATTAAAATATTGCTGTTCTTCAGGTGTTGCTAGCAATAGGAAGAGATGCCTGCACAAAAAAAATTGGACTACAGAAAGTTGGAGTGAGGATCAATGAAAAGTAAGGCTAAATCTCTTGTCTGTTTATTGTACTATGTCTTTTTCTTGCAACATCAATCTTGAAGTCTTTATGCATATAAATTTTCAAGGAAACATACATTTCTTTTCTGAAACTTATCTGCTGCAGCAAGAATGACACCATAATTACAGCTTCTTATTACTGGAGATGCCAAAAGGGCAAACTTACCAATAATTAAAATGCTAATGATTAACATTCTGCCATTAAGGCTTTTGAGTTATCTCACCTTGCCAGATGTCTTGGGCAAAGAAAACCCTGAGCAATCCTTTTTTTTGTGTGTTCTATTTTCTTAGTGCTTTTGGTGGGGTGCAGAGCTTCCTTGTTTTTAGGGAAAAAATGAAAAACGCAGCATTTCAGTTGCAGCAATATAATAATTATAGCTCCCCCCCCCGCCCATGGATACTACAGTTAATGATTTCAAGTAGGAGAATCAATAGGAGCCTGATTTCTGTGAATTTGAAAACGTGATTCTTATTTGACTATCCCTAGCTTGAAATGGCTGCAGCCTGCAACATTACACATCTGTTTTTAACAGCATTTCAGGGTACAAATATTTGCATATATGAGTGTGAAGGTTCGTTCTCTGAGCTTGTGGGTTGGTTTCCAAACATTTCGTTACCAGGCTAGGTAACATCTTCAGCGGAGTTTAGGGGACGTCAGTGTTAGTGTTCTTTTATTTATAAGGGCTTGTGGGTGTGTCGAGTGAGGATCTCGTGATGGGAAGGTTGCATCAGGTCAGGGTCATTGGGAGGTGAACTGCTAGTGGAAGGGGGGCTTGTGTGGCTTGGATGAGGGTCAGTACTGTCTCTGGTTGGCTGTGTGGTTGATTTGTATCCTGAGGGGTTCATAGGCTGGATGTAGGTCAAATCAGAATTCAAATCAACCACACAGCCAACCAGAGACAGCACAGACCCTCATCCAACCCACGCAAGCTCCCCCTCCCACCAGCAGTTCACTTCCCAATGATCCTGACCTGATGTAACCTCCCCATCACAAGACTTATCACAAAACTCTCATTGATTACTCACACCTGACCCATCACAAGACCTTCACTCGACTCACCCACACCTGAAAACTTTATAAACAGAAGAACACTGACATTGACATCCCCCAAACTCCACTGAAGACATTACCTAGCCTGGTAACAAAACGTTTGGAAACCAGCCCACAATCTTGGACAACAAACCTTCGCCCTCATCCTACAACTGAGCTACAGATATTTGCCACTATTTGCATATATGCTATGGTTTTGCCTTCATGCTCTATTATGCTTCTGCTACTGAGATCTGCAAAACAAAAACCTGATGAAAGTGCCAGAACCAGTGAAGAATAGCACTTGGGGGAGGGGGGGTTGAGACAGGGATGCGATGCAAGAAACTGCAAACCAGTTTTGTTTGTTCTAATCACAATTTTTTCTCTGCAAGTGTTTCTCCACAAAGTGCATGCTATAGTCCCTTTTTTAACGAGATTATGATTCTTTTAATCTGCAACCAAAGCCTTGCATATGGATCATCTTTTTTTCCCCTCTCATCCAATCAACCTCTAGTACAGGAAAAATCCCTGTTAATAATAAAGAACAAACAAACGTGCCTTATATCTATGCTATTGGAGATGTCCTGGAAGGCAAACCAGAACTCACCCCGGTGGCAATTCAGGCCGGTAGGCTGTTGGTGAGAAGGCTTTATGCTGGAGCATTCACAAAGGTAAATCAGTGCTTATCATGATGGTTGTAAAAGCAATGGTTTTGAAATGCATTTTTGTTTTAAGTTTATGCTCATGTAATTGGTAGCTAACATTCATAAACGTACAGCAACAGTCCCAAATGAAATTCTTCTAGATGCTTTGAATTACAACTCTCTTTGGACTACAGCCACCATTGCCGGTAGTTAGGGATGATGGGCATTATAGTCGATCAACATCTGAGGAAAATAAACCAGGGAACGTTTTAGTGGTGTTCTTTTTCTAAGTTTGTGATCGCCCTTGAATTAAATGCTGCAACTTTAAAATCATTTAATGCTCTGAGATATTATATGCTTGTGCTTCGGGCAACTAACGCTTATCTCCAAATATTTTTCCTTGACAGTGTGATTATATAAATATCCCCACTACAGTATTCACTCCTTTGGAATACGGAGCCTGTGGTTACTCAGAAGAAAAAGCAATTGAAAGATTTGGCAATAATAGGATTGAGGTATTTTGGAAATTGCTAATGTAGACTATGGCTTTTCACGTTTTGACATGAAATTCAGAAATTTTTTTGCATTTCAAGTTTTCTGATGAACACAATCAAGTGAATGATTGTTATCTACTCCCCCTTGAGGGTGAATTATATGATTGTTGCTTTTATTCTGTGTGTGATGGGATCTACCTCTGTGAACAAGCAAGTGGTTAGATCTGAAAATCAAATTCTGTGTTTTTAAAGAAAAACACGATACTGTTTGCAGAGCAGTTATCTTTTTGATAAGCAACATGGGGTCTTGGCTGGTGCCAAAGCCAGAAGTCAGCTGGGCATACCTCAGAAAGGGGAATTTCCCCTCCCCCAGGCAGATCTCCATGATACATGCCAGATCAGCTTCCTCATCCATGATCAAGTCTTATTGGCTTAGCAGTAGCAGCCAACAACCCAGGTCTAAAAGGTCTGCCATTGGGGCCTGGGAATGAGCTCAAAGGCCTGGAATGTGCCACAAGAAAAAAATATACCTTTGGCATATGAGTGCCCTGTCCCACATATTTCATTACATTTTCCCATATCCATCGCCATTGGAATGTTACAGCCTCCCCCACCTCTCTAAATCCTTCCCCTTCCGAATTGCCCCTCCCCCCATACCTGTCCAGTTACAGCCTCTTCCAGGGCCATCAGCCCAGGATGCTTCTGCTTTGTTTGATATAATTTCAACAAAGCCATGCTAGCTGGAGATATTGGGTATTGTTGTCCAACATATTTGGATGGCAACCAGGTTATGGAAGGCTAATGTTCATGTAAGTTTACATTGGAATTAATGGTGTGTCAGGAGCCTAAGAAAGAGCATCTGGATGTTCATCACTTATCAGTTAAGGGATCAGCTTCCTTACCATTTAGAGCAGTGATGGATTGTAGTGAGGAGGTGGATTCCTATGAAGGAGGGTGCTTTCCAGAGAAGTAAATGACAATTCACTCCAGATTTTATGTGCGAAAGAGAGAGAATGAAGATAGCTCCTCCCAAATGTTCATGGAGTATATGATAGATGTAAATAGTAGAGTGCTCAGTTTGGCAAGATTTTGTCTATAGCTGTGGAACAATAAAAGAATTCTGCTTGGAAGAAGCTGGACTGGGGAATTCTGGGAGTTGAAGTCCAGTCATCGCTAAGGATGAGAAACACTGATTTAGAGAAAGGCCATTAGTTAAGAAATGGAACTGTCTCTGCCTTAACTAAGCTGGGGGAAAATAAATTTTAAAATAAAAGCAATCCAGTTGCTGAAATGTCTGTAATTTCGTTCCTGTTCTTTTTCAGTAAATCTTGTTAAATGAAATGTAGAAGGTTGCTGACATGAGCTTGAAAATTGGCTGAAATTCAGCATAGGTATTTATATATCATTTCTTTCCTTTTTCAGGTTTACCACAGTTACTTCTGGCCGCTGGAGTGGACAGTCCCATCCAGGGACAACAACAAATGCTATGCAAAAGTGATTTGCAATCTTGCAGATAGGGTAATTTCAGTGCGCCATGAACCCTTTGCTTTTTTTCTGCAAAATGATTGGCATTTTGCAGAAGGAGAAGGAATGTTAATATTCATTTTGTACGCATTGTGACTCACCACCTGATTGCTTTTCTCTCTCTCTAAAGTACACCTGCGATGCTAATTGAATCTATGTCATCTTCAGATCCTTAAATTGGAGCTGAGGATGAAACTGCTTTCATTTGGCAGGCATCAATGATATCTTGAAAGTATTAGCTGGTTAAAATCCACCTGCAAATCCACTTTTAATTATAGAGTCACTGTATAATAACACCTTGGCTAGTCTTTGCAACCATTAAATAGTACTCCTCTTTAACTTTGCTCAGTATTTAGTTAATAGCTATGAATGTTTTAATTTTCAAAATATAACAACATCTGAAACCCAAAATACCTTGGAAAAACTATTGTATCCTGAGTCTCAAAGGCTGTTTTTGTTAGGGCAAGTGGGCCTTAGTCTCTGTGGATCCTTCCCACAGTTTCCACTGCAGTTAATTTGGACATATATTTACTAATTAAATCAACTACTCCTCATTTGCAGTTTATCAAAATTTTTACTCCTAAATTGGAGGTGATGACTTGAAAGTTTCAGGCCTGCAACAAGCAGTATGAACCATTTACTCAGTCCGGCTAAATGCCCCTTCTCTGATGCTACTGTCAAAATGCAGCAGTTGGCAATAAAAAGCCAGCCATTCAAAATTACCCATTTATTCCAGGACATTTTTCTGAAATATTAGAATATATGATATTTTAATTATAGGAATTATAAGATCCTAATTGCTCAGAAATTATTAGATTTTGATATAATTATGTAGCATGTCTCTATTATGTCACTTTTCTTCAGTGTTTCAGGAAAAACAAAGCAGCCAAAAGAATTCTGTCTTCCATGACATATAGCTCAGAAGTCCATAGTTTTTTTTCCAGATTAACAACCAACAATACACTACTTATACTGTATCATACCAAGAGTTATACTCTAAAAGGAAACAGGCCAGAACAAGTATGAGTTGTACCAGGAAAAAAATGACCTGTATACAGTAGGACAGTGGTGGCGAACCTATGGCACGGGTGCCAGAGGCGGCACTCAGAGTCCTCTCTGTGGGCACACGTGCCGTCGCCCAGTCCTAGGCCTTCAGCTGGGTTTTATAAAACCTTTTCGCTTTAGGCCTCCACCGCCGTGTGCAAAAAAAAAAAAGGTTCAATCAGTCAATTTCAACTTCTCGCGGAAAAAAAAAGATCTTGCAAAGTTGGAATTGATTGATTGAACTTTTTAGTCCCACCCTGTCTGCTGTTACCACCGCAGCCATGCCCACCCAATTGGCCACACCCAGCCAATGGGCCACACCCACCCGGCACTCGACGATGCATAAGTGGGTTTTGGGTTGCAGTTTGGGCACTCAGTCTCTAAAAGGTTCGCCATCACTGCAGTAGGAATAAGGAGTTGAAACTTGACCAGAGAATCAGAGCTTCTGATAAATAATAATAATAATAATAATTATTATTATTATTATTATTATTATTATTATTATTATTATTATTATTATTATTATTATTATTATTATTATTATTAATAATAATAATAATAATAATAATAATAATGTTTGAAGGGACCTTGGTGGTCATCTAGTCCAACCCCCTGCTCAGGCAGGAAACCCTATACCATTTCGGACAAATGGCTGTCCAGTCTCTTCTTAAAAACTTCCAGTGTTGGAGCATTCACAGCTTCTGAAGGCAGGTTGTTCCACTGATTAACTGTTGTAACTGTCAGGAAATTTCTCCTTAGTTGTAGGTTGCTTATCTCCTTGATTAGTTTCCATCTGTTGCAACTGATAATTACTTGCTGGCTTTATATTTAGGATAAGAATGGCCTGTTGTCATTTGTTGCATCATTTTTGGTAACTTAGAAAACTTCCTAGTTGAATTAAAATATATCCTTTGTGCAATTTTCCTGCTAGAATATATGAAACAGAAGAAGTCCAATGACAGTACACTTAGGAATGAACAACCTTTAGACAAGGTGGACAAAATAATTATCTAAGTCCTTTTTGCTGCTCTCATTACCTAGAATCGAGTTATTGGTTTCCATGTGCTTGGTCCCAGTGCTGGAGAAATTACTCAAGGATTTGCAGCAGCCATGAAATGTGGAATGACAAAAGAACAGCTGGACAGCACAATAGGAATCCATCCAGTCTGTGCAGAGGTGGGTATCTGGTTGTGGGTTGGCAAAAAGCTTATGTTTTCATAGAAATTTTGTTATTTTGGGGAGCAATTTTAATAAATACTTTCCACCCCCTCCTTTGCTATAATTAGTTGGCTGTCCTGGGATGGGAAAAGTGATAGACAGTGTGGAGGAGCAATTAAGGTATTGGGCCTGAACAACAAAGTTTGAGGTTCAAGTCTGCTCTTAGCCTTTGAACCTGACTGGGGCCAGTGAAAATGAAGGGCAATCCCCCTGTAACTTGCTTTAAGCTCCTGGAGAAAGGGTGGAATAGAAACCTAAGAATTCAATAACAGAACTAATGTTTTCCCTGTAAAAGCTTTTGGGTTTAATTCTTCTCTGGTGTCCCAAGAGAAGTCTTGGAAGGTCTCCTATCTAAACCCCTGCAGAGTTTCTGTCAATCAGTTTGATGCTCAGCTAAAAAGGTTCTTGGGTTTAGATTCACAGGGCTTAACAAAAGTGCTTCACATTTAAATTCAAAGTTTCATGCCAGCATGAGACCGCCTGCAATACTGAATTGTGAATTCTCCTGTGAATCTCTGAAACTGCAGTCTAAATGCGTCATACCTAGTTAGAACTGACAGCAGAGAATGTCAAGAAAACCCGGGCTATTCGAGACCTGAGTGTCCCCGTTACTTGACCCAGCTCCTGCAAGCCCAGCAGTCTGAAAGCTTGCAAATGCAAGTAGATAAATAGGTATCACTTTGGTGGGAAGGTAACAGCATTCCGTTGGCCACATGACCATGGAAAGGGCCTTTGGACAACGCTGGCTCCCTCGGCTAAGAAACAGAGATGAGGATCGCCCCCTAGAGTTGGACATGACCTTTACCTTTTTCTGTAGAGAAATTGGAAAAAGGCAGTGCTACTGTAGTATGGCTCCTAGCAGCAATACTTTTGTATTGTTGCTAGAAGGACAGTATGATTATAATTAGGTATGATGAGTGTTCCTTTTATATTTGGTGTACCTAATTTCAGAAAAAAAATTGTATGTACTGTAAATTAATTGATTCATCTATTTTAGACTTGCTATTGAAACCTAAGACTGAGTGCCAAGAAACCACAGCGTGAACTTATTTCTGTTTTTATTCTTGTTGTCTTACATCATAGCTAGACTCACCTGATTGTATCACTGATATACTAATAGTAAAAGATGTGTTAAAAGAAGAAAGCACACAGTCTAACCCAGGGTCATTATTTTGTTTCCCATTGAAACATCTTAAAAGTTTGAACTGAAAAAATTAATAAATTCTTTTCTTCAAAAGTCCCTCTCTTGAGAGAAAGCCAGAAAAAAACCTTAAAAGCAGAATATCTGTGCCGATGGTACAGAAGAGAGAATCATCTGGATGATTTCTCTCAACATTAAAATGGAAATATTAGTTGTATCTTTGGAAAATTACAGGTTAAAGTAGTAAAAAATGGGTTGAAATTATATGTGAGTCTAAGTGAAAACAAAAGAGAATGAATCTATTGTCTTTCCTGCTCCCCCTCTCCTAACAGATCTGTAAATCTAGAATTTAAAGATGTGCATAATTTTAGGTATGAAATTTTGCAAAACATTTCATTTTGCATTCACATAAATTAGAATGTAATTATTACACTAAAGAGAACTTTTGGCACTAGCATTGCCAAAGATCTTTTAATACTATTCAAAAATGAGAATAAATATTTCATAGAAATCAATATACTGCAATAATTAATTTGGATTTAAGCAAAGATAAATAAATTGCTATATTTAAAAGGCAGCAACTACTAATAATATTGTTCAAAGCCAGAGACGGGAAGAGGCTGAAACTTATCATTACTATTTTCAGGTGCACTAAACTTATTTGCATGGCTAAGATATGCAGATGCTGTATCCTGTTCCTATTTATTTTCTCCAAAAGGTGGCTTTGATGCCAGCTAATTGCCTTGCTTTGAACCTGTTAGACTGAATTGTATCTGATTTCCTGTCAATCTCCTATCTGTATTTAGATGTCCTGGTGGTAGCAAAGCTAGCAGTTGCCTAGGAAATCATTGAAGACAACCAACTCATTATATTTGTTATTTCCTCATCAATTTATCTGAGTTTAGGATTGAAAAAGCATCCTAAACACATTTAAAGCTGTGTGAAAAACTATAGATGCTCAGACTGCTGAGTAATTCTAATCCACATATTTTCATAGATATCAAGGGCCATTTGCCGTAGTCCGATGTGTTCATGTGACATTTTTGTTCGCAGTTTTTCTTCTGATCCAGGGCTGCCCTCAAATCTCATTCCACCCCTTGGGACTATAGATTCAAGTTCTGCCACAGCTTCAGATCCATGCCTGGTAGTCCTTCAGACAATATATTGTAGTCTTCTACATCTCTTTAAAAAATGTAATAGCTGAAGGAAGTGCAAATAAAAATGGTGCGAGGAACATGTTTCATACAAGCTGAGCCTCATAAAATCCATAATCTTACATACACTCATCCAGCTAGCCCTGCTTAGCTTCTAAGCCTAGATTAAAAAAAAAACCATCAGGAACTGCCATCTTATTTGTCTTAATAGGATTAGTACTTGGATGGGAAACCATAGGGCAGTGTTTCTTGACTTAGCAACTTTAAGATGCCTAGACGTAACTTCCCTGGCTGGGGAATTCTTCCCTTGTTGAAGTCCAGCTACCTTAAAGTTGCTAAGGCTGTAAGCTAAGTGGGGAAGTAAACAACCAAACAAAACAAAACAAACCAGGAAAAATGCAATAGCAGCCACTGCCATATCATGACCAAGAAGGCAACATGGGCTTCTTTATGCAGCCACCAAACTCAAGTTCATCTTGAAAGAGGCTTAGCATGGCCTCACATGTTCCATATGAACTGGCAGTGATTTCCATCAGGTACAGGTTTTCCCAACTCTACTTGGAAATGATGGAATCTGGGACTTTCTGCATATAAAGCATATTCTTTGCCACTGAAATTCAAGAACCATATTCTTCTATGAAATAGGTATTGCCTCTATTTTTGGGATTGCCTGAATGTCTTTTCAGATTGACAGATTAGATCCTATGAGCATGAAGTTGTCCCACATTTCCTCCCATATCGCCAATTAAATCACATCCCATTTGTACCAATGTAGGCATGCTTCTACTTTGGTCTCTTGAAAATATTTCTTAGCCAATGTTTATATTTTTAGAAATGAAAACACTGCTCAGCCCTTGCTGATTTTGTCCACCCGAATATTTGTATATGGCATATTAAAGACTCATTGTGTGAAGCTTACCTTTGATAAATTGTAATCTTCCAAAACATTTTTATGAGATATATTGGACTGATTCTCAGCCAGCAAAAGCCTTTAAGACCAGGGGACTCACTTTCTCTAATTTCAGTGCAAAGTTAAGTAGATAACCCATTCCTCTACAGAATAAATAATCTGCAACCAGTTATTTCTGTGGAGATGGCACAATACATTCTCAGCCACTTTCCTTTCTCATCTAACTTTAAAAATAAGAGCCAGATCATTTCTTCCTAATGATTTACAGTATTACCTACCCATTGTCTGGTCAAAAAATAAAAATCAGGTCAAGAGCATATTATAGTATAGCGACAATGTTCAATTATTAGATTCAAGTATTGCACTAAGCCATGGGTTGTTTTGACTGACTTCCACAAATTGGTAAGTCATAAGCCATGGTTTACAAACCCCAATGCCTGATTCATACATGAAAAGTTCATCCATGCAAGATATATTAAATATGATTTGATAATAAGTGAGTCTCATTAGCCTTTTTAAACAGCACTTACAATGTGAAGAATAGATCAATGTATTGCATACATGAGGATTATAAGACTCTGAGAAGTTCTCATAATAAAATCTCAGTCCCATATGCTGCTTTGGCTATTTAAAAACAATCTCAAAGTCAGACTAGTTATTTGTGGATGTAGAAGGCCACACATCCATGGAGAACTGCATGTTAGAAATGAGCAAATCACCATAACCTTTCATATCCAGAAAAGCTTTTCTAAACAATATCCATATCTTGTGTTTTCTCTCTCTTGTTTTTTTTAGATATTCACCACACTGTCAGTGACAAAGCGTTCTGGTGGAAATGTTGTTAAGTCTGGATGCTGAGGTTAAAGTCACCCGCTGTTTGCCATTGCCAAAGACTGACTTTCATCACCATTGCAACCTTCAGAAGTCCGTAGCTGGGAAGTAAGAAAGCATTAAGACCTGCTTTCCTTCAGCCGGCAGAGGAGCAGGTGAAGAACACTGAAAGCTGCAAATTAGTTGTGATGATTGCATGGCAACTGGCACGACAGCGGGATGGACTCATGATCAAGATGCTGCTGGCAAGGCATTGGCAAGATGCTTCCATGAAGTCATAGCCTAAAACCAGTGTCTCTGGTAGGCAATGATGGAACAATTGCCAGCACAGCTTGAAATTAACTCTTTCTTTCATTGGAATAAAGAGACTTATCTTCACTTTCATTATTTTTATAGACCCCCCAACAACACAAATCTATCTGGATTTCTACAGAAACAAGTGACCCAAGTTCTGAAGAAATAAATGTGTTTCTAATATGTAACAGCAGATCATTGTGCCCTCTCAGGATTCTGTAAAATTGAAAGGGATACTGTGTTATTCCTGTTTAGAAACTCTGCTGTATCTCTGATGCTAATTACACTGAGTTATTCAACAGGAAAAACTCTCCCCCCCCCTCCATCAAAGCAAACCATGTCTGAATTATTTATATAAAATACTATATAGAAAGAGATCTATAAATATGTTTCTGAAAGCTTTTCTGGTTCATAATGTTCCTTTGTGCATTCTGAAGTACTTTTTTTCTTGATGTGCTGGATATTAATGTGCTCTGTTTAAATCTACTGCATCCCATTTCCACACACATCACCCTGTTCAATTGTGACTGAAGAAACATGGGCAGTCTGTGACAGATTATTTCTGTAAGTAATCAGTTACTCTAGTGCAGGACTCTCTAATCAGTTAGTTTATTGCAGGACTCTCCCAAGTCCCTGAGATAATCTTAGAGAAAGAATGGTATTTGTCACTTCTGGTTTAGTCCTGTCTACTTGGTAATCTCCCAAGGGTTTCTTAAAAGAAATATTCCTTCCCCCTCAATCTGGCAGGTGCAAAAGATCAAATCAACACATAAAGGTCCAATTAAACTGATTTATTGCTAAACAGCCCACACACAGGAATCTTCTTAACTAATGGTTAGCATCTGCTTGGAGTTAGTCTGCTTGTAGCTACGTAGGGATTTTAGACTGATCCCTCTTTTAACTCCGCCCCCAGGTTCTGCCACTCTTCCTCCTACACAATCCCAATATAAATTAAAACTTTTTGCATACATGATTTAAGGACACTGTGACTTATATTCTGAGAATGAAATGTGCCCTCCTCAGCAAGATAGCGTGGGACATAGTTGCAGTGGTTTTTCTGTATGTTCTGCTTCACATGTTATGTTACATCCTGGTTTACTTAGCTAGCCGCAATTAGTTGGGCTCAATCCATTGCTACAGCACGCTGGCTGAGGAATTCTGGGAGTTGAAGTCCACAAGTCATAAAAGGGCCAAGTTTGAAGACCCCTGGCATAAACTGTCTGATATCATAGTGACTGATTTATACAATCTGTTGAAATAAATCATTTCAAATGATTTCAAATAATTCATGTTACTGCAGGTTACGTGATGTTAGTCTGTGTTTCCATTAATCAGCTGGATTGAACTCTAAAGGATCTTCTTAGATTGGTTGTTGGTTTAGGAGTCAAATTGTTGGCTCAAAATTTATTCAATGTATCAACACAGAAGAACAAAGTTAAAAATATAATAGCATATTCTGTTTAGTGAGAATCCAGTAAAGAAAGTGTATGCGTAGAAAGTAATCTTTATAGAGATGCATGGAAGACCTTAATTACTGTACAGATGAGTCCTAATCTTGTTTTGCTGCTAAAACTCCATTCTTAAATCCCTGCCAGAAAACTGCTAATGGTTTTAAAAATAGTTTTAGGAAGTGGAGATTAGATTTAGTTCCACCTTCTGTTGATACTAATTTGATCAAGGATGTAAGTCTGTATAGCTGCATCAGGCAAACGTGCTGAAATATAGAATAAAATATAAAATATAGAATATATTGTTGGTGTTACAAACGGACTGTTGGTATTGCAAAAAACACAATGCAGTGTTCACTTCCTGCTACTGAAGCAAGGATAGCAGCTAGAAAACGGGGTTAGATACATACACTAATATAATTTATAGAACTACTTGCCTTCAGAGGTAGTTTCATTTAGCAAAGGTTTTTAATAGATATTTCTAGTAAAAGGCAGGGCAAGAAGCAACGGATGGAAACTAACCAAAGAGAGAAGCAACCTAGAACTAAGGAGAAGGGGCGTTGTCTTACCTGAACGCCTTTTCTCAGCATGACGATGGAGACTCCACAAATGGGTTAACTTCATCCTCCTGCCCAGTCAGACTAAGTCAAACGATTGCCACGCCTCCTGCTGGGCTGGATCCTAACCCAGTTACGACGAGGCGAAGCACAGAAGACATATCCGGACACGTTGGCTCCCCCTGCCCCCTACACCGGACCAGACGGCCCATTGAGGGGATGGGGGTGGAGTCTCCATCGTCATGCTGAGAAAAGGCGTTCAGGTAAGACAACGCCCCTTCTCCAGCATGAGGATGGAGACTCCACAAATGGGACATACCAAAGCCAACTGTCCCTAAGGGAGGGAAGCAGTCTGGGCCTGTGTCCCGGTGGATGTGATCACCTGTTGCAAAACCCTCCGGCCAAAGGAGGCCTCTGCAGAGGCAAATTTGTCAACCTTGTAGTGTCTAATAAAGGGAGAAGGCGAGGACCAGGTCGCCGCCTTACAAATATCAGCGATGGAAGCTTGCGTGGCCCAAGCAGCCGATGTCGCAGCACTGCGTGTGGAATGAGCCGTGATGCGGCCAGGTGCGGGAAAAGAGTGTGCCTGATAAGCCCGCGCTATGCAAGCTTTAATCCATCTACCGATCGTAGAAGCAGACACTTTCTGTCCCATGGAAGAGGGTTGGAAAGAAATAAAGAGCGCTTCCGACTTTCGAACAGCGGCTGTGCACTTGATGTAATGTTTC
Organism: Azemiops feae; assembly: GCA_023970755.1. NCBI lineage: Eukaryota > Metazoa > Chordata > Lepidosauria > Squamata > Viperidae > Azemiops > Azemiops feae. Next base: position 2,083,328 of record JALGBA010004230.1, on the reverse strand, counting down.
AGCGCTCTGCATACATCTAGAGTATGCCACTTACGTTCCAAATCATGGGACGGATTGGGGCAAAAGTTAGGAAGGACTACCTCCTGGGCCCTGTGGAACAAGGTATTAACCTTGGGAACAAATGATGGGTCTAGCTGAAGGACCACCCTGTCTGAATGAAAGATGCACAGGTCTTCCCTTACCGAGAGAGCCGCCAGTTCCGAAATGTGCCTGGCTGATGTTACAGCTACCAGGAAGGCGACCTTCATAGACAAGAGGCGGAGATTGCATGCTCCTAAGGGTTCAAACGGTCCCGATGTGAGGGCCTGTAGAACCTTTGGCAGATCCCAAGAGGGATAACGGTGTACCACCGGTGGCCTGGTGTTGGTTGCTCCTTTGAGAAAGGAGTGCACCATAGGGTGCTGGGATAGAGAGGTTGAGTCTTCGCATTGCAACACGGTAGATAGTGCTGCAATTTGCCGACGGATGGGCGATAGGCCCTTGTCCAACCCCTCCAACAAGTATTCTAATACCTTTGGAATGGTAAGTGAGGAAAAATCTAATTGGTTCTTAGCGCACCAGAGGCTAAAGTTCTTCCAAGTGGAGTCATATATCCTATTCGTGGAGGGTCGCCTACAGGCTTGAATCATCTTTATGACCCTCAAAGAATAGGATCCCCTTGTTAGCATCTGCCGCTCAAGTGCCAGGCGGCTAACTGGAGCCACTGAGGGTCTGGGTGCTGTAAGGGTCCCTGACTCAGGGTGATGCAATTGGGGGGGATTCTCCACGGGGAAGAGACGGAGAGATCCACAAGATCTGCGAACCAAGGACGTCTGGGCCAATATGGGGCAATCAATATTAACTCCGCCCGTTCCAGCAGCAGTTTGCGGATGACTGCCGGGATCAGTGGAAGGGGAGGGAAGGCATAGAGCCGATCCCTGGGCCAGGGGCTGCGGAGCGCATCCACCCTCTCTGCCCCGCTGGAAGGGAATCGGGAGAAGAATCTCGGGAGCTGAGCGTTCAGCGGCGAGGTGAACAGATCTATCACTGGCTGTCCGAATCGGCCCAAAACCTCCTTGAAGATGGAGGGATCCAGGTGCCACTCTGAGTGATCTAACGTCGATCTGCTCAAGGAGTCCGCCTGCTGGTTCACTACCCCCGAGATGTGTTCCGCCCTGAGGGATGAGAGGTTGGACTCTGCCCAAGAAGCTAGCAGCTGGGCCTCTGTCATGAGGTCCCTGGACCGAGTACCCCCCTGGCGATTCACGTGGGCCTTGGCTGCAACATTGTCCGTAAGGACAAGTACATGTTGCCCTGCTACCCTGCCCCTGAAGTGTAGGAGGGCAAGATGTATGGCCCAGAGTTCCAACCAGTTTATGTTGTGCTGCAGGTCCGGTTGGGACCACCGGCCCTGAGACAACTGAGACTGGAGGTGAGCTCCCCATCCAAACAGACTTGCATCTGTGGTTAGGGTGATACGAGGAGGTTCCTTGAATAAGGACCCCTTTGCCAATGCCGGAGATAACCACCATTGTAGGGAGCGCAAGACTTGAAAGGGAACCCTGACCTTGTGAGTGGAGGAGCTCGTGCCCAGCCTCTGAGACGGTAGAAGGAACCATTGCAGGTGTCTGGAGTGCAATCTGGACCATGGAACGATTGACATGCATGAGACCATCTTCCCTAGGAGTTTGGACAGAGTGGCCAGTGACACCAATCGATCTTTCTGTATCTGGAGCACCAGAGACCGGATGCTGTCTTGACGCTCCGGAGACAGATATACCATGCACTGCGTCCTGTCTATGATTGCCCCCAGGTGTAACAGATGGGTGGATGGAACCGTGTGGCTCTTCGGGAAATTTATGGAAAACCCGTGGGCCTGTAGTACCCCCATGGTGTGGTTGAGGTCCCATTGAGCTGCCTGGACGGACGATGACTGGATTAGGATGTCGTCCAGGTAACACTGTATTCGCACAGGTATTAGCCTCAGGTGGGCCGTCAATGCCGCCAGGATTTTCGTAAACACCCTTGGGGTGGAGGAAAGGCCGAATGGTAGGGCTCGGTATTGGAAATGGTGGCCGGCAAAATAAAACCTGAGGAATCTGCGATGGCTGGGAATAATGGGGATGTGCAAATAGGCCTCCGTGAGGTCTATTGATGTCAAGAGGTCGCCCCGTCTGATGCCGGCCAGAATGGACTGGAGCGTCTGCATTTTGAACCTCTCGTATTTGACATGGGAATTGAGACCCTTGAGGTCCAGGATTGCTCTCCATCCTCCTGAGGACTTGGGGACCACAAAGAGGATGGAGTAGAAACCCTGCCCTCTTTGGGCAGTGGGAACCGGCTCTATGGCCCTTATGTCCAGAAGATGGCGAATGGCCTGTTGCATGAGCCACTTTTTGTCCAGCCGCCGAGGCCTCGGGCAAGCTATGAATCGATCCGGGGGTACGGAGAGAAATGTTAGGGACAGACCGTCCTTGATCGTTTGGAGCACCCAGGAGTCTGTTGTAATGTTCTCCCAGTGGTCTGCAAACAGGGAGAGTCTGCCTCCTATGGGGATCCTGTCCCTGGAGTCATTTAGTCCTCCTGAAAGGACGGCCTCTGCCCCCACGAAAGGGCCACTTGCCTTGTGCCTGTTGTCTGGGTCTGGATCCAGGCCGCTCCCATGGTCGGTCAGGTCTGGGAGGAAAAGGCCGAGTGGGCGGGCCCCACCCTGGACCCGTGTATGCACGAAAGGGCGCTCTTCGGTAGTCCGAAGGAGCGCGTCTGTCCCCCCATTTGTTGAGGTGAGACATAACCCTACGTTTGTCGTGGTCCTCTACTAGGTATGCAGCGAGAGACTCCCCAAACAGTTGACCGCCGGTGTAAGGGGCGGTGGCTAGGCGCCACTTTGCCTTTTGGTCCGCCCTCCACTGTTTTAACCACAGCAGTCTGCGAGCGGCCACATTGTAGCCCATGGTCCGCGCAGTAGTGAGGCATCAGCCATAAATTCCGATGCCGCCAGGAGCTTACCCAAGGTTTGGTGTACTCGCACCTGGTCCTGGGGTATTGTGGCTTGGAGCTCACGGAGCCACATTATGGAGGTCCTGGTGAAAAATGAGGTAGCCGTGGATGCCTTCACCGACCACGCCGAGGCTTGGTGTGACCTGCGAAGGGAAAACTCGGACCTCCTGTCCTCTGGTTTTAAAGCCTCCGCCATGTCACCGGATACGGTGGATGGGGAGACTAGGGGAGTGATGGCCTGGTCCACCAATGGGACCTCAAGCAAATCAGACAGAGAAGAGGCCACATTAAATAATCTCTTATCTGAAGTGGTCAGCGAGGGCGGTGAAGCCAGAGCTGACCACTGCTTTTTGATGGTATTCAGAAACAGGGGAGGACAAGGGATCTTCTTTTGAGAGACAGAAGGTTCTGTGAACAACGGATTTGAGACCTGATCAGTGGGGGGAGGGGGATCCTCTTGTTCCGTCTCAATATTAGCCGAGGCAATTGCCTTATTTAAAAGGGCTTTGAATAAGGATGGGTCAAAAAGCCCAACAAAGGGAACAGGATCAGGTGCTGTCTCCTCCTCCTCAGAAAGGTGAATCTCCCCTGGCTCATATTCCTCCGGGTAGTTGTCTACACCCTGGGAGGAATGGTCAGAGATGATGGATTGGGCGTAGTCCGCCGGCTCTGACTGATATTGGGGTGGACCAGGAGGGACGGCCGTTTCTGGCCTGATTTTCTGAAGGGCAGAGGCCACACCCTGGGAGACAGCCTGGGCTAGCAATGCCTGGAACTGCTCAGAAGAGAACTCCTGAGGACCCACAGATCGAAGCCCTGCTGCAGTTGGTGTAAATGTGGCCTCAGGTGCGGACCGTGCCGCATGTGGCTGAGCTGGCCATTGAGGGCCAGTAGAGTGATTCAGTATTTCCTGCCCCTGCGCGGCCTCAGCTTCGGGAGACCATGCGCTCTGGAATGGATGGACGGAAGGAGCAGAAAGGGGCTCAAACGGAGTCCCCGCGGAGGAAGCAGCAACATCTGGGCCTGGCTGTTGTTGCTGAGCCCTTGAAAACTGCCTCTCCAATGCCAAATGCCGCCTGTTGGCCTCCTTCTCAGCTGCTTTGGAAGGGGTCTTTCTTGAGATGGCTTTGGCCTTGGCCTTCAGCTTGCCAGCTGCTTCCAGCTTTGAGGACTTGCGCCTCTTCTTTGCTGGGGACGCTGGACCACCGTGGGCGGTCTTAGGATCAGGATTGTCAGCCATTGTTGTTGAGCCTCTCAGTATCAGCTGAGAATTCAGACAATCCGATGGAGCACTGGGGTTCTTTCAGTCCCAGAACCAGCTAGGCCGGTTATGGCACCTATTAAAGTTGGCGACTGGACCAGACACTGGCCCTTGCGCACTGGGGAGCTACCAGCCAGGCTGGTCACTGCTCCAATAGTCGTTGCTGCTGCAATGCCACTGATGATGGTAGTTTTAAACTGCCTTAGGCAGAAATGGCGGCAGGTGTACAATGAGGCTGTACAAAATGGTGGCCGGACAGAAAGAGGCAGCAATGAGTTTACAAAATGGTGGCCGGGCATGTGGGGCCCTGCAGTGTAGGCCCAGTAGCCCAGGAAGGCCCTTGAGAAGACCTGGTTTGGCCCTCCCCAAATTGTAATCAACCAAGGGGTGGTATACAGAAGGGGGGGTAGCAGGGGAGACTCTCCCTGCCGTCCTGTGAACCTTCAGCCAATTTGTTAAAGTGGCCAAAATGGCGGCCACAACGATCCTGCCAAAATCCGGCGTGCCTGGCTCCCTGAAAGCCTCAGCCGAGGCAGGGAAACAAAGGAGCAGTCTTTTTTGAGCTTTTGGGAGCTTCGTATGAGCTCGCTTCTCTCCCCAGGCACCAGCAAAAAAAATTTATCTTCGGAGCTTTAGGCCGCGCTGAAGCGATCAGCGGCCTCCCGGAAAGTTCCGCTGCTCAGCTGATCGTCGGAACGATCGCCGCTTGCCGGGTTTTTTGAAACTGCCTTGGGAAGATATACAGATCTTCCCAGGCTCTTAAAATTAAATTTGACTCAATTTGGGGTGACCCCCCCCCCCGCGGAGCCCGCCGGCCCGCTGATCGTCAGGAGACGATCATGCTTTCCTGGCTTGTCTGGCTATCTGTAATAGCTGACAGCACCGACAACCCCAGGAAAGCTGTAATATTTGCTGTAGCCACAGCAATATTATTAGCAAGAGAGTCCACAAATGGGAATACAACCTGCCTACACTGAGGAGCCAACGAAGGAGCGTCCTGATGGGCTGAAGACTAAGTCGTAACTGGGTTAGGATCCAGCCCAGCAGGAGGCGTGGCAATCGTTTGACTTAGTCTGATTGGGCAGGAGGATGAAGTTAACCCATTTGTGGAGTCTCCATCCTCATGCTGGAGAAATTTCCTGACAGTTAGAACAATTAATCAGTGGAACAACCTACCTCCAGAAGCTGTGAATGCTCCAACACTGGAAGTCTTTAAGAAGAGACTGGAGAGCCATTTGTCTGAAATGGTATAGGGTTTCCTGTCTGAGCAGGGGGTTGGATTAGATGACCTCCAAGGTCCCTTCCAACTTTATTATTATTATTATTATTATTATTATTATTATTATTATTATTATTATTATTATTATTATTATTATTATTATTATTATTATTATTATTATTATTATTATTATTATTATTATTATTATTATTATTTTATTCCTATTGGGCTGATTTTTTTCTAGTCTAAGGCTAAATAAGTAATACAGGTAGTTCTCGACTTATGATCACAAATGAGCCCAAAATTTCCATTGATAAGTAAAAGAGTTAAATGAATTTTGCCCATTTTATGACCTTTCTTGCCACAGTTGTTAAGTGAATCACTGCAAATTAATAACATGGTTGTTAATTGAATCTGGCTCTCCCATTGACTTTGCTTGTCAGAAGGTCGCAATGACCCTGGGACATTACAACCGTCATAATACATGCCAGTTGTCAAGGGTGCAAATTTTGATCACGTGACCATGGGGAGGAGTGCAACGATAGTAAGTGTGAAAAACTGTCATAAGTAACTTTTTTCAGTAACTTCGAACAGTCACTAAATGAATTGTTGTAAGTCAAGGACTACTTATATAGCCCAAAAAAGCCAATAATTCACAGTTGTTTTAAAAAGTCCATGAATCTTCACCATGCATGGCTGTTGGAATTCAAGGTTAAATACCTCATTCTTTGAAGGGTGTTTTTTGTGAATAAGGCTTCTTATGTCACTGGAGAGTATCAGATACTTTAGGGTATTTTAGTAGAGCTTGGCACCCTCATGTATGTGCAGCTTCTCTACCAATCACATTTTTCAGGTGCAATGAAAGATACACTTTGGGGGCACCAATTTTCAAGATGGCGTCATGAGATTGTATGAAGGAGCCACAAGTGTTGTAGCACGGCCCACCATAGTGCTGAGAACTGCCATGAGTGCTTGGGTTAATTTGTGAGATTCAAATTTCATGTCCCAGAATGCCCTAGTCGTGCCATTATTCTGGGGAAGTGTGATTGTGCAAGGTTTAAAATGTTATCTCACACTAAATCCCGTGCTGATTGCAGTTGATAATATAGGTTCTCTGCTGATGCTGACTTGCCAAAAAGTTCAGCAGGCCAGAAATATATGGTAAATCATGCTAAATAATAAAATACTTGTGTATTCTTTGTGAATAAAAATAGTTGCTCCCTAGACTGATCAGTCTTGACTTCATATGCAGAGTTAGAGTGATAGAATGTTAATTATTTCAAAAATGAATCCAGGCTGCCCTTTATATTTTCATTTTGATCGTAGAGCTGTGATACGTTGTTAGTCTGTATTTAATGGTTGAAGTAATAATCCAGGGTCCTCTCTTTTTGTACCCCATAAACATTGGTTTTGCAAATGCAGTCAATAGATGAAATGTTGAGTTCTAAATTTTCTTTAATTTTGAATCATTATATTTTAGATGCAAGAGATTAGAAACAAGTAGAAACAATGAATATATTTCAAAAAAAATATTTCTGCTGAGGAATAGGAAGGGTAGATTTAAAGTCAAGGACACTGACCAAAGACACTATGGCCCAAGCCATTTCCATAAATTATTTCTTTTCTGAATTTAAAAAGACAAGGATTTAAATTAATTAGCTGTTTTAACAGACATACGGGATATACCTGGAGACAGAGACAGTTCCTGGCTAGCATGTTGCTGAATGAGTGTATAACTTTTCTGTTGCTGCTATTAATTCATTTGGGAATGATGGAGCCGGCAAGTGGAATACATTCTATGCAGTGCGGGGGGGGGGGGGAATGTTAGAAGAATTTTGATGGATTAGGCCAAAGATCAGTCTAGTCTGCCGTCTTGTTTCACCAATCAGATCTCTCTGGAATGTCAGTAAGAAGCAGAGTGGAATAGCAAAGACCTCAGTCACTAGACATCAGAGACATCATTCAGTATAAAGGTTTTGTCTAACAAACACAGGGTACTATTAATTACTTTAACTAAAATAACACCATATCTTGTGGATACAATTTCCCAATTCTAGTAAAAGCAGATAGATAGATAGATAGATAGATAGATAGATAGATAGATAGATAGATAGATAGATAGATAGATAGATAGATAGATAGATAGATAGATAGATAGATAGATAGAGAGACAGACAGACAGACAGACAGACAGACAGACAGACAGACAGACAGACAGATTTGTGTGTGTGTGTGAGAGAGAGAGAGAGAGAGAGAGAGAGAATTCAAATCACATATTGAAAATTTTTCTGCCTCCATAGCAGCCTTTCTCAACATGGTTCCTTTCAATTGTCTACTGCTGTCTGGGGATGATGGATATTGTAGTCACATCTGGAGGATTGCCATTTAGTAAGGCAACATTTGATCATGTATGACAGATATGAGGAATGAATAGCCTCAGGGGGCGTATTCAAACATGGCACGTCTTCCCTTGATATCTATGTCACAATGCAATCTGTTTCTTGTTCTGCCTGTCAGCATGTGGACAGGCAGAATGGAAATAGGGATAGCAAAGACATTCTTCTGCTTCACCTTTTAATTCAGCTTTGATAAATTTTGTACTTGTGACAGTAGACAACATGAATAAGAATTGGCATGCCCCAGTTGTTAGGGTTCTTTGAGCATTTTTGTATTGCAAACATTTCTAAACTGAAAAGCACATTGAAGTTCAATGATTACTCAATATTTGCAATTCTTCAATCATTGCATTGTAAGTAGCCAATCAAAATCTGTACAGAAAAATTGCCACTTACGGAAAATAACCCCAAAATAATATATTGGTGAAAAATAATATAGTTGACGCACTGGGGGAATTGTTGGTAAAAATAGAATATGTGGCAAAATTTTATACAAAAATACAATAGTACAGTATGCATGCGGCTTGTTCCATAAATTTTGGTTAGTGATATGGAGGATTAACTTCAGGTTTCTTTCAATGCATTGAATTCAAATTGTAGAACACATGGATACATATAAAAAATGTGAAAATCTGAAGCACTCTTGCTTAGTGCTGCCTATTACAGGAAGCTGATTTCTCAGCTTCATTGTTCCTATTGAGGGAAGCTGGAAAGACGTAGAAGTGTGTCTTCTCTGTCTAAACTCTGTCCCTCTGTATACTGTCTATCAAGGGTCAACAACAGGGCACCTGCCAGCATCCTTGTGTCCTCTGATGACTCATTATGCTGTTTCACGCATGTCACAAGAACTTCCACAGGATGATCAATAAGTGACAAGAGAATATTTTAAATTGAGCTCAAGATAAGTTGAGAACTTTATGTGAAATCTTGCGAGGTTTGGAGACAAAAATCACTGAAACCACGCCAGATATGGCAATATTAGAAGAAGGTACCAAGAATTAAAAAAAATTGCTGACTTCTGGTGTATATCCTTCCCTACATATGACTTGGCTTCCAGTTATATGCTTCTATAAAATTTAGGACTATAGAATAGACTGGGAAGTAAAGAGAAAAAAATGCAGAAAAAAGCAGTGGAAAAACAATTTTCTAATTCCTTCATTGGTTAGTTTCAACAACCAGTGTGTTGCAGTGGTTAAGATGTGTTAGACTATCACTGGGAAGATTCAGGTTCAAATTTATCCTCAGCCACTGAAGGGCATTGAATGTCAAGCTCTTGAAATCTGGTTAAATACAAAAGCCAGAGGCATCTTTAATTAGATTATTGAAAGGGAAAGTGGATTGGATTATAGAAATCTCAGCAACAGGCTTGGGCAGAAACACAAAATCTCTGTGTCAACTTGTTTTTGTGTTAAAAGGACAGTATTTGTCCTTTTGACTGATAAAATGGACCCTCTCCAGGTAACCAAAATGGGAAACTTTCTCAGGCTCTGAACATACAGTTACAATGAATAGCTTTGAGTTTGGCATTTTCTTTCAGCCCAATCTTTCTCAGAGAAAAATAGGGGGAAAATAGGAAGTAGGAAGCACTAATATACTCCAGGTTCTTGAAGAAAAAGTAGGATATAAAACAACGCAAACAAGTATTATTTTCAAGAAAAGAACATACTCATGTTGTTGTGGTTCCCATGAGTTCAGTTTAAGGGAAAGTTTATTAAAATGATTCAAAAACCCTTTCTTTACTTTTTTTTAAAAAACTAACTGAGATAAATACTTTGGAAGAGTGCATATTAAAGAATTCCCAATTAAATATAAATTAAATAATTCTATTTCCTTTCAAAAATCACAGTCTTTACAAAATTCTCCAGTTTCTTTCTAATTCCAAAATTACTTGGTTTAGAATCAGAAATGGGTAGTTTGATGACAAATATTCTTATTGTATGTGCTAATTTATTCAAATAGTTTTATGTACATTATATTATTGTCTGCATCCCTGTAGGATATAATAGCTCAGAGCATATTTATTAGGAGACTGTCTGGGAATGCATAGCAGATACAAAGAAAATGTATGTTAAGCAGCATAAATGATCCAATGCCTATAGATTGTTTATTGTTTTGCATACAAGCATGCTATATTAACACATATAAGGAAGCAAGAAGAAACAGGTTCATTGCCACAATGAAGCGATGGAAAAAATTGTTAAAGATTATTATGAGACATTGTATAAGGCAGAGGTGGTCTCTGAAGAAGCAATAAAAGATTACTTAGTTAGAGCTGATCTTCCAAAGGTGCCAGAGAATATGCGACATATTTTAAATGAGAAGATAACAATGATGGAGATCACAGAGGCAATAAAAAGACAAAAGAAGGATAAAACCCCGGGCCTGATGGGCTCCCTGCAGAAGTTTATGTAATTTTACAAGATACAGTAAGCCCGATTTTGAAAGAATTGTACAATGAAATCTTTTTAGAGACAAAAATACCAAATTCATGGACTGAAGCTAATATTACCTTGATACCTAAAGAAGACACTGATCTTACACAAATCAAAAATTATAGACCAATATCGCTATTAAATGTGGATTATAAAATTTTTACTTCAATAATGGCAGAAAGATTGAAGAAATTCCTGACTGAATTTATTCATACAGATCAAAATGGTTTTTTGCCTAAAAGACAGATAAAGAACAATTTAAGGATTATTTTAAATGTTTTAGAATATTATGAACATCAGCCAGGGAAACAGATGGCACTTATATTTCTTGACGCACAAAAAGCCTTTGATAATTTAAATTGGCAATTTATGTTTCAACAGTTGATGGAAATGGACTTTGGTAAAAATTTCATAAATGCGATTCAAGCAATATATAATAAACAAACAGCAAAGATATTTTTAAATGGAAAATATACAGATGGCTTTGATATCAAAAAAGGCACAAGACAGGGATGTCCACTATCCCCCTTGTTATTTATTCTTACACTGGAAGTGTTGGCTAGAGACATTAGACAAGATATGGAAATTAAAGGATTGGAAATAAAAGAACAAAAATATAAATTACAGGCTTTTGCGGATGATTTAGTCTTTATTATAGAGGAACCATTGGAAACAGTTACTATACTGCTGCAGAAAATAGAGAAATTTGGAGATGTAGCAGGCTTGAAGATAAATAAAGAAAAGACTAAAGTATTAACAAAAAACCTAACAGACAAACAGAGATCTCAACTTGCAGAAAGATCAAATCTTCAAATGGCTAAAAAAGTTAAATACTTAGGAATATATTTAACATCAAAATATACAACAATAAAAGAAGATAATTATGAAAAACTAATGAAACAAATAAAAGTAGATTTGGAAAAGTGGAAAAATCTTCAATTGACATTGTTAGGCAGAATAGCGACTGTGAAGATGAACATTTTACCAAAAATACTTTTTCTATTTCAAACGATCCCTGTTAAATTGGGTAAGAAATTTTTTGATGATTTAAATTCAACAATATTGAGATTTATATGGCAAGGGAAGAAAGCACGAATTAAAACTAAACTACTACAAGAAACAAAAGATAGAGGGGGCTTTGGACTTCCGGACTGGAGACTTTATTACCAAGCGTCTATGTTACTTTGGCTCAAAGAATGGATTATGCTGAGAAATAAACGACTTCTTTATTTGGAGGGACATGACTTACAATTGGGCTGGCATGCGTTCTTATGGTATGAGAAAAACAAAGTACATAAATATTTTCAAAGACATGCTATAAGGAATGTGTTGTTCTCAGAGTGGGAGAAAATTAAACATAAAATATATATGAAAATACCAGAGTGGCTTTCAACGATGGAAGCATTTGCTTATCCAAATTTAATTAATTATGACAAACTTGTTACTTATAAAGACATTGTAGATAAGGATGGAAAACTTAAAGACAGACAAACTCTCTATCAACAAGGCATTGACTTAACATGGTGGTCCTATCTGCAAATTCAAACAAGATATGAAAAAGATGTAAAAGTAATGGACTTTTATAAAGAACAGACAGTATTTGATAAAACACTTTTGAAAACAGATGAAAATCTGATTAAGAAACTTTATAAATTTTTATTAAATTGGAAGATGGAAGAAGAACAAGTAAAAGAAACAATGATAGTGTGGGCAAAAAACTTTGGATATTCCATAGATTTAGAAGACTGGGAAAAGCTCTGGGAGAGAAATATTAAACTTACTAAAGCAGCTTCATATAAAGAGAATTTATATAAAATGTTTTATAGATGGCATATGACACCAGTTAGATTAGCGAAAATGTTTAAAAATGTATCGAATATTTGTTGGAAATGTAAAGAAAAACCAGGTACTTATTATCATATTTGGTGGATGTGTCCTAAAACTAAGAAATTTTGGTTTAAAATTCATAAATGGTTAGAAAAGATGACTAAAATACAAATAGAATATAAACCAGAATTATTTTTGCTAGGAATATTAGGATCTAACTATGGTAAAGAGAATGAATATTTAATATTACATGTATTGACAGCAGCGAGAATTGTATTTGCTCAATTTTGGAAAAATGAAAATCTACCACACGATCAGATTATAATTATGAAAATTTTAGAATGTGCAGAAATGGACAGATTGACGTTGGAGATTAAGGAGAAAGAGGATTCAGTGTATTTTAGGACATGGGAAAATTTTTATCAGTGGTTAACATTACGTTAGAGCTGAATTATATTTAATTAGTAAGCTTTTATTTTATGACTATTTTTAGTATTAAATTATAATTGTTTAGTATTGTACTAATTACTGTTATTCAATACGTGTACCCGAGAGTCTGCTTGTGTAAGCGTTGGATTTTTTATGTGGGGGTAACCCCACTACTGTACCTATCCCTATCCCTATTCCCATCCCTATCCCAACTCCACTCCCTAACCCCATCCTCTACCCATATTATCCCTATCCTTCCCATACCCATATAAAATTTAATAAAATATATTTAAAAAAAAAAAAAAAAGGAAGCAAGAAGAAACAGATTGTTCAGCTGTACAATTAATTAATGGAATCGGAGAAAATGCTTACCACTAAAATAGTTCGGTGCAAAAGCTCTAGGAGAAAACTGTCTCCAGTGCCACCTTCTAAGCCTCAAGTGTCATTGTTCTGATTATTGCAATAAGGACTAATGGACCAATTTGCATTAGAGAAGTAAAATTTGGCAGAGAAACAGGACATGACTGAAAAGATGAGGTCATGTAGATCCAGGAAATGCTTGCAAAAGATGCTTGAGAAGGGATCTGATGGAGACAGGGGTAGGACAATTGGCTTTAAGGATTTTTCTGATCTAGATATGATGGACTTTAACCTTTGTAATCACTGACTGTATTAGCTGGAAACTATGACAGTTAAAATCCCATAGATATGAATGTTAGATTGTTGGAAAGAATGGATAAAAGGATGGGGAAAGGATTGTTTCATTCTGGATAGAGCAGATAGAGACATCAACATGGCATTTTTAACCAGGAAATAAAAAATACAGAGGATGCCATACATAGCCATTGTGGGAATGGAATGCTGGCTCTGCCAAGGCTTTGATCTTATATATCATGACTCTTATTAAAACAGATAAATCATTATTCTCTATTGTTAAATTTCAGAAAAATAGATGCTTACAACAATCATTAAAGGACACTTCACCCTTCCATCCACACACAAGATACTTACAATATTTCTACTTTTCAGAGCACTTACATTTAGTCTGTATGGATATTGTTCATATGTATGTGTTACTTCCTTGGGACAGCAACTATACTTCAGTGCTTGTCTCTGTAACAGAGCCATTAAAATACAAAAAGACCACCAGAGGGCATTTCCCCAAGAGATTTCTTCAAATCAGGAGTTACTAGAAGATTGGAGTGCACATTTCATTGTATTAGCTCAGTTGTTATAACTTCTCTTTTCTTTACTGTATAATTTCATATGAGACTCACCCTACCAATAGAATAAACGAGCCTTAGATGACAGACTCTGTGGGAAAGCAATGATGGTTTCCTGTTTTTCCTGAATCTCAGGAGGACAACCATTATCTTTTGCTGAAGGACAATAGCCAAATAGCAAGTGTGTGTGGGTGTGTCTGTCCACATATGCAAAAGAGCATCTCTGTTATGGTCTTTTGTACAAGAAGGATACTATTATCAATCATATATGAATGTGTCTCTATTTTGATGCATGAAATATTGTATTGATTCTCACAATTACAATTTTTACTTAAATACAGATAGTCTTTGACTTACGACCACCACTGAGACCAGAATTTCCATTGCTAAGCAAGACAGTTATTAAGTGAGTCATACCTGATTTTATGACCTATTTTGCCACAGTTGTTAACCAAATCACTGCAGTTAAGTGAAACATGCAGTCGTTAAGCGAATCCAGCTTTCCCCATTGACTTTGCTTGTCAGAAGCCGGTTTGGAAAGCTGCAAATGAAGTTCCTTCATGTTGATCACATGACCATGGGAATGCTGCAACAGTCATAAGTGCGAGGACCAGTCATAAGTCACTTATTTCAATGCTGTTGTGACTTTGAATGGTCACTAAACAAATGGTTCTAAATTGAGGACTACCTGTACACGATTATGGAGTCATACATATAATTTACTCTTTCTGTTCCTTTCACGAACATCCATTTGTTCCCTCACAGCAAGCAGGTTGCATTTTTTTCCATTAGATGGCACCCTTGTATACATATTATGCAGTTCATCACAGAAGGGAGAGAGAAATAGATCTCAATAAACAGGCAACAAGTACAAATAAATCTCCCTGTTCCTCTAAAGACATATTGAAAGGACAAAAATGAAATGCCATGTTTTATAAAACCATACACATTTATTCCACACATTATCCTCATCATTAATTAACACTATGAAATCTACCCTTACACATTATAAATATAGCAAAGATAATTTAAATAAATGTATGGTGACATCTTAATTTATTTTTACAGTGCAGTCTGTGATATGTCTGCCCAGTCATATTATTATTGGATATAGCTGCTCTAAGAAACTATGCCTTTAAATTTGTTTACTCAGAATATACGCAGTGCAATTTTCCAGCATGGTATATTATCTATAAAATTGGTACAGTTAAGAGGCCAAATCTGAAGCCGGAAAGATAACTAAATTCTCAGCCGGCTCTAATCCAAGGGATGCTGGAGGTCCTTTCATGAATGTTTACTTTTTGCTCAACTTCTAAATCCCTTCATTTCTTTTACATCAGTCACCCACTTCATGATTTGATGCACAATTTGTGAAGGTCATTTATCCCTCTCTTATAACATGATCTATATTATAAGATCATAGCTACACACCTGCACACTATTTGTGAATATGAGGTCACTTTAAAAATGTTATTATTTTTTAAAAATGAAATGCTGGTCATGCTGTTCTGTGTCATTAGCTTTTCAAGGGAAGATGGATTACCAGATTTATTTGTTTAGGCAGTTTTGTTGAGAGTCAAAGCAGTAATCTATGTCAGGGGCTATCAAGTCTGCCTTTTTCCAAGCCCAATTTTCCAGCAAATGCATCTCTCCTTAAATCTAAAGAGAAGATGAAACCGCTTTCACTCCGAGATTTAATATCTATGCAGGGAGGTGGAACTAATGGACCAGGACCAAATTCAGCTCCTATGAGTGCCTTTAAATTCAGCCAATGCTACTTCTTCAAGCTATTTCAGTTTATAGTATCTTAACTGGCAACAGTGAAGGTCTTTTGTTCTTCTTCCAAGGCTCACTACTCTGAATAGGAGTAGAGAAATCTGACGGCTAAATCAAAAGGCACCAAGGATTTTGCTTTCCCAACCAAGTTCTATAATCTGAACGGAGGAAGATGGGATGCCTATTAGTGCCAATTCTAGCAATTCATCAATAGTTATCATAATAAAAACAATAACAATTGTAGATGAGTTGTTGGAAAATTCGAGAAAATAGGATTCCATGAGTGCACTGAAGTGCAATGAAAAACAGAGACAATGCTGACAATAAAAATGTATATAACATGTGCACTTTTCACTGATTCTCAAGATTCCTGTCATATCGTCCCTTTCTTATAAAGGTCGTATCATTGGGAGTTGATAGAAAAAAGATGCCATCCAGCTTTGATGTGAGATGATGAGAGGGATGCTCATTTCAAGACAGAGGAATGTAAAAGCACTGTAGAAGCTTTTAGCTGTAGATAAGTAACTTAGGCATTCCTATCACCATGTTATTTTCTATTTGTTTTTCTTTCATGCAAGCACCAGATTCAAGAATACTTTCTCATAAAAGTTATAAGAATGCCTTTATCCAGTATAAAGGTATAGAAATAGCTTTAGCATTCATCTCTGAAGGCATTCATTCCACTGTACAGTAAAGCTATCTGTTCTGCATCCCTAGCCTTTCAACCACAGTATGGCTATTTTGTGCCATTTCCTATTCAAATCACCCTTGGCTACAGCTTGACTATAATAAGCACCAGATCATCCTTCTCTATTCTTTCTCTCTTTTCCAAGCAAGAGTCACAATTGCCTTTATTCTAATATAAGTAAACTTTCCATTCAGGGGAGATGCTTATACACTCAACACATTCACATTATAATACAGTGTTTTAGCCTTTTTAGGAGTTTAGGCCTAGGGCTGAATTTAGTTAAAGTCTAGCTAATAAGTAGATCAACATGTTTCTACAGAATCCAATAGTATGGATTGATCAATGTCCACTATTGTAGAAGTACAATGTAGTATGTTCTATAAATAGAATGCACATGTTATACAATGAAGCAACCACATAATTCTGTATCTATCTATCTATCTATCTATCTATCTATCTATCTATCTATCTATCTATCTATCTATCTATCTATCTATCTATCTATCTATCTATCTATCTATCTATTTTTGTCATATTTATATAGTGTATATCGGAGGTGGTAACCCTTTGAGAGCTGTATGCAACGAAATTTCATTTTAATGTATGCCGATTAGTGTACTTTCAAAGTGACAATAAAGTTATTATTCTATTCTATTATTCTAACTATGATGAACATTGTCTCTAAAGAATAAGTGTGTAATGTTACACAGATATTTTTTTGGGGGGAAAAACAGACAGAAAGGAGAACTACATAAGATAACTTCAAATGGCAGAGGAATGGTTAAAAATACCCAGGGACCTGTTATAGCATTTTAGCTAAATCAAAACCTATCTTGAGATGACTTTTAAGGACATTGAGAATGCAGGAAGGATGCACAGAACACCGCCAAACGCCCCTTCTTTTCTTCTTTACCACTATAGCAAATGTTATTCATGACCACCTGAGTTGTCCTGCTATCTTACTTCTCTAGGGATTCTGAAATTATTGAGTGCAGGTATCTTATGCTTTGCGTTGGCAGCTGGACTCAAGACAAAATAATAGCCACAAGCTGAATAAAAGGATAAATTAAGGATGGAAGGATATCTTTAGAAGTGACAACTGAATTAATTCCTTTGGGAGTTTCAATGCCAAGACTGTATTATACTTGGAGACAAGATTTGTCTCAGCCTGGGCCAATCAAGATAAGATGGATGCCTTATCTTGCAATCAGTTTTTAATTTTATGAAACTACTGAAGTGGGGTAGGGGAAGAGTTACTGCCTAGAAATATGATGATCAGGATATTAAACACAAAAATAAAACTACAAATAATTCTCTTTATTAATATTTTGCCCAGTTCTTTTATCCTACTTCATCTCACAACAGAAATTAATAAAAAGAATGTTTTTTTTAACTTAGGGAGAAAATGACCAGACAATTTCCATGGAAGAATGAATACTGTCCCCATAATATTTATTGTGTATCTTTGACTGTGTTGGTTGCATTATTAGGGGCGTACTACTTATTCTTTGATTTTTGTTTTGTTTTTATAAGAGTTGTCAACTAATTCAAGAAGTTATAGTTGATTAATTCAATGAGTTTTAGTCAATTAATTAAACTTGCCTAACAAAGCAATAGTTCGACATAAAACAAATAGTAAAACTACAAGTCAAAAATATATAAAACAAGTTCAGAGTTTAGTTGCCTACTAGCAGCAGCACTGATGACAATTATTCCTCTACAAATGAAGGACTAGAAAAATATGACAAACATATTATCTTAGAAGGTGTTAGGACAGCTGGCTTAGAATTCTGGGAATTGAAATTCATTATATCTGGCACATACCCCGGATGGATCAGGCTGCTATAGCTCCATCTGCTTCAAAGGTAATTCTGAGTTGGATGCATGTTAAAGAAAAACATCTTTTATTTGCCATGTTTGCACTGTAATCTTGAGCCACACACTAACACATCTAATTATAGGAGAATTAAGTATAATAATCATGTGCATTTATAGCTGCCTTTATACCATGCATGCACACCATGAGTTACTTATAAAGGGGGATTAATCAGAGATTACTGCAGCTGTCCTTACACTTTATATCTATAGAACTGACTTGTCTTCTTAAGCCTCATTAAAGAAAAAAATGTAGTTTTTAACTTGTAGAGAATACGAGAGAAAAATGAATCATTAGGCTACTGTGCTTCTGCAAGAATCAAAGGTAGGAATTCTAGTAGATTTTTTTTTTATTTGTTTGTTAATAGAAAACTTTGATGAATAAGATTAGTGGGGGGTAAAAGAAACATCAATATCTTCTCAGCCAGACACTGTCCTTCTTATGACATGGATCTTTTTGCCAGGAATTGCTGTCCAGGAAGATCCCGATGAACGCTTATATTCTAATGTTGTCTCTGTAACTAAGAATCTGTGATTAACTTTGTTTTTATCTCCATCCCCATACTGCAAATAAAGCAGTGGACAAAGGCTATGGTGTTATCAATCTTTATAAATCTCCATGAAGACTAATTTTACTGCAAAACAATTCATCTACAATTCTACAACCATTAAGATTTTCAAGATTGTTTCCAATGAAATAAACGAAGGCCAAGAAGACTTAATACATAGTACAGATTCCCAATACAATAATTTAAGTGTCATCTTCAACAACTGTGAACAGCCACTGTTAGAAGGGTTATCATAATTTTCTAAATCTTCTACAATTGTACCCTTATTGGTAATATTCTTTTTTTCTTTTTCTCCCTTAAAATGTTACCAGCAAATGATTCCCCTACTTAGTTTCTGAATCAGAATATGAGTAAAAGAACGGGAACAAATATTGGTAATCCAACTTTTTTCAAAAACATCTAGACAGTTTCATATCTATGCAGAACTGTGATTCTAGTCTTGTCTATATTTCCTGCATTTCATCCCACTGATTTACAAAATAGCCTTCATCTGTTGCCTAACGTTTAGTAGCTAGTTGCTGGGAACAGTGAAAAAAAGAATCACTCTTCCAGCAACCTTCTTTCGGATGAATGGAATATGGTTATTCTATTCATAACATTCCAAGGCCGAATATTCAGAACCATTTTGATGTTTATTTAACTTGCCCACATTAATGAATAATGCTTTGCAAACTTTCTGGCTGGATATAATGTGTGAAGTGATTCTAGTGTGCATTACCTCATAAGACTTCCATGTGATTCATAATTTCTCTTCCTTCCCTTGAAATATTGCCTCATATTATTTAAATGCTAAAAGTACCATATTTTTTTTAGCAGATGGAGGAAAGCAGGGAAGTTGCACATAATTAGAAGCAGAAGTGATGTTATTACTTGTACATCTGCTTTTCTATTTTCTCCTTAAATTGACCTTTGGGGGACTCTTACTCTTTCCAGTACTATAAAACAATACGATGAGAACAAACTAAAACTGGGATAATCCCAAAGATAAACTAGTTTAGATCCATTTTTGCTTTATCATTGTTCAAGCAGGAGGCTCTCCTTCAGTATCCTTCATGATGAAAGATCTGCGTCCTTCCAAGATACATAGTATGTTGCACTGTTGAAATGTTAGAGTGGTTTTCTGCTTAAATCTGATCTTTTATCATTTGTCTTCATTGATTCAGAGCCTACCCCCTTAAATTACAACATCTGAAGATATCATATTGTTCTTAAATCACCTATTTTCTAAGTTTTATTTCAATTATTCATTACAAAGTATGACCTCCACATTGCTTATCAATATTATTGCTCCCTGGACATTGTCTAGTTCAGCAGTATTGGACATAGTGCTAAAGATGAATTCTGACCAAGGCAAACTAGATCAGCATCATTATTTGTGATCTGGACACTAGAATTATTTTGATGCAGCCTTGAATTTCAATAACTTTTCAGCCACAGTATCTGTTGCTGAGTAATACTTTGCTAGTGGTCTTTTTAAACACCTAAATCCTTTTCACACGTACTGGCCGTGCCCAGGAAGAGAGACTTTTCTGCTGTGGAACCATAACTCTATGGCAGGGCTTTTCAACCTTTTCACCGATTGTACCACTTTTAGGATATGGCAATATTCAAGTACCACCTAGCAAGGTGTCAAAAACTTGATGACCAAAAAAAAAAAACCCCTGTTCAAAGTTGCAATTGCACTGAAATGACTTATGACCATTTTTCACACTTATGACCATTGCAGCATGCCCAGGGTCATGTGATTTATATTTGGATGCTTGGCAACTGATTCATATTTATGATGGTCACAATGTTCCAGGGTCATGTGATCCCCTTTTGCAACCTTTTGACAAGCAAAGTCAATGGCAGGGCTGCTGGTGGCCAAGTGCTAAGTTCCCTGCCTCCCTCCTTCCCTGCCTCCCTCTTTCTCATGCCCACCTCCTTCTGAAGGAAGAATTTGAAAAAAAAACAACCCATATTTTCTCTCTTCCATATATTCATCAAACAAGGAAAAGCCTCCAGAGACAGAAAAGACAAACTGCTGAGTGAACTAGTTTAAAAAGGCACATTCCCCTTTAAGAATTAGCTACTGGCTATTTCAAAATCCCTTGCAGCAAAACTTACAGCTAACAATAGGAGAGCAATAGAAGCTAACAGGAGACATCAGCCATCAGCCAAATAGAAATTGCCAAACACTCCTTAAGAACACAAAGCCCACATTGCAGAAATCCCAGAACTTCAAAGTCACAAAAGCACATAAGAATCCTTCCACTCTCCATCTCCCTCCCTCGTGCCTCACCTCCAGCCATTGCTGCCTTTTTTCATTCCTCTTGGAGGGCGACCCCTCCCCCACTGCATTTCTTGCCTGTTTGCTGCTGCCAGCACAGGTGGCTGCTTGATCTCCTCTCCCCTCCCCTCCTCCTCTTTTTTCCCTTCGGTGCAGCTGACTCCACCTCCTCCCAAGGCTGCTACTTTTTCTCTCTCTCCCTCTCCCACCCAAACTGCCTCCTTTTATGGCCTCTCCTGTCTCCGCCCCCTCCTCCTCCTTTCTCATGGGGGAGGGTAAGCCAGAAGTGAGCCTGGGGCCTTTGCCTGCCCCAGCCAATCTGCAGCTCCAGAGGACTCTCTCACTGTAAGTTCTTGCCTGCACTGGCTCTTTCCCTCCCCCACTACACTTGGCTAGGCAGGGCTGTGTACCACCTGCCACTCATTAATGTACCACAAGTGGTACGCGTACCACCGGTTGAAAAACCCTGCTCTATGGAACTTCATTTCCCCCAAGTGATGAGATTTGCCTTCTCACCCTGCTGGCCTTTTACAAGATACTGAAAACCTGGCTGTTTTATCAAGCCTGGGGCCCTGATAGTATGGGCAGAGCCCGTTTCTTTGTGTTCTCGCTGCTGTTTTTTTTATGTTGTTTCTGTTTTTTAAAATGTGGATGCTTTTTTTAAAAAAATATCTTTATATTCTGTTTTTAACTGCTAGCTTCTCAGAATCAAGCCTATGAGATGGGTGGCCATATAAATATATTAAACAAACAAACAAATAAATAAATAAATAAATAAATACGTAAGTGCTGCTGTAACTGCTTTAGTGCAATGGATTTTTCCCTATACATTGCAGTTACTCTGTTGAAATTTATTTCCGTTCAGTCCTTCCAGCCTGGGACAGGGAGCATATTAACTATTGAAAAACAATTTGCAAATGGAAATGCCACATAAATAATAAACAATTAGATATTAGTATTTCACTTGTCGTAGATCTTTCATTTTGAGGCAAAAACTAGACATTACATCAGATTCAGGGTCACCTCCAAAAGCAACAGTTCTGTGCCTGAGGCTTTTTCTTCTCTTTTCTCCTAGTATATAGCAATGTTTCTCAACTATGGCAACTTTACGCTATGTGGACTTCAACTCCCACAATTCCCCAGCCAGCGTATCCCCCCTCCCCCACACATTTCATAGGCATGCCTTTTTACTTTTCCTAACCAGTGTAAGACTTTGTATCTGTCCTTTGAAATTCATCTTGCTGGCCCATTATTCCAAACCAGTCTGATCTTTTTTTCTGATAGGGTAGCCAGATTAGATTGGTTTGACACGATTTATTATTGAGAAATTCCTACTGGTTCCTGGGAAGCAATGAATTCTTTTCTAAATGCTTAATCAACTGCTAGTCTAGTACTGATATCAAGCTAATTGGTCTGTGGTCACTTGTATCCTCTTTTCCTCCTCTTTGAAGCCAGAGGTGACACTGACCATTTTCCAGTTCCCTGTTAATATCGCCATCTGTCATGACTTGTTAAAGATCACAAAAAAAGGCTATGAAATGACTCTTCAAAAGTCTCTGGTTAAGTAATTGGTCCCGTTATGGAAGCTTAAATTTGTTTGAGATTGCCAACTGCTCTGTAACCAACAAACTGTCTTAGCTTGAGTTGTCATTCCTATAATGCTGTTAGTTACTTATCATTTCATGCTAAACTGTCCTGCTGAGCATAGATTCTTCCATGTGGAGTAAAGACTGTAACCAGTCCACATCATAGCTACTCCAAACCTAAAATCCTCTGGCACTCAATCAAGTCTAGAGGCTACTTGATTTATGGAAATCCCAAGGCACTCTTGTTGTACAATATGAGATCTTATATTATTGAGATGGGATCATAGGGATTAACAACAGCCTGTTCAAGTAAGCTACAATACACCTTTCCTCATAGTTCTATATATTTCTTAAAATCTACTCATCATTTCATCATCTCAGTTATCTTTTTGCAATCAGCATCTGTTTCAAATTCATACGGTCCTTATTTGCATTTCTACTATATTCATAAACTGAATGCCTTCAGCATGAACTTGCTATAGAAAATAAACTTAGTTTGGACTATAATAAACATTTACAAATCACAATAAATGAATCTAGGCATAGTGAGATTCTAGATTTCCAGATCTAATTCTCACAAAGACAGAATAACTTCCTTTTGTCAATTGTTCTGCTTGGGTCCCTCTGATTGAATCAGCTATTAGCTAGCTATATGTTTTAGATTCTTTTATTTGAAAATTGTGTGGGTTTGTGTAACTGTTAGCCAAAACAGTACATTCATACATTCCTTCAATTTATATGGCCACTCATGGCCACCCACTTGCCAACCAATATTGGGTTTAAAAACATCACAGTAAGGGGAAAAAAGCAATAAAACACATTATGCCAAACACACTAACACACAGACCACATAATTAAAACAAGCTCAACATAACTTCCTATTCAGTGCCTGGGAGAAGAAGCATTTCTTCAGGACTTTCCTAAAAGCCATCTGGGCTGGGGCCAACCCAATTTGAGGTGGAGACTGTTCCATAGGGTAATACAGCTATGGAGTAGGCATGCTTCCTGGGTCCCATAAGACAACACTGTTTAATTGATGGGATATGGAGCATGCTAACTCTGTCTGATCTTATTCTTTGGGCACTTGAGGGATAAGATTACCAGAGCATCTCTCCTCCTCCCCAACAGTAAAATTCAATCAACTCAGTGATAAATATTTGATAATTCACAAGTTGTTGTCCTTTTATGACATCAGAAACACAACTTAGAATGGGTGCTTTAAGAATACATGCGTTAGATGACTAGGAAACATTTTAATTTAATGGTTTTCAGTAATAGCATTGCTGAATTTCAGAATCACCAGGAGTCAAGCATAATAATAATAATACCTTAACAGCTCTTATATCCTTGGTTAGGAATTGAACTGTTAAGTTTTTACCAGCCCCAGCCTGTGAATTGAATTGAAGATAACAACAAGGCAGCAGTAGTAGTAATAGGTGCCTTGAGTGCAAACCGAAAAAATCTGGAGCATTACTTGAACACCATTGGCATTGACAAAATCATCGTCAGTCAATTGCAAAAGGCAGCTTTAGTTGGAACAGCTTACACCCTGTGACATACCTTTAAACACCATCAAACAACAACATTTGCCTATCCTAGATATTTCACTGGTCAGGAACCTGCCACTTATAGTATGCCACACATTTTGTATCATTAGGCCAGAAGTCCCTACCTCATTTTTTTCTAGGCTGACAGCACATTAAAAAATTAAGCAGGGCCAGGGAAAACTAATTTTGATTTCATCACAAACTGAATAACAGTGAAATGAAATGAGTTAATGCCTGATAGCCTCAGGTTGTATATTTCTCAGTTTGATATTAGTAGAGATAAAAGAAAACAAGACAAGGGACTTCGGTGCTCAGTAAGCTTATGTCATACCAGGGGATGAGAATGGTAATTTCTAGTAAGTAAAATACAGGAAATTGTGGGGACAACAGTGAACATGCCTTTCTACTGGAACAACCTCCTGGCCCGAAGAAAGAATTAGTCCATAGGGTACCCTGCTATTAAAGCAAACTCAATTAATCGCAAGCATGTTAGAGCTGGCAATGTTGAAAGAGTAGTAAAAAGAGCTGCTTTGGTTCCTTCAGAAAACCATATTTTAACTTGTTTTATTTTAATCACACCAAACTATAATAGGTGTCTTAGTCTGGTACATAACAATGGGGACAAGCGGCAAGAGAAATGTATAAGAAAGAGAAATAAGCTATGTCAAAGTCTGGCAAAAAAAAAAGAAGAAAAGAAAAAAATCACTCTGGACTCTTGTATGAATGCATGTATATCTGTTTTGATTTATTTGGACACTCTTGAGATGTAGACCTGATACATCTGCTTTTCATATAGAACTAATCATAAATTGGTGCTACTGAAATGAGCATCAAGGAGAAATTCTCCTACTTGCCTTTGTCTCCATAATCTTTGCAGCAGAGGTTGTTTTACAGTTGAAAGCAGTACAGTATTGTACATTTCAGAGGGATGCATAAATTCTACTGATTCAGTACATTGCATTGATTACTTTCACAAATTAGGGTGTGTAGCATCAAAAGACTTCCTAAGGATTTTAGGATATCAAAAAGCCAAATTGTCTGGATTTATTTTTTTACAAGTATCCATTGTGCTATCATAGCCTCAAGAAGTTATGATTATTCTGTGTTTGTTCCTGTCTGGCTATAAACATGTTGTGTCTTGTGTCTTTAGAATAAATTTTCAAAGTACATTGTTGACAGACAGAAGATGGACCTTCTCTTTATTTTTTTAAAGAAATCCTTATTTTAAAGGATTTTTTTAGTCATGTCATCAAGTAACAAAGAAAGAATTAATGTGATCTGAAGATATGCAGACAAGATCTGTAGATAATAAGCTAGTCTGTCACTATGAGCTCTTTTTTTGCCTGGAAAATTGCAGTTTCCCAGCTTCTTAATTTTCCTGTGTTACAAAAGAAGCAGGTTAAGGATTGACAATGCAAAGGTGATGGCATTGCAGTTGCATCTCTCATGCAGGTAATGTCCAGATTTGCCAGATTCTTCTTTAGTGTGAGGATTTAAACTGGGGGCTATGAGTTTCTAAAAAAAAAAAAGGTGTTAACCCATTTTAGGTCTTACCAGACAGTGTTCATATATTTCCTATCTCAACATTAGAAATTTGTTGAAATTCAGATGTCCTCCTTTGCTGAACTCCTCCTCCTTCCCTTGTGGATATTTGGATATCATATTTATTTCTTATCAATTAAAGTTTAGCTTCCATAATTGAACAAAGGTCACTGAAAACTTGGGTAATGTTTATTTATTTATTAAAACTAAGCAATCCCACCTATATAAGCATTCAAGGCAGTTTACAACATCTAGAACAAAAAAATTAAAACACAGATTGAAATTAATTAAATGCAAGAGAATATTTTTTTTCTGTTTTTGTTGTTTCAGTTTAAGTTGCTTAATACCTCAATGAATGAGATATCTTGGCCTGCTGATATGTGATAACAGTTTCTTAAAATGCATTCCACGTAAACATTTTCCTTTTTTTTTTTTGTAACAGTACAAGAATCTCAAAGATGCTCTACATCTACCTTTTATTCTCTGAAGAGATCTCTCCTTCTACTTAAAATAAATTCTTACATAAATATTTGTACCGGACCAAAAAATATACAGAGAAAAAAAATCCTCAGTTGGCTAATACCTATATTTACAATAACCACACATCCTTTATTATAAAGGGTAGTCTTTTATTTTATATGCTTTAGATTTATTCTTCAAAAACACACTTTTGTCCTTTATTTTGGTCATTTAACTTTTACTGTACAAATGGATATCACTTAACGGACAGTTTTTCACATTTATGAGAAAAATATAGAAATTTAATTGTCTTTTTTAAAAATACATATACTGCTTAATTTTTGATATTTTCTGTTAGAATGTGTTTTTTTGTAACGTTCCTCTTGATTGTGGTCTTGAATGTTCCTTTTAAAGCAAAATTATAAACACATTTTTTATGCTTATGAACCTCTTTCAGATTTGCTCCCTCTTCAGGCATTTTCCCAAGAAAATATGGTCACCGTACCTGTATTGCTTCTAAACTACTAGGAAAAATGAGGAATATTTTCAGACCTCCAGAACTCATTATCAGGCGGGTCCAAATAACAAAAGCTCCGGGTACCTTAGAAAGGAGGGCATGGTAATCCCCAGACAAACATCTTGGTTTACCTGGCCAGACGGGATAGGAGGAGATGCTCCTCACCATCCGAGACCATGAGCCCACCTCAGCCTGCGCACTGCATCCCTCTGCGACTCGGGAGACTTTAGGACCGCGAAGAAAGCGGCGAGACGGCTTGGGAAACAGTCGGACGCGACCATATTCTCTAGTAGGGTGAGTCGAATGCTGTTCCAAGGAGACCTTCTCGGAGATTATGCGGGCCTTCCGCAGGTTACACAGACTTCCTCAATGGTCTCCCCTCCTCAATCTGAGTCGAGTGGTAGCCCCCAAGCTAGGACTAGCTCCCAGCCAAATGAAGCAGCGCTTGCGAGCTGCTGTCCAAGGCATCCTCCAGAGCAGCAGCGGAAGGAGGAGGGACCTCTCGCCGCCGCCGCCGCCGCCGCCAGCATCGCGCCAGCCCAGTTCCCTAAAGAAGCCGGCCGGTTGCCCAGGCTGTCGCTGCCCCTGCTCTCGTGCGCTCCGGCTCCTCCGTCACGCAACTCTTGGGCAAGAGCCTGCGGGGTGAGGGTCTCCCTCCTCCCCGCCACCTACCTACAGTATTCTCGCCGGGACAAAGCCATGAAGCAGGCGCTGCTGGAAGTAATGAGGATCAATCGGATTTGTCGGATGGTTTTGGTCACTTGCTTGGGATCCTTCGCCCTCGTCATCTTCTATTTCCAAAGTATGTTGCATCCAGGTAAGGACGGCTGCTCGGTCTGTCGGCTTCTCCGGGGACCCTGGAGTTGGACCGGAGGTGGAGGTGACGAGGAAGGAGGGGGGGGGGGAGTGCCGGCGGTGTCGTCGTCCTCCTCCTAACCGCGCTGGGGGGTTAAGCTGGGGCTGGGTGGCGGCTGGGGGTGGGAGGAGAAGGAACTTCAGCGGGTTGGCGCGGATGCGAGGGGCTACCAGCCCGGGCGTCCTCGGCCCACGCAGGTGGAGGGCACCGGAGAGGGCTGGGTGAAACGGAGCCGGCGAGGTAACGGGAGAAAGGAGCAGAGACAGAGCGGGGAGAAAGCTGCGATCGGGACGGTCTTTCGAAAGGGTCCTCTCGTTGCGATCAAGTCCCGGGGGGGGGGGTTTGTAAGGAGGGCGGCTGTAGCGGCGGCTGCTGCTGCTGCTGCTGCAGAAGAAGAAGAAGAAGAAGACGAGTCTCGGGATCCTCTCAGCGGCCGTGGCGGAGGCTCTTCGCTCTGCTGGCCATGTGCACGGAGGGGGCATCCTCAGCTGCGGCGCCAGCGACTGGGAGAGGATGGGGAAGAACGGAAGCGGCGGCTCCTCTTGGGCTGCTTTCGATTTCTTTCCTGGGGTTGCGGCTGACACGCGGAGCGAACACCCGGCAGGATCGCACCTTCTTGTTTGTTTGGGGTGGGTGGGAGCGTTGACTAGAGAGAACTGAATCGCGAGCGGGACATTGGAATAAAAGCCCTTCAGCGATCAGCAATTGAAAGTAACTTCCAAACTATTCGGTTGGCAGGGGGGGGGGGGTGTACCATAACGTTTTTCCTCACTCATCCAAATGACTTTCTTCGTGTTTCTGGTCCTAGGTCTCTTCTGTTTTTGTTTTACTCGGATTTATAACTTAACCCTGGTTATCAAGTTCTCATTGCCTAGTAGTTGCTCTAATTTAGAATAGAGCAAAAAGGTCTGGAGAAAAGTTGTCGTCATGAAATCCAGCCTGCAATTCATACACGGGATTCCCCTTAAAAGTACTAACAAATCACTATAACATCATATGTTCATGATGCAGTTAAAAATTCCAGTGAATTTGCATGATCTATATAGGGTATCCCTGGGAAACTACCCTCAAATTACTGAGCACATGTATCATCACGTGTGATAATTATTGGCATAGTGATAACAAGAATATGTGGAACTCAGACTTGGATCTTTCTGAGTTGCATCATTTTTATAAAGAATCCACAGGAAATCATACTCAAATCATAGATCACAGCTGTTTGCATGGGTTCAGGCAACAAAATCATGGAACCAACGGTTCCTCATCCTGCTATGGTGCAGGATGCAGGATCTAAATTATGGATTCACATAATTTCTACAGGAGACCCACAAGAAGCTATTGCCTTATCACATATATCCAGCTGTCCAGACCTTAACTATTTGGGATCTGAGGTGCGGTTCCTCAAAGATTCTTCTGATTTTACCTGGGGACCATGCCATAACCATAGTTTTAAGATAACAGATCCAATTATTTTTGCTGCCAGCATGGGGCAAATTGTGGATTTTCTTAGATCATACTGTTTTTATAAGTCTTTACATAAGGTACACATGAAAACATTATTAAATTACAGGCCACATTTCATTTGCACAGCAGTCAGTCTGCCATCACAATCATATATCCTAAGATTTTTTGGCACTACTGTGGTGGAAAAACATGGAACTGGCCACTGATCTCCACTGCAGTTTACAATTTCTGGTGACATCTACATAAAGCCATATCATAATTTTCTGCAGAGAATGAGCCATGATTATTCTGATAAATTCTGACATTTGTCCCAAAGATGTTTTTTTAAAAGGCAACTGGATTTTCTTTGTTTTTCCTTGAGGACGTTTCACTTCTCATCCAAGAAGCTTCTTCAGTTCTGACTGAATGATAGAGAATGGAAGGGTTTATATTTCTTGCAGTCATCTGATCATTAGCACTCTTTTTGAGATTCGTTGAGGCCACTTGCAGGTTTATCTGTGCTCTCAGGGTCACCTCGATAGTGCAAATGGATGTGGAACCTTCTTGGAATTGCTGAAAGGACTGGCCCTTCATAAACATTCAAGTGGCCTCAAAGACTCTCAGAGTGTTAATGACCAGATGACTGCAAGGAATATAAATCCTTCTATTCTCCACCATTCAGTCAGAACTGATGAAGCTTCTTGGATGAGAAGCGAAATGTTTTCAAGCAAGAACAAAAAAAGTCCAGTTGCCTTTTGAAAAAGCACCTATGGGACAACCATGATCTGGATGACTGTGAATCTCATCTGACACTGAAAGTTTCAAAATGTGGCTCTGAAACATGGATTCTTGTGCTTTTTATATGAGATTTACCAGAAACATAGCCCACATCCTGCACAGAATCAGCCATCAGAATCATAGTTCTGATTATTTTTGGCATTGCCATAATGCAACCACCTTTCCCCCAAACCTTGGATATGGATGCTCTAGTCTAGATGATATCTGCCTGAAATACCACGAAGCTATAAATCCCAGTTCTTTCTCAACAGACAAAAAGAACAAAATCACAACTTTTAATTATTTTTATTCTAATGTGATGCAAAATAGAATAGATTTTTTTTAAAATTTCAGCTGATCTGATTATTGTTGGATCTTATGGGAAGAAGATCTGAGGTGGATATTCTTAAGAATTATTATAATTTTATATGAAATGTTCTTCAAATCAGAACTAAATTGTGGATTTGAGGCATAAATCCTTATGAATCATAGAAACCATGCCTCTCCCAAATACTTTCCCTGAACTGGAAAGTTCAACGAATCAGCGATTCATTGTGCTACCACTGCACAACCAACCTACATCTCAGACATGTAACTTTACATAAGCCCATGATTTTTACACACATCTATTGCCACAGATGAAATCAATAAACAATAGTTCACTCTCCAAAATATGGTAGTTTGTATGCACCCAGATTTAAAAACGTAAACATGTTTGCCACTGTCAAAAATAGGATTGCTGCATAAATAAAAAGAAAATAATGGATCCTATGTTCCATGGCACCGCACTGGTTGATATACATGGATCCAGGGCATCACATGATACCTTTTGGATATGTGCAGAGGATTATTTCAAAGTGACAATCAAAAAAAAGGAACATAAAGATAGATTTTGATATGGAAAAAACATTCATTTAATGATTTACTAAGCCAACATGGCAGATATGCCGAATATAAGGAAAGATACATGTGCATTCACATGTAAGATTATCACAGATCCCTTCAATACTATTTGAAATCAGATATTGCTTTCACAAGCTTGCATGAGATTTAAAATGTACTATAGATGCATACTGTAGTTGTACAGTAAATGGATGGGTGGATGGATGGTTAGATGGCTTATCAGCATTATAGCATGAGATGCAACTATCACATATTGATTCTTGAGCATCCAATGCTTGACATCTCAACTTGCCTTTGGCCATAATCCATAAGGACATGATCCTGTCCATCGCTTGATCCATTGCCTTCCTCTTCTACTTTTCTCACTTTTGCCAAGCACAGTCATTGTTCTTGACTATGGACACTTTGGACATTTAAATCAGGCGTCCAAAATAGATGCTTGCTCATCATCACCTCAAGGAAACAGCCAGTCTTTATTTGCTCAGAGTTCATTGGTTCATCTTGTAGTCTATGATACTATTACTAACCATATCCAAATGTATAATTTGAAACTATCTATCTCCTTTCTTTTCTCAGTACCCATTTTTCTGAGCTATATATACTATTAGAAAAAAAAATGGTTTTCATACAGTCGCTTATTTTTTCTCATAGGTTTTCAGAATCTCTTTTACATATTATAACTGGAATGTTCTGAATCTCTTCCTTATATTCATCTTACATTCTGACTTGAGGTTCAAGTCAAATCAAGTCTTGTTGGCTCAACTCTTTAATTTTCTAAACTTGACCCATATATGTGACCTCAATAATCCATGATCTGCTCTGCAACTTACACTTGGATTAGCTGGATGAGTGAATTACACTTACTATTAGGAAGTGATTTAGATGTTCTGTATTGGAAGTGCCTATATATCTAGAGTCTGGTTTATGTTGCTTGAAGCAACTAAATTGATGTAAAATTTAAACTGAGATGAGTTGGGACCGGTATTCCTCTCCCTTTATTCCCCCACCTTGTCCTAATTTAAAACCTATATACACTGACCAATCAGTGAAACTGATGAACTGAGATGTACTTTGCAAAAAAGTATGCCTTTTAATAAAAGCTTAACAAAGACTGAAAAGGTGCTACCAGACTCCTCCTGATTTTTGGCTACTTTAGAGCAAAACAGTTCTCTCCCATTTGTATACTGCTGAATCTGCAGCAACTGGCAGTGATTGTCAAAATGCATAGCACATCATGTTAACTCTTATTTAGTGGTTAATTTCACTTGGGGTAAACAAATACTCAAGTTCGTTTACTTCTTAAATACTCAATTTCTTACATTTCATTTCAAGTGTTCTCACTTTACATATTGTGATTGTTAGTAACTGTGACATCAAACTTCCTTGCTTCTTTGGTTTGGCCATGTCATCACTTCTCATGAGACTGTGACATACTTTCTCCCAGTAATTAGAGTGGTGCCTAAAATAATCCTAACATTAGGTCTTCAACTACAGTAAGTGTTACCAGTTTAACACTTTAAGATGGTGCAGTACATGGGTGTCAAACTCGCTGCGTCACGTGACATATTTTTGCATTGCCAGAGCTGGAGTGGGCGTGGCCTCCGCATGATGCAACCGGCCCATGGGCCAGCAGTTTAACACCCCTGGTATAGTATAATGAAAAACAACTATCTAAGGACTAACAGAAGCAATCAGTAGTTAGGTTAATGTATTTCTTATCTGGTGTATTGAGTCACCATGCTGGTATCCAAAAGATGCTTCCTCATTGCACAAAGGTCCTACCCATAGCATCATTTCTTCCATTCAGATCTTATAACCCATTTATGTACTCAAAATTTTCTCCACTTTTGACTTGCTATTTTGAGACAACTTTCCCACTGAATCCACCTCTCTTACAGTACATTTGTCACATTGCAAGCCCAAGTAACAGCTCTGTGATTACGTTGACTAATCAAATGGAGGACATTTCTTCAGCAGTCTACCTCTTTCTCATTAGTGAAAGATTAGACAGTTAGGTGTCATAGTAAATGTCCTACAATGTTTAAATGATAGATTACCTAGAAGAATGCTGTCTTTGCTCTCTGCTTGGTATAAATTGGGAGCTTTGGGGAATAGCTTTTGTTTCAAGCAGCTTGTGCCTAAGCAATTCAGTCATCTAATATTTTAAAAGACCAACACATTTCTTTTTCCTAGCTGGGCTGGGTAGTCCTGGAGACATGGCAGACAGAGCACAGTTTGCTGTTGCTGACCACTTATCTAGCTCTAATTCTAGATTATTTTTCTTTAAATTAAGACCGGAGTGAAAGCCAAAAGAGAGATAATGTTAAATATAGAGTAGCAGTATCCACTTTCTTACATGAACATTTCATTTGGTAAAAAAAAATATCACTGCAATCAAAACATGCAGTGAAGTGTATTCTTTTCTTTCTCCTACAGAGTCTGAATGAAAACCTTTATGATTAAAACTACTCCAGAAGGAGTGCTTTCCCATTGCAACAATGCGTGCTTTCTCTCTAGGGCAAAGCAAATTGTGGTTCTGAGCTTAGATAGTTGAAAATATGTTATAAACATGAAAGGGATCAAGATCCAGTCTTTAGGTATTATAGTCTGAAAGACAGTAATGACTTCTCTACTCTGGGAATCTTAAGCTCTAAAAGAGGTGTGATGAAGCACTTGAACAGTTAAATTAAATTAACAATTAAATGGAAAAGATTCTGGGAAGAAGTAGCTAACAGCTAATGGATTAGGAAGCTATCTACATTCCCTAATTCTCATCCTGGTATGCAGTGCCAGCATATCTGTGAACTACAGATAGTCCTCGACTTACAACAGTTCATTTAGTGACCATTCAAAGTTACAAAGGCCCTGAAAAAAGTGACCTATGACCGTTTTTCACACTTAAGACCACTGCAGCATCCCTATGGTCACATGATCAAAATTTGGACGCTTGGCAACTGACTCATATTTATGATGGCTGCGTGTCCCAGGGTCACGTGATCACTTTTTGCGACCTTCTAACAAGCAAAGTCAGTGGGGAAGCCAGATTCACTTAACAACCGTGTTACTAATTTAACAACTACAGAGATTCACTTAATAACCATGGCAAGAAAGTTCGTGAAATGGGACAAAATTCACTTAACAAATGTCTCACTTAGCAACATCCAGTTCAGATAAAGGAGCTGCAGTTGCACTAAGTGACATAACTTTGAGATTCATTCAAATTGTCATTGGAGGACTATGGGGAAAAAGTCTAAAGTCTCCAGACAATCGTTACTTACAGTATTTGTATAACTAGAGAGCACTCTCAAACATACTTACTTTTTAACACTACTAATTCTACATTGACCTGATTCACACAATGTGCTAAACTATGTTTTGTTTAATAATAGTTTATTAAATAAATTCAGCTGTGTTTATGTAACACACTAAACCATTAATTATAGTTTATCACTATACTGGCCAGCTTATGCAGTATGCTAAAATGAAGTGGTTTATTTAGTTTTGGCTTAGTTTTTATTTGGTTTTGGCTTAGTTTATTGTGTGAGCCCAATGGCTGCATTTAATCTGAGCCATGTAACAGCAGATGCTAAAAGCTGAGGACTGGTACTAATTCCAAGGCTCTTGTAGCCATTCCCATCAGTTGAAAGGCAGCTCTTTGTCCTATGACTTCTCTTAAAGTGATGTGCTACTTTCAGATGTGATGGAGGACATTATTCTATGACCATCATTAAAATAAGTTTCATAGGGAATCCCAGACAAATATCCAAATATTGTGGAATATGAAATATTTAGTCCTTTGTCTGAGACAGGAAAATGTTTTTGAGTAATCTTAATTCCTTTCTACTCCTGCAACTAAACATTTTAGAATATTCATAAAAACAAAGCAAACCAACCAACCAGTTCTTGGAAATATTGTAAATTTGTATAACAACAACAACAACAACAACAACAACAACAATAATAATAATAATATTATTATTATTAATAATAAAGTTGGAAGGGACCTTGGAGGTCATCTAGTCCAACCCCCTGCTCAGGCAGGAAACCCTATACCATTTCGGACAAATGGCTGTCCAGTCTCTTCTTAAAAACTTCCAGTGTTGGAGCATTCACCACTTCTGGAGGCAGGTTGTTACACTGGTTAATTATTCTAACTGTCAGGAAGTTTCTCCTTAGTTCTAGGTTGCTTCTCTCCTTGATTAGTTTCCATCCATTGCTTCTTGTTCTGCCTTCAGGCGCTTTGGAGAATAGCTTGACTCCCTCTTCTTTGTGGCAGCCCCTGAGATATTGGTACACTGCTATCATGTCCCCCCTCGTCCTTCTCTTCATTAAACTAGACATACCCAATTCCAGCAACCATTCCTTATATGTTTTAGCCTGCAGTCCCCTAATCATCTTTGTTGCTCTTCTCTGTACTCTTTCTAGAGTCTGAACATCTTTTTTACATCGTGGTGACCAAAACTGGATGCAGTATTCCAAGTGTGGCCTTACCAAGGCATTGTAAAGTGGTATTAATACTTCACGTGATCTTGATTCTATCCTTCTGTTAATGCAGTCTAGCACTGTGTTGGCTTTTTGGGCAGCTACAGCACACTGCTGGCTCATATTTAAGTGATTGTCCACTAGGACAGGGCTTTTCAACCGGTGGTACGCATACCACTTGTGGTACATTAATGAGTGGCAGGTGGTACGCAGCCCTGCCTAGCCAAGTGTAGTGGGGAAGGGAAAGAGCCAGCACAGACAAAGACTTACAGTGAGAGAGTCCTCTGGAGCTGCAAAGGCCCCAGGCTCACTTCTGGCTCACCATCCCCCATGAGAAAGGAGGAGGGGGGCGGAGACAGGAGAGGTTATAAAAGAGGCATTTTGGGAGGGAGAGGGAGAGAGAGAGAAAGCAGCAGCCTTGGGAGAAGGCAGGGTCAGCTCTAGCTGCACCGAAGGGAAAGAAGAAGAAGGAGGAAGGTGGGGGGAGAGGAGATCAAGCAGGCCGGCCATGAGTCAATCTACAACTGCTGTGGCAGCCACCTGTGCTGGCAGCAGCAAACAGGCAAGAAATGCAGTGGGGGAGGGGTCGCCCTCCATGAGGAATGAAAAAAGGTAGCAATGGCTGGAGGTGAGGCACGGAGGAAGGAGGGAGGGAGGGAGATGGAGAGTGGAAGGATTCTTATGTGCTTTTGTGACTTTGAAGTTCTGGGATTTGTGCAATGTGGGCTTTGTGTTCTTAAGGAGTGTTTGGCAATTTCTATTTGGCTGATGTCTCGTGTTAGCTTCTATTGCTCTGCTGTTGTTAGCTGTAAGTTTTGCTGCAAGGGATTTTGAAGTATTTTTCTCCTGAATGGATTTTGCCTATAGCATTCCTTTACTTATGAATGGAGCCATTTGGGGAGGCTGCCTTAGCCGGCAGCCAGTACTTACATTTTTTTTCCTTCCTTGTGCGGGCTGCACTCCTTAACTTTCTTTTCTAGCCAGTAGCTAATTCTTAAAGGGGAATGTGCCTTTTTAAGCTAGTTCACTCAGCAGCTTGTCTTTTCTGTCTCTGGAGGCCTTTCCTTGTTTGATCAATATATGGAAGAGGGAAAATATGGGGGGGGGGGTTTTCAAATTCTTCCTTCATAAGGAGATGGGAATGAGAAAAAGGGAAGGCAGGGAAGGGAGGGAGGGAAGGAAGTCCCGCCTTAGCACTTGGCCACCAGCAGCTCTGCCATTGACTTTGCTTGTCAAAAGGTTGCAGAAGGGGATCACATGACCCTGGGACACTGTGACCATCATAAATATGAATCAGTTGCCAAGCATCCAAATATAAATCACATGACCCTGGGCATGCTGCAATGGTCATAAATGTGAAAAATGGTCATAAGTCATTTCAGTGCAATTGCAACTTTGAACATGTTTTTTTTTTGGTCATCAAGTTTTTGACACCTTGCTAGGTGGTACTCGAATACTGCCATATCCTAAAAATGGTACAATCGGTAAAAAGGTTGAAAAGCCCTGCACTAGGACTCCGAG
The DNA here is from genome assembly GCA_023970755.1 of Azemiops feae. Classification (NCBI taxonomy): domain Eukaryota; kingdom Metazoa; phylum Chordata; class Lepidosauria; order Squamata; family Viperidae; genus Azemiops; species Azemiops feae. The sequence goes on along the minus strand of JALGBA010004230.1, from coordinate 2,046,752 downwards.
ATCCCTCTCACAGTTACTACTGTTGAGCAAGGTACCCCCTATACTATACCTGTGCATTTGGGTTTTTTTGCCTAAATATAGAACCTTACTTTTTTCACCATTGAATTTCATTTTGTTGGATCGCGCCCAGTGTTCAAGTCTGTCCAGATCCTCCTGTATCTTAAGCCTATCTTCTGGAGTGTTGGCTATTCCTGCCAGCTTGGTGTCGTCTGAAAATTTGATGAGTTCCCCATCTATCCCCTCGTCCAAATCGTTGATGAAGATGTTGAAGAGCACTGCGCCCAGAACAGAGCCCTGGGGCACCCCACTACACACTTCCCTCCATGTAGATGCGGTTCCATTGAGGACCACACGCTGAGTACGGCCGGTCAGCCAGCTACGAATCCATCTGGTGGTGATGCTGTCTAACCCACATTTTTCTATCTTGTCAAGTAGTAGATTGTGATCTACTTTATCAAATGCCTTACTGAAGTCCAAGTAAATTATATCCACAGCATTCCTCTGATCCACTAATTTTGTCACTTGGTCAAAGTATACATGGTGGAACCAATATGCTAGGTTCATGCTGGCTATGTTCACATGACCTGCAGATCATAATTAACTCAGTTTTCTAAAAGCACATGTCACACGGAAGAGAGTAGAGTGGACTTGTACAATATGCTAGGCTAAAAATTTAGGCTTGTAAGCAAAACAAATCTTAAGTATAAGAATATGAAAACTCCTACAGGGTAACAAAGCGATACAGAGAATACACTTGGTATTATCTAAAAGCCATCCATATTTTTTGCAGCCTAGATCCAGAGGTTCTGTATTGTTGGGATCAGAACTACCCTGTTTTACTGTGGCATGAAGTTGTTTTCCTGTCTGCAAGTAATGACTGAATTAAACAAAAATATATTTTCTAGCCAGCTCAGATAGGTCTTCGCTAAACATACAGAAGGGAACAAGAACCGCCTGCCTTTATCCCAGTCAGTGTAGTCTGACCTTGTAAAAGAAGGCAGTTTAGCCTGAGGGCTTGAGCCAATTTCCCCAGAGTTTAAAGAGAAAAAGCAAAGAGCTTTGGATGAAGCAGCTGCTGGGAGAATCAATTGCAATCAAATAATACAGGTCTGACTTAGTGAATTGAACCTTTGCCCAACATTAAAAGGAACATGGAAATGCATCTCCATGACTGGAGTCGGCTTCTGAATTAAAGCAAATTGCATCTAATGGGAAGAGGCTCTTGGCTGAAAGCAGTTGTTTGAAAATAGCAAGCCTGTGGAAGATAATCATGTGAAGCTTCTTTCACTTCCTTCTGTTTTGCCACAAAATTAGATTAAAAGGGGGACTGGATGTAGAATGATGTGTCTTGTCTTGGTTCACCTCCCTCTCCCCAAAAGAATCTCCTGTCTTAAATGGTTGCGGTGGCCTTATGCATTTTGGGTTCTGGCTCTTAATGAATGAATCACACAACCTTTGCAATGAACTGAGTACACCTCCGATGGTTCCAGGAGGAAAATGATTTCTGCAAATAGAGCAAGTTTTGTCTTCTGTCCTTGAGGAGAAAACTGTTTTTTATCCCTTGCTGGATAGACTGCCCACAAACATTTCATTAGTTGGTAAATATATCCTAGGAAAACTATAAAATGCAAATTTTAAAAGTATAGGGATGCATGCACACACATAGCTAGGGAAAACCTACGTTTTGAAGGGTGACGTGCTTTTCTTTAAAATAGAAAGACATCTTCTAATTGAAGGTCTTAAACTCTGACTTAAAAAGAATAATCAGAAGGAAGAGGGTTTTGAATTATAATTGGTAATGAGTATCTGGGAGGCAGATGGTTAAAACCTACTGTATGTTTCTTTGTTAATGTCTTGTCTTTCTGTTTAGGATTTGTATTTCTCCAGGTACTTATTTCACCTCTTTTTTTCAACTTCTTTCATAACTGTATTTCTTCTCTATCTTTGGAGGTTTAGTGATGAGCTGTATAAGTGACTGCTCTAATGAAGACAGCATGATTCCTAAAGTCCTGTATCTGACTTGTGAAACCCCTGTACTTTTAACCACAAATTTCAACCATAAATTATAGCTAATTCTTCAAATGTGTCAGAATAAAAAAAAATATCAATGGATCTGGTTCTCTGATATACGCCTTATTGTGAAATCAGTTTTCTGGATCTGCTCTAGAGCTGATGAATAAAGATAAAGGCAAAGGTTTCCCCATGTCTGATTCTACAGAATAGTGCTCATTTCTGTTTCTTAGCCAAGTTAGCCAGCCTTCTATGGTCATGTGTCCAGCATAATTATATGCCAAGGTGCACAGAACACCATTACCTTCCCATCTAAGTGGTACCTATTTATTTACTTGCATTTGCATGCTTTTGAACTGCTAGGTTAGCAGGAGCTGGGGCAAGTAATGGGAGCTCACCCGGACCCCATCAAACGGTGCTTGGGTCTCGAACCCAGGCCATCAGTTTTCCAATTGACAAGCGCAGTGCCTTTAACTGCTGAGCCATCGCGCCTTCTCAAGAGGTGATGAAAAAATGTTGCCAATATTAACAGGTTGACAGGTGTTTCAGGTTATGCAGTAGGATTGCATTAATTGAGATGCTGCATTATGCCAAGAAATATGTAACTGGACCATTTGTTTTGCATCTTATTTTGTTCTGGGCAGCTAGTTCAGATGACCCGTTTTACATGAATGTGGTTGGACTACTGTAGTATAAGGAAAAAGGCAGTGGATTTTAAGCGGACTGAACATAACTGAGCACATTTTCATTGGTGAACATTAAGCAGGGTTTGGATTTGATTCATGAGAATAACTTTTCTGAATTTGTGGATCATTTGTAGCTTAATTGGCAATATCGTGTTCAGACAACACTGATTTAGCTTTGCAGTCTAACGGTGCTAAATATTATTGAATATGTTTTTTGTATGTGTCCTTGATCTCAACGAAATATTGTATATCTATTTTCTGAAGAGACCTGTTCAGGGTCAATTTTTCAGGACTGAAGCAAATTAATATAATAACCTCCGTTGTGTCACTACACCTCCTTCCCTTACTTTCACATACGTTTCTGTTGGCTTTTTTTTAACTGTTCAGAACAATTTGGTAAAACCTCAGTTCATAGCTAGAGGAGCTGAAGGCAAATAACTTGCATGAGACTTCAACTGAGGCCTGGGTGATTTGTGGCTTGCGAACTTAACCACAAAGGAAGAATTTTACAAGAATTTTTGCAAATTGATCATTCAAAAATAGAATTGGATTATCTTTAACATTTCTTGCCTTAATACAAAGATTTGATTAGGACAAATGGAACTTTTTAAGTTTCAATTTATGAAATTAGAACATTTGTTCTTCTCCAATTTATGGCATTGGGTAATTTTTGGGAAGCAATTTAGGATACTGGTTATTTTGATCCTTAGTGATCTAGCTCAGTCTTTCTCAACCTCTGCCTCTTGAAGATGTAGCAAATTCAACTCCCAGAATTCCACAGCCAGCATGGGAGTTGAAGTCCACACTTCTTCAAGTGGCCAAGGTTGAGAACAATTGATCTAGCTGCAATCTGAATGGAAGAGTACAAAGGGGCATAGTTCGGATTGAAAAACCAAACTGCATTAAGTAATATTTGTGAATGATTAGATCTGAATTGGCCATAGTTTGCATCCCAGGGAAAGTGGTGTTTTTTGTGATTAGGAGATTTTCTTTGATAACCAAATTGGGCTGTATATTTTGTGCAGCTCAGTTACTGAAATGATTAATTGTAAATCTATCACAATGATAAATGCTGTTATGTCAGGCTGCATAGAGCAAAGCTGTAAATATCTTAAACAAATATCCGTTAGTAAAGAATGAAATAGGATTGGTTTGCAACTGTATTTGGAGCACAGTTTAATTTCTTTTTTGCATAGTATTATCTTGTCTAAAACCTCCCCTCCCGAAACTAAGCATTTGTTTGTGCATTCTTTATCTGAATTCTGGTTTATATGGTGTGCTAATGCATGGCAAGGTTCAGTATCTGAATTTTGACAATAAGTTAAACTCTGCTTATAGCAGAGCATTTGAGCTTAAATCTGTAGACAATTTGGTTTAAACCTGACCTTTTCACTCTGCCAGCTGGCTCCAGACAGGGAGATTAATGGATGGCTAATTACTCCTTCTCATTTCCAGATGCACATCTGCAAGGCAGGAATGACCACAAAATGGAGATGCACCAACTGTAGCAACTTTGGTGCTCAGAGGTTTTTTTTTAAATAAAATATTAATATTTTATTAATATTATACTACATAATACAGCTGGGCTCACAACAAGTTACAAAATATAACAAAGACAGAGAAATCAAAATAAAGATAAGAGAATATATGTAATTCAGGACTGAATTGTGGAGTCTTGGTGCTCTCTGAGCTTGATTGTTACTTGAAGACGTTTCATTACCCAACTAGGGAACATCATCTGTGCTAGTAGTGAATGTGGGTTTTACTGTTTGTTTATATACATTAGCTTGCCTTTCCAGTATTGGCTGAGGTGTGGTTTTCTCCTTGGTAATTCTGGAACTATCTTGGAAAACTACCTCTGATAAGTACCTTCTGGAACTATAAGTAGTTCTCGATTTATGACTGGTTGCTTAGCGGCTGTTCAGTGTTCCAGCAGACCTGTTTGGGGGAGGGGATACTTATAAGCCAGATTCAAAGCTCCAATGGTCAACCCTGCCCCATTTAATCATGTGACTGCATTTCAGGTGCTGGGCAACTGGGCCACTTGCAGCATCCCATGGTCATGTGACTGTGTTTTATGACTGTTTAGCCAAAAAAGGGCATTTATTTTTGGTTTTTGGTAAAACTGCACCCATAGCAAACCATCGGTTTGCTTAATAACAACTACAGTGAGTCACTTAAGAGAAAGGCCATAAAATTGGGTGTGACAGTCATAAAACGGGTCAATCACCTGATTGACCCGTTTTACGACTGTCATAGGTTATGATTGTGATGGGCAGGCTACATTACGGTCGTAACTCGAGGACTACCTGTACCAATAAACAGAGCCATTCCTACATAAAAGTGTTTTAAAGGAAGTGCTTTAGATCTGATATAAGTAGGAGCTTTATTGCTGTCTTTGAATTCATGCCTATGCCAGGTCCTAATCAATATCTCTGAAATACTTTTTTGTACTGTGCATTCTACGTTATAATACTGCCAGGTTCATTTATTTAGATTTCTGCTCAGATGCTTCCCCTGTTTTATTGATACTGCTCCTTTTGAACCGACTGCATTCCTCAAAGTCTGTATTCCAGTCATGCGAGTCATCTCACAAAGCCTCCATGGTACCCATTAAATCATATTTGCCTTTTCAAGATCATCTTGTTGGTTTTTGAACATTTTTAAAGTATACTCTGAGCATTAGTGCATAAATGTCAAACTCTATGAACTTTGTCAGTCAGAGTTCTTCCTAATTTTCATTAAATGGTTTAACAAGCTCTTTTGAAACCAGTTGAAGCTTGGCATGCTTTGGCCTGAAGTATTTTAACCAGTTCTTGTGACATACGAGTAGTCCATTATCTAGAATTTGTGTCATAAGCTATTCATTTGCAGTATTGTTCACTACTTATCCAGTCCTCTTCCATGTAGTAGAAGGGATGAACTCTCAGCTCCCAGGTTTCTGAGCTTCCTTCCCATATCTTCAAAGTCAACGGTGATAGAGTTGTAAGTATTTTGCACCATCATTTGCCTTACTTGGATTAGCATAAAGAGATAACTATAAGTTTACTTCATAAATCTTCTACGTTCTGTCATACTTTTGTTCTCAGTTCCTGGCAGACAGCTTACCTTATGAGGTGATAGATCCAGATAGCATATATTTGTTTTAGTTCCTTGCAGTGGTAAATCATCAACTACAAAGAATGTTTTGTCTTCTTACAGGGAGCAGCTGCATCTACTCAGAATTTCTACATCCTTCAGGAATCTATTCTGCTGTTGTCTTTTCAGTACTGTTTTTTGTTTTTTTTTACCAATAATTTCAAAGCCTTTTTTTCTGGAAGGGACTAAAAGCTACTTCTCAGTTCTAGTGGTTCAAAATATTTTTATATCTCTTGCTTTTGGTTATCAGGGCTTGTTCCTTTGCTTGATTATCTTTTTTTATGGAACATTGTCTCTTCTGTTGTTTTGATGGTGTTTCCTTTCTTTCCTTAAATAAAATCTTCATTGTCTGTTTCGAAGCGTGGCCACCCACTGCTCTAATCGTCTGACCTTTTCTTCAAGTGCTACTACAAGCTTACACTTGCTGCAAGTATATGTTATATTGTTTTGCAGCAGGAGGACAAACATTCCACAACTATTACAAGTCACTGTTGTAGACTCCTGGCCATTCATCTTCAGTTTTGCTTCTTAGGCAATTGGCTGTTGGAAGGCTCATACTTCTTCTGGTTTTCCTCTCATCCCTTCAGTTTAGCCAATACAAATTCTCGACTTAGGTGGAAATTTTGTTAGGGAATCCCCCAATGCACCTTTCTAACAAAGTTGTGTTAACTTTCTATATTTAAGCTTGCTTTCTGGAATCTGAATACCTTATATTCTCCTTACAGGTTCAGTCACTGAATCATCCACTGTGGACAATTAACAATATAATTTAGTTCCTCTAAGTGCATTGGTGTAGTCTTTATTTCTTTCTCTTTTCTAAGAGTGAAATATGTTGTCCTGGCATATAAATGAGTATGGAGTTGTGTTTGGAATCAATAAATAGCCCACAGAATAACAATGCTAAAGTTTGAACCAAAGTCTGGATGTAATACAACAACTATTGTCTCGTGTAAAAATGAGATGATAATGATGAAGAATAATGATGAATATATTGCTCTGTTGCATAAAAATATATATTCTTGCATAGATATTTTGTACTGAGTGCCTTCAGCCACTTAGTTCCAACTGTGAATATATTTTATGGCTATTCCTGTAGTTTATGTGACAATCATTTCCAGGGTTGTTTCTGGAAACCCTGCATTTTGCAGAGTTTAATGCATATGAAAGGGAAAGGCTGGATATGCACTAGTTTAATGATGCCAGAATCTAAATAATCACACTCTGTATGAATAATCTACTGCCAGTATGTTCCAGATTGAAAATATCTATCCAGGATATTAAGTCAAACACAAAGGAATGATTTAGGATTTAGGTGATACTTCGAAAAGATGAAGGGATTTCATTATATAAGGATACGAATGAATCAGAATAGCTTGTCTAAAGAAAAATATTTTGTTGGCATCTTGGAAGCCTGTGTGTAGTGAAACCAGATTACAAGTCTTATGTTCTTAAATTTTCTGAGGCTTACATCTTTAATTAAATCAACATATTTTGACATTGCAATTACAGTGTGACCACTTCTTGGGCTACCTCCCCTATCTGTTCTTCTTTTTTTTTAAAGTACATATTTCATTAATTTGAATGTTTGCTCTTGAGTACAAAGTTGATTTTCTATAAAGAGCAAGATGAAAGGAATATTATACAACATTCTATCAAAAATAAATTCAAGAAACAGGTGATTGTGTGGAATCTTGACTCATCATTTAGTTTTGTGACTTTTATAGTTCGATATGTATTGCCTTGGTGAAGTTTAACCTCAATTGTATTTACAAACCATTAGATAGACTGATTCATGTGATTTATGGTTGCCTTAATCCATAATTAGGCATTTATTATGTGATTAAAATCTGTGTTTGTCAATAAGGTAATCCCTATCTAAGTGGAGAAACGGTGTTTGACAATTATAGTTGACTCAGGGGAGAGGTTTTTATTTAGTTATTTATTGGAGGCATTTGCTTAAGGCTTGTATTAGCTTTTTAAAAAGTTTTTTTTAAAAAATTCAATTAACTGGATTTCCCATACCAGTGTTTTCCCATCACAACTGTATTTGAAAAACTGGACTTTAAAAACTTCACTGTTGAAATAAAAAATGATAGTATATTTTCAAAGCACTGAAAATTAAAATTATTGTGAGAGTAACTTTGCACATTTGAACTACGGGGCAAATCAACTATTCATTCAGATACCAAAGTTAGGTGTTTTAAGATTTCTAATATTGTATGGTTTCTATGTGAAAGAATTTTAAAAAACTGGATGTTTTACATGAATGTTTTATAAGACAAAAAAGTCTAGTGTTGGTGTGGTATGATACTTACATACATGTATGGAAAATAAAATTCAATCACAGAAAAATGTAGAGTTGCCCCCATTCTTGTCAGTGGATGCTTGTTCCTCAGCTTGATCAGCAACAAAACACAGAGCATTTCTAATCAGAGCTAATACTGAGTTAGATTAGAAAAGGCCTTTGGTCCAAAGCAAGTGTGTGCAAAGTGTGACATGGGGCCACATGCAGCCTGCCAGCATCACTTTAACGGCCTCCAAACTCCCCTAGACTGGTTGAGGGCAAACATTTTAGCTTCCTTCTTGTACTTATGCAGTTGGGGGAATGCAGAAATTTAAGGCAAACAATTCATCCTTTAAACCTTAAATTCTCTCACAATGGATCCTTGCACATCCACTTTTGGATTGTAGTTTTTGAAATACTGAGTACATCTGGTATGGTCCTTGAACCAACACCCAAGCACAGATTCCTGATCTAAAGCAATTTTTTTGGTTTTCTTCCTATTATGTAGTTCTGTTGGATATGTGCCAGAAGAAAAGAAACTATATGAGGTCAGATACTGACATTTGTATTTATGAGTAGACAATGTGGTGCCATGAACTTAAGGATTTCTTGAAATTTTTATTTTGGAATATTGATACCCCTGTATAACTCCAGTGGAGTTATCTGTGATAGTATTTTTCATTCAAAGCATGTAAGATGCTTCATGATGATTTAGCACAAAAGATGCTAGGCCACTTACATATCATTAAACGAAAAGGTATATCAGCAAGGACAAGAAGATAAAACTATGAATCAACTGCATGTTCCAAGTGGATCCTTGCATATTTATGAGTAGAAAGGTTGTCTTTAATTTAGAAAGAAATCTGATATGTATCATGGTGGGGAAGAGATGATCTGTATACTTGCTTAATTTGTTTATTATACATCATCAGGGCCTCAGTTTTGTTTTTTTTACAATTGCCTGTTTAGAAGCACACTGTTTAAAACTGCTCAGAGGGTCCTTTACCAAAGTTTTCTAAGTGTTGAGTTGGAGATTTCTGGAATAGTTCCATCAAGGCAAGATTTAATGGTAAAGCCATGGTTTTACTTAGTTAAATGAGCAGAAAGTTTCAGACTGAGAAAAAGAGATGGCTTCTACTACTTTGGAATGGATACATGAAATTCTGTAAAGGATGGAGGCAGAAACCCATTAATTCTGGAGTCTAACATTACTTAAACAATTACTCTGCAATCTCTTCTTTCTCTTTTAATTTGGTTGGTTTATTTAAGTGATTATGATATTTGCCTTCCTGTTTATCTTGGCACATGGACGTTGAAGTATCCAAGACTCTATTCTTTTGTTAATGAACATTTATAGTCCTTCTGACTTGCTGTGCAAACAGTATCCCTCTCTCTCTCTCTCACTAGCAACAAAACAAGTTTCTTACATCATTATTGAGATTTGTAAACAGCTCTAGTTGTTGCTAAAATGAATAATTTCTTTGAAGGATATATAGACATCAGTTTTGTAGGATTGAATGAAATTTCTCCAGCACTCTTAGAGACTTTTTTTCTTTACAATTATAAAACAAAATCTATATAGATATATAAAATAAAATGTGTTATTTTTTTAACAGCTTTGGATATTAATCATTTAGTGACTGATAATAAGGATGTTCATGTGTAAACATACATTTGAAATGCAGATTGCACATATGCATCTTTAGTTTGGCAACTTCTTGGAACTCTTAACATCTATATTTGAGCTTTCACATTTAAAACATGGGCCTCAATTCTTTCCCAGATTCTTTTTCAGGAAATCATGCTTCACTGGGAAGGGAAGCTGGAATAGCTGTAACATGGCTTTTGACATGCATTGTCTACTATTGTCATGAGTTTGTACCAGATATGGTGATTAGACTGCTTTCTGCAGAAAATTCAAGAAGGTTAGATAAATGGATTATAGTAAAGAACTACACAGTCATACGGAAAAGAAGTTGTCCATCTGACAATATCAAGGAAACTTGCTCCTTATATCTATTAGTCTCAGATTTGAATTAGGTGTTCTTCCTACCTTTTTGAATCATCAGCTGTGTCTACCATCTGTCCCTTGTTTATAAAATGTCTTTGGTGTGAGAAGAAAGGATTCCTTCCTCATCAACATCAACTCTTATAGGATTCTTATGCTAAAAGCTGCCATGTAAAACTTCCTGTAGTCTTTGTAAATTCCTTGTTTGATGATTTTCTGGACATTAGCTGAGTATCTCAAACCAGCTGATGGTGAGGACATAAATAAATAATAATAATTTTGAAAGGAGGAATCAAAAGGATGTATTCCAGATTACAATAATTTGAACAAGAACAAGATGTGGCCCAGGTACATATGATTAATTTATGTCCTTTGATTTTTTTTTTGTGGTAGTCATTCCATATTGATGTTATTTTATTGTTAAATTGGAAAACACTCTATAAATTGGGAAAATATTTTGGGGTGAAATGTCTTACAAGCATACTTGGTGAGATGGACAAAAAACGTCTATAAAGTGAACAGGACTAATATATCTTGCTTATATTATTCTGACATGCATTCAGTATGTTTGAATATATTGTGTCAGATGGCATTTACAAGTGCTTTTAGTATTGACTTGTATGCCAGTGTTATTTTTCTGAAAAATATAAAGGAATATAGTTTGCAATTAATCTGATTTATGCTACAGTGTGTGACTAATTTGGGGGCAAGCCATTACAAATTTCAACCATATAGAAAAAGTTGCAGTACACCTTGTTGAATAGGGTAGGAAGAAGTTTTTAAATGAAATTGTAGAGGACATTTACTGAATGGGACTTAATTGTGAATTAATTTCATCAGATGTTTTTGTCCATATGAATATCTTGGTAAATAAAGTATGGCTATATTAAATCCCATGTGGAAGTACTCCTCTAATTTCACTTTCAGTTACAGAAATTGAAAATATTTAGAGGTTCCTCTCTTGAAACAGTCTATCAGGAGTTTTAATGCAGAAAAAAAATCCTGGTTAACTGAAGGAAAACCCTTTTATGAAGTTATCAGTGCAATGAAAATAATGAAAAATAATTGCTGGATTTTAATTAGCTTCACAAACTCTTCCCTTTTGGCACAGTGATAAGAAGGCACAAAGTGGATAATGGAACTTTGTGGATATAGTCAGAAATATTCATAATTGGATTCTCTCATCCTCTTGCCATCGTTATGTAAAAAGACTTTAGCAATTTGAATCCATTAGTTCAATCATGCAAAACCTAGAGTTACAGATATACTTTTGTATCAATTCTTGGTTCTGTACATAACTATGCAAATCTCAACTGAGTATGCTTCCTCTGATAATCTGTAATACAACAACCATGTCAGAAATTAGAAGATTAAATATTAAGCATGACAGCAAATAATTGCTCATGCTTTAGTGCTTTAAGCATATAATAGATGTAATTGATACTGCATAAAACAGTGTTTATGTTTGATAGAATTTAAAAGATTAATTAGAGAAGGCATTCTATACTTATTTATACTGAAATGTAATGCCAATCATACTATTCCCTTTTGGGATAAGCAAGATTATGCAAAACACTGAAAGGAGTTAGCAACTTATATTGTGTTAATTAGATATCTTTAGTCTAAAGCTTAATAGGAATTAATCATGTATTTTATACCATATGTATATAACAATATATCAAAAGTGTTTTTTATACCTCAAATTCTATATTTATCCATTTGCATTTCATCACAGATAGTCCTCTATTTATAACCACTATTGAGCCCAAAGTTTCTATAGCTAAGTGAGACAGTTGTTAAGTGAATTTTGCCCCATTTTATGACCTTTTTTGCCACAGTTATTAAGTGAATCACTGCAGTTGTTAAGTTAGTGACATGGTTGTTAAGTGAATCTGGCTTCCCCATTTATTTTGATGGTCAGAAGGTTCCAAAAGGTGATCACCGCAACCATCATAAATATAAGTCAGTTGCCAAGCGTCTGAATTTTGATTAATTTTGATGGGGATGCTGCGACGGTCGTAAGTGTGCAAAATGGCCATGTCATTTTTTTCAGTGATGTTGTAACTTTGAACGGTCATTACATGAACTGTTGTAAGTCAAAGACTGCCTATATTTGTTCTTTGTTCTCTTATTTCTTGTTTAATAAAAAAGCATGGAAAGATATAAGAATTAATAAGATATTGAATATATTTAGCGAATATAGCTAAATCTAGTTCATTCCAGCATTGTTCTTTCCATATCCTTTTAACCATCCACATTCATTCAACACCCATTTATTCTTGCCCCATCTCTTCTCTTTTTATTGTACACACTTCTTAAGTATCCTATTCCCAGTGCGTGCGGCTTATTTTTATGTGTCTTGTGACATATCCAACTCTTACTCCTATATATTGAAGTGGACATAAGCATGCACTTAGAGGCAGTTTCTTTTGTCAAACATTTACGCCTTGTCCCAGACCACACATAGCCCATTATCTTTCAATTCACATTTGCCTGTCTTAAAATTTCTTGATTTTCTTGTCTTTAGTAAACTCACCCAAGGTAGTCACATTGATCTATTTGCTCATGTTCTTTACTGTTTATTATTTACTTCTTTTTTCTGTTAAATAGAACCACCTTGAGGTTTCAGACATACCTTTTTAGAGCTGTATCCTATACCATATTTCAGATGGTAGAGGTATTTAATATTTGCTGCAAATCTCTCAGGTTCTCAGCCAAACAACCTGATGTTGTCAGCATCCAAAGTACAAATTATGAATGTTGTATAATCATTCCCGAAATACATCACTGGCTCTTTCATTGGCAGCATTCACTGAAGCATGACATACAATTGACATTCATAATTAAGCCTACATCTTCACTTCCCTGTGTGTATTAATCAACTCCAGTCCACAAGTTCAGATCACCTTCCTTCAGATAGTATATTATATCTTACCCTTTTCCCTTAAATAATGATGTATTTATATATGTATTTCTTTACAGTTTTTTAATGCCATCATATTCGACTTTCCTTGGTTTATGCATAAAAACAATAATACACAAGCAATAATATATATGTCTATTCTTCTTTTCTCATTTGTGAATTTAATCTCTTTGTAATTACTTGTCTTACATTCCAAATCACAATGTTCCCAATGGGCCCACTGATGTAGGGGAGACTGGACCGGTTTTTATCTTCATAAAGAGCCCTAACCAATAGCTTTTTGAATGGAAATTAATCAAGGAGAGAAGCAACCTAGGATTAAGGAGGAATTTCCTGTCAGGGAGAACAATAAAGCAGTGGAACATGTTCTGTCCAAGCCTACGTGAGTCCTTGTTATGCTTACAAGGAAAAACCCCTCTTCCAAGAAACAAGCAGGAACCGCAAGCAAAAAAACCCCTTTTATTCTCACAGACCTGAGTTAATGTCCAAGGCAAACAAACACAGTCCACAGAAACTCGATCCTCAACACGAACAGTTGCCTTCGGCAACCAGCACCTCCCACACCTTCCCTTTTATAATTCAGTCAAGGCGTGACTTCCTAATGCCTTCCCCTTTGTCTTTGGAGCCGCCCCATTGCATTCCTCTGTCCTACTTGCTTCCCTTGCCTGCACTTTCGTGCATCCTGGATTTGTCCCAACTGTTCTTCATCACTGTCCAACTCAGGCTCCCAGCACAGCTGTGTCTCAGCCTGAGCGCGAGTAGAGGGGCCAGGCTCCTCGTCCGACTGTAAGTCTTGGAGCTCCTCAGAGCCTTCCTCTGACTCTAATGTCACTCCAGGCCCCTCCTCCTCATCTGATTCCTCAGACTCAGCTGCCGGATCCACTGGCTGGTGAGGAATCACAACAGAACGGCTTCCCTCCAGAAGTTGTGGGTGCTCCATCACTGGAGGTTTTTAAGAAGAGATTGGATAGCCATTTGTCCAGAATGGTATAGGTCTCCTGCTTGAGCAGGGGGCTGGACTAGGAGACCTCCAAGGTCCCTTCCAACTCTGTTAATATGATGTCTATCACTGATCACGCTTTAATGAATTGAGGCTTTTGAATAACACAGTTTAGGGAAGTAGCGATTTAGATTATTAGCTTTAGTTGTACCCATGCTCTTCACAGCATTCCCTTCAGCAATGGGAACACTCTGGGCAAATTCTGGCTCTTCTTGGCCAGCATGTAACACGCATAACCAAAAGTCAGTTTTTACTCCAAGCATACTCAGACTATTCTATGAAGGCTGTCATCAGTATTATAGTATTGACACTATCTTGCAAGCCAACATGTTGTTATATGCATCCCACCAGGTAGGAGACCTACTGGTGAGCTTTATATTGACATGAGAGCCAGTTTAGTCTAGTGATTAAGAGGCTGGTCTAGAAAACAGCAGACTGGGAGTTTTAGTCCTGCCTTAGGCATGAAAGCTGATTGGGTGACTCTGGGCCAGTCATTCTTCCTCAGGCCAACTCGCTTCACAGGGTTGTTGCTGTGGGGAAATAGGAGGAGGAAGGAGTATGAGGTATGCTTGCCACCCAAGTTATTTATAAAAGCATGGGTTATAAAGAAATAAATCAACCTTTCATATCATTTGCTTTCTCTATTTGCAAAAGGATCTGTTGAAACAATCATTTTAGCCACAATTTGCAAAAATTCCTAAGCATCTTTTTGGATGCTTCTGTCTCCTGCCCATTATAGAGATGTACGGGGGACTAGTGGTTTCTAATTATGTTTTGGAAAATTTAGTGGAACAGCAGTCGGTTCGGAAAGATTTAAGCACATCACTTTCTGGCTTCTTTCCTTGGGCCCCAAAGTGATCCTTTTCCACTGGAAAAAATTACGGCTGGCATTTACATCAGCGTTCTTGGATAGCCATTCTTTTCCTTTAATTTCTCCATTCCTTCTGTCCTTCTCCTTAGATTCCCCCCCCCCCAGCCAAAGCAATAAAAGGTATTTTTTATTTCCTGTAATGTCTTGCAGCAAATGGATGATTGGAGACATCATGTGAAGTCAGAATGGAGACTGGATCCGATTGCTTTATGTTGCCCAGAAGCTTCTTAGGCTATTCTACTACTATATAGGTCATGGATGGAGAAAATGAATTAACAGGGCAGTTTGTCCAACCCCTTTTTGAAGTTAAGGTCAGCCATACAATGGGCATGGACTGCTTTTATTCCGTGTGTTTATGTACACTATGTAATTTCAGCTTTTCAATTTAATTGTATGCATGCTTACTTGTGTATGGCTACAGAATTTTATTACAGTTTTTGATAATTGGGTATGCATATTTATATTTATTTATTTATTTGATTTGTATCCTGCCTTTACTACTTTACAGGTAACTCAATGTGGTGGACTTACCTAATACTCCTTCCTTTTCCTATGTTCATCCACAACAACAACAAGATGAGGAGGCTGGGCTGAGAGAGTGACTGGCCTAAAGTCACCCGGCTGACTTTCATGCCTAAGGCAGGACTAGAATGATATAAAAAAGATGTTGAGACTATATAGAAAGACCAGACAAGAGCAACAAAGATGATTAGGGGGTGGGAAGGTAAAACATAAGATGAATGATTGCAGGAACTGGGTATGTCTAGTGCAGAGGTAGGCAACCTTGGCTCTTTTATGACTCGTGGACTTCAACTCCCAGAATTCCTGAGCCAGCCATGTTGGCTCAGGAATTCTGAGAGTTGAAGTCCATGAGTCATAAAAGAGCCAAGGTCGCCTACCTCTGGTCTAGTGTAACAAAGAGAAGGACTGGGGTGATATGATAGCAGTTTCCCAATATTTGAGGGTCTGTTACAAAGAAGAGGAGGACAAGCTATATTCTTCAAAGCACCTGAAGGCAAGACAAGAAGCAATGGATGGAAACTAACCAAAGAGAGAGAAGCAACCTAGAACTAAGGAGAAGTTTTCTGACAGTAAGAATAATTAATTAGTAGAACAACTTGCGTCCAGAAGTTGTGGGTGCTCCAAAACTGGAGGTTTTTAAGAAGAGATTGGCGAGCCACTTGTTTGGAATGGTATAGGGCAGGGGTCTTCAAACATGGCCCTATTATGACTTGTGGACTTCATGCTGGCTGAGGAATTCTGGGAGTTGAAGTCCACAAGTTATAAAAGGGTCAAGTTTGAAGACCCCTGATATAGGGTGTCCTGCTTGAGCAGGGGGGTTTACCAGAAGACTTCCAAGTTCCTTTCAACTCTGTTATTCTGTTCTGTTAAGAGACAGACTCCTGATTTCTAGGCCAGCTAGAAATCACCACTATACCAAACTGGAGTATTTATAAAATAAATATAATAATTATGTATAAAATAAATGTAATATTATAAAATCACAAAAATCACACAAAATGGATTGATGTTGCAGTCTTATTAAAATCCATGGATTTTCCTTTGACAAGATAGAATTGGGCTTCAGTCTAAAAAATAGACTCAAATTCTACAATTTATTAACATGCATTCATAAATACTTGGATGTGAATGAGTATGCAATGTGCTAGCAGCAAAGGGTGCTTTCTTCTGTGTGTTTGTGACTCAGTGAGCGTCTCCTTCTTTGATTTTCCTCTATTTAGGTTACTTTGGCAAGATGTGTATGTACAATGCTAGCCAGAATTTGGATGGACCTAGTATTTCATTACTTTTTATGAAAGGAGGACATTGAAGAGTCTGTCTTGGCGGGTAAATTGCCTTGCAAGCGATCCAATTTCTAGTCAATGAAAGGGTTCTGTTGACACCAGTCCCTGTTAATGTTTGCACCCAAAAGATGCCACTTATGCATTCATGCTGTAGAAAAGGTTCAGATTTATTCCACAGGCTGAATTGATATAGTACAAATGTGTTTTACATGGTGGAGCCATTTAAAACCATTATTTCTTAAATAGATGTGAGGAGGAGGAAGAGGAAAGGATACTGTAATTTCAATCATTGATCTGTCAATTAAGTCAGTTTTCTTACCAAAAATAATTTGCAGAATAATGCAGATTATATACACTATGTATTAATCCAGAATGCCATGTGTATTAATGTGTGAAAAAATGTAGCAGGTTAGGTTCCTGAGCTTTTTTGACATTTCCCAGGGAATAAATTCTGCTATGTCTGAATGTCACAAGGTTTTGGAAAAAAATCAGGGTTGCTGATTTTTGCAATCCAAAATGTAAAGGCTTCAAGGGACAGGGGCAGGATCAAAAAGGTTGGTGGCTGTAGGTGTATGATGGAAATCCAACTCTTTTGTCAGGTAATCCTCGACATATGACCACAATTGAGCCCAAAATTTATGTTGCTAAATGAGACAGTTGTTAAGTGAATTTTGCCCTATTTTGCAACCCTTCTTGCCACAATTTTAAGTGAATCACTGCAGTTATTAAGTTAGTAGTATGGTTGTTAAATTAATCTGCCCCTCCCCCCTTGACTTTGCTTGTCAGAACGTAGCAAAAAGTGATCACGTGATCCTGGGACACTGCAACTGTCATAAATACTGTATGAACCAGTTGCCACACGTCCAAATTTTGATCACATGAATATAGGTGTGCTACAACAGTTGTAAGTATGAAAACGATCATAAGTCACTTTTTTCAATGATGTTGTAACTTTGAATGGCCACTAAATGTTGTAAGTTGAGGACTACTTGTACATGCATAAGTGCTTTGTCTTCATTAAATAATCTGTTCTGTAAGGCAATTTGAAACATTAGAAGCCTTTTGGATTGTTTTAACCTCATCAGCACTACTAATTTTGCTATATGATTCGTATTGCTTTTGTTCTTGGGAACTGGAGTTGGCATGGGATAACTTCTTGGTTATTTAGGTAGATTAGTAGGTGAATCCTGATTTTGCTGGAACGCATAGTAACATTTTAGGAAAAGAACCTATTGCTTGTAGCAGGACATGAGAAGAAATTTATTCTTTTCCACATTCAGTTTATGAAAGAAAATATATTTATATCTACCTTTTTAAAGTAAGTTATTATTGGAATTAATGAGTGTCATATTATTCTGATGCTAATAGGATCATGAGAACTCATTACATCACAGATCTCAATGGCGCTTTTTTCTTCTCTCCTCCAGAGGTCGCCTTTCAAGATAGGCCAGTCAGAAAATAGACACCATTAGTAATAATAATAATAATAATAATAATAATAATAATAATAATAATAATAATAATAATAATAATAATAATAATAATAATAAAGTTGGAAGGGACCTTGGAGGTCATCTAGTCCAACCCCCTGCTCAGGCAGGAAACCCTATACCAGTGGTGGCGAACCTATGGCACGGGTGCCAGAGGTGGCACTCAGAGCCCTCTCTGTGGGCACGCGCACCATCACCCCAGTCCTAGGCTTTCAGGTGGGTTTTATAAAACCTTTTCACTTTAGGCCTCCGCCACCGTGTGCAAAAAAAAAAAAGGTTCAATCAGTCAATTTCAACTTCTCACGGAAAAAAAAAATCTTGCAAAGTTGGAATTGATTGATTGAACTTTTTAGTCCCACCCAGTCTGCCGTTACCACCACAGCCATGCCCACCCAATGGGCCACACCCACTCAATGGGCCATGCCCACCCAATGGGCCACGCGCCACCCAATGGGCTACACCCAGCCAATGGGCCACACGCACTCGACGATGCATAAGTGGGTTTGGGGTTGCAGTTTGGGCACTCGGTCTCTAAAAGGTTCGCCATCACTGCCCTATACCATTTCAGACAAATGGCTGTCCAGTCTCTTCTTAAAAACTTCCAGGGTTGGAGCATTCACTGCTTCTGGAGGCAGGTTGTTCCACTGGTTAATTGTTCTAACTGTCAGGAAGTTTCTCCTTAGTTCTAGGTTGCTTCTCTCCTTGATTAGTTTCAATACTAATCGGAATCGGAATACTAGAACTTTCCTTTATTGATTATGGTCTATAACAGAATATAAAAAAACTAGAAAAAAAAGAAAAAAAAAGAAAAAATGGAAAGTGCAGAAAAAAAGAAAAAATGATAAGGAGAAAGAAAAATAGAAAAGAAAGGGGGGAAAAGAACATTTAACAATCTTATTATTTAATTCCTTCAAGAAATATCCTAGCATTTGAGGACTTCCGGTTCCTGTGGCAGTGCCTGCGGTCAGGCAAAGAGTATGCTCTCTTTGCCGACCGGTTTCCCCCCGCCGGTAGACCCTGGACAGGGTCGAAAGTCGCCCCGGAGAGGCGACCACCGTAGAGGAGGGCACTCGCTGATTGCAGAGGGAGGGGCAACTCCCTCTGCGATCCGAGCAATCACCTTTGGGCCGACGGGGAAAAGATCGGCCAGTAACATGGCCGATCACTCAGCTGCTCTGGCCGAAAGTCACAGCAACATCTAAGCATAAAGACCCACCGTGGAAGATCCGGGTGAGACCTTTCTTTCCCTCTTGATATTTTACTCATTTCCCTATGAAAAGCTCTTAGAAATTGCTTCCCCCCCTTGAGAAAGCAGCCTTTGATCACTTGGGGAAAGAGCTGTGGAAAAAGAAAAAAATGACTAATTTCTATTGTTTGTTTGAGCGGCTGGAATTCGGAGAACCCTGAGGAAAAAGGAGAAGAGAAGGATCCTTGCTGTGACTCTCTCTCTCTGCCTGCTTGTTTTCAGCTTAAGTGGAAACCTTTAGGGAGGGGGGTGGAGTGTTCTTCTTCTTCCCCCCCTTCTGAATAGTGCTATCTACTTTAAAAACAAAAAACAAAAACGCTACGGCTCCTGGGTGAATTTATGTGGATTGCGCCCAGACGCTTGCATTTCTTTTGGAACTTGTTTGAATTTCTGCCTGCTGTTTTTGACTTTATAATACAAAGTATACTCCCCTGAAAAATGGATCTGTTCACTCTAGGATTACAATATAATAATTGAGACACCAGTTGCTATTATTTATTTGGATTATAAATTAGATATTCATAATATTGATTGGGACTTTTGCTGTCTTTATTTTTGTACTTGCTTTTTCCTATTTTTGTTTGGATTTTATATTTTATAAAATTGCAACTCAGCTTTTAAGTTGAAATTCTACTAAAAAAACGAAGAATGGAATCCCACTCACAGCTTAACTATGGATTTATATTAGAAAAAATCTTGGAAACAAAGGAGGAATTAAAAAAACATTTTAGAATGCTTCGGAAAAGGGAAATCCCAGAGTTAAAAACTGAAATTCAACTTATTGGACATGATACACAACTAGGTCTACAACTTAACGATATGGAGGAAACACATTTACAATCTATTGAAGAGGAAGATACTACATCTTATACACAAATGACAGAGACTTTGGATGACCAAAGGCAGAGTTCAATTAAAACATCTATAATTTTAAAGGCAACAGGAACAGACTTTCAGATACGAGACGTTAAAAATGCTGACAACATGAATAAACAACGAACAATCACCATATTGATTAAGACTGATTACATAGTGCAGACAACAGTGGAGAAAAGAGAAGAAGACTATGACTGGATTCAATTGTTGTATGGTCAAATACTATGGAAGGAATTAGAAGCCCTATTGTGGAAACCTGCTTGGCACAAAAAGAAAGCTAGAATTAGGTTTAAAAGTCAGAGCTAAAATTTTATTGGATGGGTAAAAATGGCTTTTAGAGACTTTGACTGAACTAATATGCCTGAGATTCCTAAGGTTCAAGACTTTGATCCGGATGGCAAGATGGAAAATTGGAAAATCTAAAATTAGGAGTTGGATAGAGATTGGTGAAATATTTAACTATGATTTATAAAAATATTTGATAGAGTACAGGAAATAAAATATAGACACATTAATATATATATATATAGATAGATAGATAATAGGCATATTATAAGTCTATTTTAGAAACAATTATTGTTTTATCATCTCAGGCTTGAATCTAAAATGGTTTTAAAACAGAGAAGTATAAATTGAACAACTGGAATAATATCTATATCTTAAAAATAATCTATACTATATGGGTACCCGAATTGTATACTATATGTTTATATAAGGCCAAATTGGAATATGTTAAATTGTGAGTTAGTTAAGCCTGAAAACGGGTGGAAATATTATTGATATTGTGTGTGTGTGTGTTTTTTTCTACTTGTTTTTTCGTTTCTTGCTTAGAGAGGGAAACTTTAAAGAAGTAACTCAAATTGTCTATGTATGATTATATTTTTTACTTTGTTGTATGGAGTGCCCTATCTTCACGATGAGTTCCAAGCACTTGGTTGTAAAACAAACAAAACCAATAAAACTTGTTATATAAAAAAGAAATATCCTAGCATTTGCTTTCTTTTCATTTTTTCTTTGTCATTTTCATAAAATCCTTCATAAACTTTAACTTTTATAAACCAATTATAAGGAGGTTATCCATGTTGCTTTTTTGGATTGCCATGTGTACATCCCTTTAATTATTAAGACATCAGCTGGTTTGATTTGTATATCCATTGTAACATCTTTTTCTAGCTTATTCTTTTAACCTGTCATTTTTAAATCCATTTTCAGATCAGTCCCAGTCTTGTCTGGTAAAACTTGTTCTTCCAAAATATGTTTTATAGTTAGTCTATCTATAATGGCAGACATTTTAAGATTAGCTTCTGAATCCATTGTTCACAAATATTTTTCAGTGTTAAAAGTATTTTGCTCCATTCTGTGTTAGTGAGTCAAAATTAAGTATTCTTCACCTTTAATTATATGCTTTAGTTCCCCCGGTTTCTCTCTAGTGTCCAACATTCCCATTTTCCGATGGGAAGGATTCTTGTGCTTAATTTCAAAATCTTATTTCAAATCCATCTGGACTCTTAGTCCATTTATAACTTTCCAAAATCAACATTCTAATAACTTTTTTGCTGTTTATTCCAAAAATTTTTTTTTTTAAATGCTCTTAAACTTATCCTTAAAACGTCTTTCATTAAGGATTAAAGGATTACCTGGTGCATGCTGTAAGTGTCAACCGAAAGGTTTTTAATAGTTGAAAAGAAATTAAAAAGCAATTTCCAAAAGTGATTTACAAAATGAGGCTCAGCAGAACTTTGCCCACTTAGGTTACATTGTGGTTGTGAGCTTAGTTGGAAACCCTCAACTCCCAGCCACTCAACTCATGAGCTCAACTCATGGTTCCTGCAGTTTATTCATGAGAAGCAACTGTCCAGAGTATATATGGGCAATCTCACAATCTCTCATTTATCCAGAGAGACAGTGCAAATTAGAAGTCTTGTTTGGCACCATTCTTGCTGCAATGCTGTCTCTGCTCCTTCAGAGATATCTAGTTCACCAGGAATCCTCACTGGAATTTGCCAGAACTATCTTTATATTGAAGATTTTTTTCTAGCTTCTGAGGATATACCAAAGAGATATAAGCTCTGAATCTGTTTTCTTACTTCTATGAATATGATGCTTTAGCAAAAAGTAATTCAAGTGTTGTATATCAGAAATGGACAGCCTTTGCAGGTCAAGATCCAGGCTTAATGGAATTTGGGAGCAAGAACAGGGCTGCACTTCAAGTGTTGATAATACAAAATTAACTTAATTTGAAAAATATTTTTCTTGTGAAGTTAAGGTTATTTTAAAAAATTGATATTACATTTTTGTCTGTATTGAACTAAAAACCTATCTTCCCTGGATAAGGTCAGTGGTTAATTTTAGTACTAATGGCCCACTGTTAATTTCAGTATTAATTCAGAAGTACGCTGCCTTCCCTGTATGATTATATTCTGCAAAATATAGATAATCCTTAGACATTGCAGTAATTTTCTGGTTTAGTTCATCCAGACACAATTGTGTTTATGATCAATACCTGATTTATTTAAGATTTTCTGCTTGTGGATGCTTGTATAATCCCTGAACACTATGTGTCTGGAGGGATCTAATACATATTTCCCAATTCTCTTTCATTTTTAATGTTTTGATTTCTACTCAAAGAGTATAACATTTTTAAAAAGCAGTATTTTTACTGTAGAAAAGATGAGACATTTTATGATTGGCTATTAGTGATTTGCGACTTCTGGCAATTTAATTTGGTATCTGAACATCTCTAAAAACACTGCCAATAACCCCTTCCCCTTTTTGATGTTTTAGCTGTATTACAATGAACTAAAGTAAACAACTTGCCTTTCAAAACATTGTTCTCCACTATCTCTGCAGAAATCTTTGTGATCTATCTTCCTGTTGAATTCTTCGCTCAGTTGATACAATGGTCATGAAAAAAGGGTTTTAAAAAAAGCCAACATTAAACTTTCCTGTAATGCAGAAATGTTCCTTTATCTGATTGTTTGAAGGCAATGCATTACTTGTACTAAGAAACACTTTCCTTCTTGGGAGATGTCCAACTTTCCATTATAATGCTGGCCCAGTGCTTGGGAGACCCTACTTTTGGCACTTTGAAAGTGCCAAAATCCAAAGGACCACTAGGTGGTGGCAGAGTTGGGGTTTTCTGAATCTGTCAGCAGTCACCCAGATTGTTGGTGCTTTGATGTATTTTATTTATTATGCAATTATTTACAGGCCAATCATTTCCCAAAGGACATTTGTTATGAAGTTAAAAAAATACAGTAACTAAAGGCCACTGAGAATATAACTACAAAGGTTACCTAATGTCATGATTGTCCATATGCTCTGTGAAATAAGAATGATGTTTAGAACTTCCTAAAAACTAAGAAGCATAAAGTTTACATAGGATGGGCTAATCAACATAGGACTGAAAAGGAAATCAACAGCATTTTTAATTGGACTCAGGGACAAAACAGGAATCAGTGCAGCAACTATACATGGGTGTTAATGTTGCTGAATCGGCTTCCTTCCATCAGCAGATAATTGCTTTCTTTGGACTAACTAAAGTTTCTGAATCATCTTCAGTGGCAACTCCATCTTAAACAAACAAACAAACAAACAAACAAACAGGAATATGGTAGCAAATTTTTGTTGATTAACAAATTTTATTAAAAGGCATATGCTTTTTTAAGCTGCAGTCCACTTCATCAGATGCATAGAGTGGGCTGTGTCATATTATCTTGCTTATATTTATTTTCTGTTCTGATCAGGTAAGCATACTTCCAGACCAAAGGGGAAAGAATGTTGTTGAAATATTGGAGTACTCAAGCAGAAAACAATCAAGAAGAAAACTACATCCCCACCCACATTGAGGGGGCGAGCTACTGTAGATACTGTAGATGCAGGAAGCAAACCCTACACCCAGCAACACTGATGATGTTACCTGGTCAGGTAATGAAAGGCCTGCAAGAAAACAATCAGGCACAGAGCCCATCAAGGACTCCTCACATATTGTCTTCTGCTGGAGTACTTTCGCCAGGCAATACACAATATAGGCAATAATAGTGATTTTAACTCTTTATATTCTTATGTGTTGTAAACGATCAATTTATTTGTTTGTGAAAAGGTCCATAATTTTAAATCAACTGATATTGAATATGATGAGCAGGTAAATATTCTGCGATACAGTATACATTCTGCCTGGAGCAGGGAAGGGTTAGTAGTGAGTAACAGCATCTTACAGCAATTATTTTTGAGTTCTACCTCTAAAAACTAATGCCAGGGATGGAAATTATGTAGAGTGGTTAATCTGCCCTTTGCACATTTATGCTCTTCAAATTGCTTCTTTACCCACTGGGAGCCTGGAGTGCACATCTGCTATATGGCATTTTGGTTTGCAGTGCTGGAGGCGTGGAAGATCATTTTGCAATGCAAGATTACAGGGAGACAGGAGACACCAACTTGCAGTATATTTTTCATTAGATACGGTTGACTCTAGGGGCAGAAAGCATGTGCGTATATATACTACGTTGTGTGTGTTGGGAATATTGCATAAGTGTAAAGGTTTGAGGTACACACATTCAAAAGAAAAACCAATAGACTATATACAGCAGGTCCTCAGCTTATGACCACAATTGAGCCCAAAATTGATGTTGCTAAGTGAGAAATTTGTTAAATGAGTTTTGCCCC
The DNA here is from genome assembly GCA_023970755.1 of Azemiops feae. Lineage (NCBI taxonomy): Eukaryota > Metazoa > Chordata > Lepidosauria > Squamata > Viperidae > Azemiops > Azemiops feae. The sequence goes on along the minus strand of JALGBA010004230.1, from coordinate 2,021,750 downwards.
ATTTTACAACTTTTCTTGCCACATTTGTTAAGTGAATCACTGCAGTTGTTAAATTGCCATGGTTATTAAGTGAATCTGGCTTCCCCATTGATTTTGCTTGTCAGAAGGTTGCAAAAGGTGATCACATGACCCTGGGACACTCCAACTGTCATAAATGTGAGTCAGCTATCAAGCATCTGAATATAGATCATGTGACCGTGGGGATGCTGCAATGGTCATAAATGTGAAAAATGGCCATAAATCAATTTTTTCCGTGCTGTTGTAACTTAGAACGGTCACTAAGTGAACTGTTGTAAGTCGAGGACTACCTGTAGTTAGGAAGAGGTGACAGACTAGGCCTACTGGAGAGATATACTTTATTTGACAGGAAACCAGTGGCTTAAATCTGATTTCAATTTTCTTGAACAGCTTTCTTGATTGAGTTTTATTAAAATATCAATAAGCATCTATGCTAGAATTTTCATTATTGACTACCTATTGAGCTATATCAAAGACTTTTAAAATCAAAGTTATATCTTTTTCCAGGAATATGATAAATCAGGTTTAATTCCTGCCTGTGTAGAGGCCTTTGGGGATATTTTTTCTGATTTCTCCATTACCAGATTTATTTGTTTCTTTATGTATTTAAATCAAAAGTGAGGCTGCCTAACTTCATAAACACTCTGGGCGGCCTACAAACAAAAAAGGAAAGATATATAAAAAGAAAAATACAGCTGATCAGAAGGCTGCACATTACCAATGAAAAACCAAAACATCATAGGGACTCTCCAACTATCCTGCTCCAAGGTCTGGGAGACCAATCTTTTAATGATCTTCTAAACATCGTTAAGGTAGGAGCTGTACAAACCTTTGGGGGATATATACAAATCTTTATTATTTATTCAACAAATTTATATAGACAGCCATCCTGAGAACTTTGGGCAGTGAGGAGAATAAAGACATCAAATCCAACTATATAAATCTATTAATAAGAAATTGGCTCTGGTATAGTAACAGCATACTGGATGATGTTGCATGGCAGCTTGTTAGGTATTTCCATGTTTTGAGGAAGCCGGGTAGATCTGGAACAGGCTGGGAGAATTTCACACCACCATTTTATTTTCCCCAATGCTTTATCGTTGTATCTTTTAATTCTGTAAGAGAATTATGGAGATGAAAGATGACAGGTAATTGGAGGGAGGAAAAATCAATTTAATCAGTGGACTTGCTGCTGTTATCTTTTTTCTGCTTCATCTTCACTTCACTTCACTTCACTCATGGTATTTTAAACATTCTGTGGCATTTCTGAAGAGTTTACCAACTTGAAAGGATTCTTCTTTATAATGTAATAAATAGAATTTGAAGGCTGAATTTGAAGTCCTAGGTGCTTTGCACAGTGTCTGCATGACATTGGAACTTAAGATACAAGCATCAGATGAATGTTAGATTAACAGATGTCAAAAAATGCCATTTTTAAAAAACATGGATGGTATTATAACAATATAACATCAAGGATATGAGAAGTTCAAGATCTGGGTTCCCAAGATGCTTGCAGACATCTCCCTTTGTCAGCACCAACTTCCATACCTCATTTAAATTTTTACATTTAAAATGCTTTTAATTAAAAAAGAGAGAGAGAGAGAGGCAAGCATACTGGAAAGCAGCATGTTAACATTATCTTTTCCAAGAACTGCTTCTAAGCCCCAAATGGCACCTATAGGCTTTCAGAGAAATTAGAAATGGACAACTGCAGCATAGCGCTTTGCTTAGAAACGTGTCTTCCTTCCATAAAAGGTCAAAATTGAACTTTGAAGCAGTCAACTAGGAAATATATTGATATTTTTGAACTTTGGTGTTGGAAAAGATGCCTGAAATTATCCTGAATAGCCAAAAGCCCCCCAAACAAATGGCTCATCAAACAAATCAATCAAGTTCTGACTTGAGCCCAAATGAGCAGGCTCAAATTAACCTAATTCAGACTTATTATGTGAAGATCTCGCTCTATGAGAAGACTCTAGCGATGGTAATAGCAATAGCACTTAGCAATAGTACTCTCTAAGCAGTTTACAACATCAGCATATTTTCCCCAACAATCTGGCTCCTCATTTTACTGACCTTGGAAGGATGGAAGGCTGAGTCAACCTCGAGCCCGTCAGGATTGAGCTCCAGACTGTGGGCAGAGTTAGTTTGCAATACTGCATCCACTACTGTGCCAGCAGAGCTCCTCTAAGGTTGGGAAAAGTGAAAAGAAAGAGAACAGGACAACCAGCAGCATGGTGAATGGACTCAATTATAATTATGATAATCTGAAGACCAGGTCATGAAGAAAATCTATCTATGTGATTGCTAAGAGTTGGTACATTATCAATCAAGCCAGGAGTAGGAAAGGTCTGGCAAGAGGTTGAGGTAGGCAGCATTCTGATATGTGGGAGCTTTCTAATTATATATGCCCCATATAGCATCTATTTTCATGTTGCTCCAGTTACTTTACTATTATTTATTTTCCTACAGATGTTCCATATTGGATTAGCCATGTGTATGACTGGTAAGGGACTTTTGATTATGGTAGCATGATAGATAGATAGATAGATAGATAGATAGATAGATAGATAGATAGATAGATAGATAGATAGATAGATAGATAGATAGATAGATAGATAGATAGATAGATAGATGGATGGATGGATGGATGGATGGATGGATGGATGGATGGATGGATGGATGGATGGATGGATGGATGGATGGATGGATGGATGGATGTTGCAAATGAGCAAGCTGTTCCAACATGAGTTCCTCCAATATGTCTTCAACATTTCACAAGGGCCCACCAACTCCCCAAAGTTAGGACCTTTGCGTTAAATGTTTAAGATATTCTGTAATTTTATGTTCCAGAATGTCATGTTGAATTGCCAAGTGAGTTCCACAGGCTATATTATACAAAGTGAATCATATTAATAATTGGCTTTGGAATAGAAATGATTCCAAATGAATAATCAAGAAATTATACAGCCTCTTATGATGATGTATGTACCGGTATATCCACAAACACTATATCAGAGGTGTCCAACCTTGGCAACTTTAAGACTTGTGGGCTTCAATTCCCAGAATTCCCCAGTCGACATGGGAGTTAGGAGTCCACAAATCTTAGAGTTGCCAAGGTTGGACACCTCTGCTCTACAGCCAAGAATTAATATGGAGTAATATGGACTAACTGTATTAGATTGGGGAGAAGCTAATACTCCACATATGTAATGTAGCTGGCCTGTGTTCATAAAAGCTGGAAAATACTGTGATCTCTCTGTTCAACCATACATTTGCTGATCAGGGCAAGACATAAGACAGAGACAGCATGTAGAACTTTGGTAAATACTTCATAAAAGAATACTTCCCACCCTGTGACTTATGGTTTATCATCAGACAAGTAGAGTGAGTCAATTTAACTCTTTAACCTATGTCTAGACTAAGTTTTCTGTTTATGTTTTTTTATTTACAGTGAAAGACCAACTCACAGAAATTGGAAATACAATACACCATTAATACATATGTGGCAATACATACATATATAAAAGGAAGAAACACTCTAAAGTAACAATTCATTGAAGGCACCAAATGGTTTCTATTAACTTAAGTCTATAAATAAAAAGTTGCCACTGCCTTTGAAACACTGGATATTGATTGTTTAGTAAGAATACTTCAATCTTCTCATCATGAGCAGAATTCCTCAGATTCAAGAGCGGCTGTATTAGCTCTGATTGCCAAGGAAAGTATAGAGGGTACTTTAAAAGGATGTGTAAAACAGATGCAGCCATTAGGTTTGAGCAAATACATACTCAATCCTCATATGGAAGGTTGGCAAATTCACCAGCTGTTATCTAGTAAGAAGACCACTTATACAGGGTAGGGAGAAGACCTTTCTTTTTGTACATGAAAAGTTTGAACCCTTTTTCCTGTAAAGCTTGCTAACTCATAGAAAATCTCAGTCAGTGTCTGGAGGTGAAATTGGTGAAGGCAGAACCGCAAATGAGTGGAGTTTCTAAAACTTTGGAACTCTTTTTATCTTGCGTCCTCATCTTGTTTTCCCTATCTGTTGCATCAGGACACACTGTTTAAAAGCCTTATTACATGAAAAGGCCTTCTTCCCCTGATACTGAAATACCACAGGCGGGGAGAAATGAGAAGTGCACACAGCCTGTTCTCTGTGTTTGTTTGCAATAGTAAAGGCTGAGCTTTTTTTCCTGGTGATTGGTCATGGTAGTGATGATGGTGGGAAAATTTCAAATTAATTTCTGAACTCATCACAAACTGATGAGAAGAGGAAGTACAAAGTCTCCTCTGTACAAAGGCCATTGTTGCATTATTCTATGGGAAGAATCCAGACAAATAAATGTTTTGGGGAATATTAAAAAGGCAGAATATATTTCCCCAAAGGAATAATGGAGAAGACCTAAAAAAAAGACAGAAACCAGCCCCAGCCTCTCTCCCCCAAGCAGAAACTAGGCAGAGGCCAGCTTTTAGAAATGCAGATGTAATAATCCATTCAGGAAGGTTGGAGCCAGGAAGCTATTAGGAAGACAAAGACACCTAAAATCTACATACCCCCACCCAAATTCTAAGGACAGGAGACATAATAGGATTAACCCACCAATACCAAAAGGACTCACTCAGACTCAGGTCAAAGTACATGACACAGGAAATACAAAGCCTAAACAGGAACAGGAAACAATGTCAAGAGCCCCAGAAGGTATAAAAACCCACCACTCCCTGCTACATGTGGTCAGTTTTCCCAGAGTCATCTTTCTGTCTGGCTCTCCTCTTCAATAAACTACAACCTTCTTTCTAAAGCAGTCTCCATTTTGTTTACTCCCGGCTTGGACTGGACCCTGATGAAGATTTTTCTTTCAACAATTCTTTAATACTATCAATAGCTAAAGCTACATTGCAGAATATATCCATAAGTACAGAAAAACTATTGTTACTGCTACTATTTACTGAACTGCTGTTATTATATGGAGCAGCTTTAGTAGTGCCTCCTGTATAGCATAACGCAGAGGTCCCCAACCTTTTGGGCACCAGGGACCGGTTCTGTGGAGAGAGGTTTTTCCGCGGACTGGAGAGTGCTGCCTGAATCTCGCGGATGTGGCTTTGCTTGTTTGTGCGGACCGGTTGCTGGCATGCCGCGGCCCAGTACTGGTCCACGGACCAGGGGTTGGGGACCCCTGGCATAACGAACACAATCTAGCTTCCTTTTTAATTGAAAAAAAAGCTGTACTAATTCTTGCTAACATTGGGCTTTTAAAATCTTATATAAAAGTGTCCTTTAACTTTTCTTCCTTTGTCTTGCTTTCTATGGATGCTTTCTATAGCTTTTATCAGCTATGTTCTTATTTTTTTCTTTCTTTCATGAAAGAGCAAGTTCTGAAAAGTTTAGGAACATAGCAAGCCAATCAGTAAAAGTTTAGCTATTAGGACTCCCCCTGACAGATTAAACAATTTTTCATTGGGATGCTAATTAATATTTTGGGAACATTGGGTCGATACCCATTTCAATTATAAATGTATGAAACATTGAAGGGCCATTTATGCACTGCCACCATATTGTATGCAATCATAATGCCAGGAGTGACAGTAACTTTTTACTTATACGGCTTTAATCGTTGTTGGTATCTGCAAAGGTTTATAAGTGGGTATTTGACAGAGCTGGCCTTGATCCTGGATGTTTTCAGCATCCAGTGCATGGGCAGAATATCATTAATTGATTAATATTAAATGTTTTTCCAAACAGAAAGGAAAGAGGTCCAAGTAGGGATTCTTTGTCAATATATGGCCTGCAGCTTTCCAATTATGACCCTTATTTTGAGCTGTCTAAACTCTTGAATCAGAATGGAAGATTGAAGATGAATAAGACAAGATCAATCATAAATGTTGAGCACTTCCTTGTATGGCAATTTATTAATCCTGGAAAGAGTGAGAGGAACAATTCTTAATAGCAAAACAAACAAAAAGGAAGACAAAAGAGGGAACTGGCAAGTAAAGAAAGAACAATTAAAGTAGTTCTAAGACTCTGCAATAATTAAATTCTAGGCAGAGACTGTTACCTCTTTCTGAATTAAATGATGCTTTCCCTTTAAAATGCTCCTCTACGCCCCCCCCCCCCAACTCCCATCTCTGCAAAGGAAGGTCATGCACTGAGTTTTGAGGTCAGATAATACAGAAGCTGGTTTAAAGCTGCCATAGTGTGATTTAACTAATATTTGTTTAATGGAGCATAAAGGTATGATTCACATATAATAATATGGTATAAATCATGGTTTATATAAAACAAGTAGTTGGGAAAGCCCAAACCAGAAAAACCATGGGTCATAATGCAGGGTATTAATGCAGCCAAATATCTGATATATCCTGTAGACCAGGGGTCCCCAACCTCTGGTCTGTGGACTGGTACCAGGCTGCGGCATGCCAGCAACTGGTCCGCAGAAACAAGCAAAGCCCCATCCACAGGATGCAGGCAGCACACAAAACCATGCTCCCTCCAGTCTGTGGAAAAACCTTTCCCCACAGAACCGGTCCCTGGTGCCCAAAAGGTTGAGGACCTCTGCTGTAGACAATTATACTATCTATGTCAATCTTCTACAACTGAGTGTCCTCCAGATATGCTGTACATAATTGCCATTTGACCCCTTGTGTATCAGCTAGTATTTGGAGGGTACCAAGTTAAGAAAGTCTGGTTTGGGGTATGAACAGTTTTATCTTCTCATACAGTTTTAAAGGCTGAAACAGAATTTAATTGATTTGAAACCTTTCTCTCTCCCAATAAATTTGGACAATCGAAAGAGACTATATTTCAGATTTTGAAATTCTTGTGGCAAGATTTGACAAGCTACAACATCGCCCTGCAAAGCTATATTAAGATTTATTGCAATGTCCTACTGGCAAAGTCTGTCTTGTTCCATCATATTTAAGAAATGAAAGGTTGCAGGAATTGCAAACAGTCACAAGATTGTTTCAAGTAGGCCAGAAAGCAGGCTTTAGATTTTGGGTTGGGCACTTTTTACCACCTTTAATACCAAATGGTAACATTTCATTTTTGGTGGGTTCCAGTGTACTAAGTGTGTCATCTTGCTTTTTCTCAACTGTTAGCTGGAAAAAAAAACTTCATGCTGTCTGGAGACATAAATATCTCTAGCTGTTCTCACAACAGGCGAAGGCCACCTTTTTTCCCTCAGGCATTTCAAAATAACCTTGTATTTCTTTGCTGCTTTTCATTCTTCAGTTTGTAAAGATTTTGTGGTTCTTTCAGTTTTGATATTAATTTGGAGTTGCCATTTTCAGGTGCTTTATCCGTGTCATTCTGAAAGTGGCTAACTATTAAGCAACTTAATTTGCATATGTTACCATTATTGGCAGATACAGAAGTTTGCCTACATTTAAAAAAAAAAATTGTTTTAGAAAGTCTTTTGAAGAAGAAGTGAATTTAGAATAAATTCTCAATCTGTAAAATCCCTGACCTTGCGCACTTCCATTGAATCTTTAGGTCAGGGGAGATAGCATGAAGGAAATTTTCCCATAAATCTTTGCCAGATGCATTTATCAGCATCAAGAGGAATCCTATCCTTGAGAAATTACTGGATTTCTTTTTCCCGGAGAACATCAGAGAAATCACCTAATGATTAGGTTGAGAATTTCAAAAACTCATTTGTGCTGAGCAAAAGTGGTAACTGTTGGATTGTAAAGAAGTAGAATATAATAGAGCTGGAAGGGACCTTGGAGGTCATCTAGTCCAGCCCCCTGCTCAAGCAGGAGAACCTATACCATCTCAGACAAGTGACTGTCTAGCCTCTTCTTAAAAATCTCCAGTGATGGAGCGCCCACGATTTCTAGAGGCAAGCTGTTCCACTGGTTAATTATCCTCACTGTCAGGAAGTTTCTCCTTAATTCCAGGTTGCTTCTCTCTTTGATCAGTTTCCAACCATTGCTTCTTGTCCTGCCCTCTGGTGCTTTGGTGAATAACATGACCCCCTCTTCTTTGTGGCAGCCCCTCAAATACTGGAATACTGCTATCATGTCACCCCTATTTCTTCCTTTTTTTTAGACTAGCCAAATCCAAGTCCTGCAGCTGTTCTTCATATATTTTAGTCTCCAGGCCTTTAATCATCTTAGTTGCTCTTCTCTGATTTTTTTCAAAACTCTCAACATCTTTTTTGTGATATGGTGACCAAAATTGGCTGCAGTATTCCAGGTGTGGTCTTACCAGGGTTTTATAAAGCGGTGCTAATACTTCAAGTGATCTTGATTCTATGCCTCTGTTTATACAACCCAGGATTGTATTAGTTTGTTTGGTTGCTGCTGCACACTGCTGGCTCATAATCAAGTGCTCGTCCACTAGGACTCCAAAGTCCCTCTCACAGTTACTGTTTTTAAGCCAGATCTTGCCCAATCTGTACTTGTACCTTTGATTTTTCCTGCCTAAATGTAAAACTTTGTTTTCTCCATTTATGTGGCTTCTCTCTTGCAGTGAAAATCAAACTATCATGCAGTGAGTGCTAACGCTGCCTTGCCACAGGATAACAATGGATTTAGCTTTTTCTAGTGTTTCTCCTAACTAATTCTCTTAGGAAGCTTTGTTTACAAGGCATAATCAAAAGGTGAGATACACAATACACTCAGTCCTTGTTTAGCAACTACATTTTGTTCCAAGAACTTGGTCATTAAGCAAAATGGTCCATAAGTGAACCTCTGGCAAAGAGAAATAGAGACACTGTGAACAACACCAATTGCTGTTGTCTCATTCGGTTTTCTCATGCAGCTACGTATTACTCTTCATTAATTAATTAAACTCATCTATATGGCTGCCCAGTTCACACACAGTGACTCCAGGTAGCTTACAACATTAAAATTCCATAGTATAAAAACTTATACCCACCCCACCCCATGGTGGCAACAGGCACAATTGCACAATCACTTGATTGGCTCCAGGTCAACCAGCCTGCAGGCAGAACCATGTCTTGAGGGGCTTTTAGAAAACCATCAAGGTGAGAGCCAATCTTAGATTGTCATCATGCATGCAAAATTTAGTCATAAATATGCATACTGGTCAGAAAAATTACTTTTTTATTACTTTTTATTACTGTTATATTTGTTAATGATTGCTAACTAAGGTGGTCGTTAAATGAAGAATGGCTGCAGGCATAGGTGGGATCAAAGTGGTATAAGACAATGTCATAGTTGAACAGGTGCAATTGAAACTGGGTTTTTTTTCCTCCTTGAGGTCAGTGGTGGGATTCAGCCAGTTCACACCAGTTCGGCAGAACCGGTAGCTAATTTTTTTTTGCCCAGGCCCAGAATGGACTTCCGGAAGCGGCATCCACACAGAGAACCGGTTGTTCACATATTTGAATCCCATCACTGCTTGAGGTTGATATACTCCAAGAATGTTGCTGCTAGTAAGTGAGATTTTATGGAAAGGCGATCGTTACAGTGTTCATCCTGTACCGTGAAACCTAAATGAAATTCTGTTTATTTGATTTGTTTAGTTTAAGACAGGTCTTTAAACCATTTTCTTTTATTCTGGAACACTCCAGATGTTGTGGGATTACAACACGAAGGATGCCTGGCCTGTGAAGGATTTCTGGAAATTGTAATCTCATTTGTTGTCAAAATGAATAGTTTGGGGTATTATGTAAGTGCTGTGCGTGAATATCTTAAGAGTGAATGAATTGAACATTGAAAGAAGTGAATGTGTGTATGCTGATTATAATACAGAGCAAAATTAGAGTGCATACAAACAAGAATTCAAAGCCTGGGCTATTGTTTGTGCTGTTAAGTATATCATCAACCCTGATTTAGAACTGCTTGGCTTTGGCTTTCATCTTGATCTGTTCAATACCGCATCTCTGGATACAACGATTCCCAGAAACAGAGCAACAAAGTTCTGAGCCAGCATTTCAGCTTCGTTATTATTTGAGTATAATAGATAATGTATTCAGTTGTCTTGTATAAAAATTGTTTTCACTGTATTTCAGGAATATATTCTTAAAATAACACTCAACAGATCATTTTTCCTTCAAAGGACTGCTCTTTCTATATAGCTACCTAACAAATAATTGTCTAAGACTAAATTAAAAATATCCAAAAGTTTGCTTTGGATGGCACATTTGATCTAACAGTATTTCTTGTGAAAAAAAACCCCTAGGTCAAAACCAAAGGTTTTCTAAATACAAGTGTACGTCACTCATGAGAGATGTCATTGACCTAATGCCAAACTAAAATTAAATATATATTTTCAGTACAATGCTTTATATGGTTTTTAGTGCTAAATTTTGAACACTTCTATAAGTATAAAGCTTGTTTTGGATTTAAACCATTTTTTCCCCATTTAATGCATTTCCTTCTTCAGCTGATGAAACAATTGGTTTTAGGCACTGAACAATGCTATAATATTGTCTACTTGGTTTAATTTTAACATATTGTATGTTAAGCTTAAAATATGTATGTATATTGTATGTTGAAGTAAATTATAGCTTAGTGTGATGTATGACAAAGTCAGCCTGTGGTCATAATTCAAGGTTTGATGCTGGATCTTAAGAAAACTCAAATCAGACTGAAAAGGAAAGCATTCTTTCTCAGGACTCAGGGAAGGGATTTTAGTCCAAGTTCTAGCTGAAACGATATTAACATTTCTGTTTAAATCCAAATTAAGACCATCCCAAATGCCATGAAAGTACGAAATTGAAATCTAAGGTACATACCTTAGGTGTCATGCTTCATAGAATGTAATGATATAAAGTATCAGACGAATAATGCAGAAAAACCAAAAGTTATATAGGTACTATACCCCCCACATCTGATTATTATTATTATTTTTACTCATTGGGTAAAAGAAATGTCTCATTTCATGCAAGGTAAATAGTAAGTAACCAGAATCTGAGATATTTAGCCCAGGTTCCCACATTATATCAAGTATAGTTTGTTTAAACATGTTTTACGGATTGAATACAATTGACTGGGTTCACATATTATTATAAACCATATATTAGTGCCTCGTATTTGGAAGTCCAATCCTGTTGCTTTTAAAGTTGTAAATGTTTTAGTTGAGTTCTGCCTTTGATCATCAAAGAAATCCATCATGTAGGATGTGTCCTCTTCCTCTTCAATAAATTCAGTAGATTCAATAGATTGTAAATGTATTCCATCCATCTCATTAAGTTGTAGATCTGATTGTCTATCATAGTCAATCAAAGGTTGAGCTTCAATTTTTAATTCTGAGTCCTCCTTGAATCTAAGCGATCTAATATGTTCTTTAAGTTCCAGTCTTGCTTCCAAGATTTTTTCTAATATAAGTCCATAATTAATCTGTGAATAGGATTCCATCTTCTTCTTTTTTTTTTTTTTTAGAGAAGTTCAGCTTAAAAAATAGATTGCAGCGTTATAAAATATAAAATACAGACAGAAATATATTTCCAAAGAAAGATAGAGGAAAAAAAACAACCAATAGTCAAGACCAGCACAGAGATAAAAACTGGCAGTCAGTTGTTATATTGTAATCCAGTCTGGGCATCAGGCCAAAATCAGGAAGTGGGAGTTCAAAGTGCAAGTTACATTGTATCAGTCTGTTTCTGGGCTTCATGCCAAGTCCCAGGATGCATTGTATCCAAAATAATCTACATAAGTCCGCCCAGAGAGCAAAAAGTTTTTTAGGCAGTACTGTTCAGGAGGGGGGGGGGGAAACAAAGAACATTCCACCCCCTCCCTAAGGATTTTCACCTAAACTGAAGATAAACAAGCCAAAAGAGAAAGTCACAATAATCCGGATGCTCGAGTTCCAACTGCTTATGTAGACAAAATAAAATAGTAAAAAAAAACAATAATTGTTTTTCCAAAGCCCGTTTTCCCCAGTAATCAAACGCTGCTTTCTCAAAATAGGGAAATAGTTCTTAAAGCTGTTAGCAGGGAAAAAGGTAAATTAACAAGAGGGAAGGAAAGGTCTCACCCGGATCTTCCACGGTGGTTCTTTTCGCTTAGATGTTGCTGTGACTTTCGGCTGGAGCAGCTGAGTGATCGGCCATGTTACTGGCCGATCTTTTCCCCGTCGGCCCAAAGGTGGTTTTCTAGGACCGCAGAGGGAGCCGCCGCTCCCTCCGCGATCAACGAGTGCCCTCCTCTACGGTGGTCGCCCCTACAGGGCGACTTTCGACCCTATCCAGGGTCTACCGGCGGGGGGAAACCGGACGGCCAAGAGAACGAGTTCTCTGCACGTCCGCGGGCGCTGCGACCGGAACCGGAAGTTGACAACATGACAGTACAGACAACACTGGATAAAAGAGAAAAAGAATATGATTGGACTCAATGGTGGGAAAAGGCCTTTAGCCAGTTACTAAGATGGGAGGACTTAGAAGCCCTGTTGTGGAAACCTACCTGGCACAAAAAGAAAGCTAGAATTAGATTTAAAAATAAGAGTTAAAATTTTATTTGATGGGTAAAAAGGGCTTCTGGACATTGATTGAACTAATATTTTTGAGATCTTTAAGGTCACTTTGGTATGAGTCAACACTAGATTTAAATTATGGATTTGAGTATGATTTGGAATGGCAATAAGAATAATTGGAAAATTTATAATTAAAGGAGTTAGATTGAGATTGAGACTGGTGAAATATTATTGATATTTTTATTTATAAGAATTGAATGGTAATTAGTGAGATATTAAATGGATTAAACTGAAACAATTGAGGAATCTTTTAGGGACGTGGACTGATCTATGAAAATATTGGATAGAATATATGAAATAGAATATAGTTGAGAAATATTAAGATATAATAGTTATATTACTTGTTTATGATAGAAATAATTATTGTCCTATTATTATTATTATAATGTTATTATATTACTATGTCTAATGAAATAGTTTTAAAATATATAAATTCATGTTTATTTACATAATATGTATGTGAAATATAATAAGAGATATAATTTGATTGAGAAATATAAATTGAAATTGGAATAATAGAGGTGAGAAACAATTTATATTTTAGGAATGCTCGAATTGTATACCATAAGAGGGAACTTTTAAAGTAGTAGTTTAAATTGTATATGTATGACTGTATTTTTTGTTGTGTTCCCTGGAGTGCCCTATCTCCACGATGTGTTACAAGCACTTGGCTGTAAAACAAACAAAAACTAATAAAACTTGTTATGATAAACCATATATTAAACCTTGATTTGTAAATCACAGTGTTTGGGTTCATACCAAAGTATACACAGGCCTAGCTTTGTTGTATGCCTGAAGCTTGCTTTATAGTATACTTATAGTACCAAACAATACACATCTATTTAAAAGGATATACTGAATTCAATAGCTGTAACCATATAACACCATAAATTAGCCAGCTTTTTCCTTCCTCCCTTTGCAACATTTATATGCTACCCCACTCAATTTGATTCTGAGATTCATTAATATGACTTCCAAAAAGAGCGAACTAAAAATAGAACATAACAATTAATAATAAATTGATGCCAGAAGCTTTTAGGGTTTACCCATTTATCAAACTATTATACAAACTAAGTTAAATCCACAAACATGGTTTTATTTATTAGACTTACATCCTATTTGTAATTCTGGAGTCAATGTGGTATGCAAAATTCTGACTTTCTCTCTTTCCCCCCACAAACAACAATCCCCTGAAGCAGGCTAGATTGAAAGTGAGTGATCAGTCCAAAGTCACCCAGGGCATTTTAATGGCTGAAAGTAGACTTGAACCTGGATTTCTCTGCCCCTAGTCCAACACCTTAACCATTGTACCACATTGACTATGGAAAAAGTGTGCTGAGCAAATACTGCCAGTAAATTCAACGGTGGAATATCTGCTTCTTAAAGAATTCTAGAACAATTCAGGAATTGGCTAAGATCAAAGATTAGAAGAAAGAATTCAGTACCTTAAAGCTAATTCAGAAACTCAAGTTATATTTTCTCAGTCTTCTATTAAGATTTGCAATTGTGTTTCATTTTCCACAAACTTTCACAGGCTGTCTATCTTCTTAAAAAAAATAGATTAATCAAATCAATTATCTTTATCACTTTGATCAGCCTTAGTCTGCCTATACTGTGGTTTCTCTTCAGATTGTATAAATCTTTCACCTTTTACTGTTAGATTAAAAAAGTTGTCCTTCCTATCCTTAAGATGAGAAAGAAGAAAAAATCCGTGCATTATTATATTTTCTGCCGTTTTTGTGCAAGTCATATTAAGGAATTTCATATTGTCTGATTACAGAGAGGTGGTGTGAATTTGTAAAGAATGGTAGATTTGCTTTGTTTTTACAAGACATTCAGTTTTACCAAGGGCTGTTTCTTTGTGTTACTTGTTTTTTTTTTAAGTAGAACAGAAATTATCAATCAAATTGCTTCTTCAACATCCCAAGAATTCTTTTCTCATGTTCCTTCATTCTTCCAGCCTTGAGGTTTCATTCTTAAAAAAATATTGCACTGCTTCAAAATGGGCTCTCCTTCCCCCAGTCATATTTCTCTGAATTTCTTCTGGGATTTTTTTAGAAATTGTCTTTGTAACAGCTGCTCAGGTCTTTGTGTTGAGTATTGAGAGCACAATTCTTTCTGTGAATTATTAGTGTTGCATTCTTCCCATTTCTACAAAGAGTAAGAAATTCCAGAGATATATAATACTTACCTACTTTGAGTTCTTGTCATGAAGAGATGCATTTATTAGCAGATAGTGTATTCAGAGTAAGCAGAGGAACAGAAGCAAGGATTAAACACACCATCAAAATACCAAAGCCCCAAATCCACCATGTGAGATTGGTAGACAGCTGTTATCAGAAGATGCTCTCCAACCTAAACTTTGTTCCTTAGCCAACATTTAAATCAGTGTTCACCAGATCAGACACAACTGAGAATGTTTGCTTCATGGAAGCCAGATTTTAAGTGTGGAAGCCAAATCAATTTGAGCAGAGGGCAAAGGCAAGGGAGGCTATGGTGCTTAGCAATGACTTCATCAACCATGGTATTTGAGGATCTGAGTAATTGTAATGCTCACAATTCTAGAACTGCTTAGTGTGCAGATACCCAGTGTGATTAAACCAGTTGTATAAAATTATACAAAATATACTAGCACAAATGATTACTATTCTCTGTTAATTAAGCCCCTATATCCTGCTCAGGAAGCCCTAGTTCAAAATCCCAGTTTAAGGATGTAAACCAGATCAATATGATTCACGTTAGGATGTTAATCCAAATTCTCCACCTTCAATATTAGATCTTGTAAACCTATGATACTAGTGGACAATGACCAGCCTTTCCCAGCTTGATCCAAAACTCCAAGAAAATGCCAGGTTCAGAGAACATAGATATTCCTCACCACAAATTAAATCCATCAGAAAAATATTCAAATTGACGGATGTCAATACCCAGCTTGTAATGTAACATTTCGCAGGAAGAGCCAAGCATTTCAGAAGCTAGAAATTATAATTTTAGGGTCAACATTCTGGGAATCCTCCATGTTCAAACTCCATGGGTAACTTAAAAGCCAGTTTTTGTGGTAACTCTGATATAGAAAGTGACCACAAAGTGATGCTTTCTGTTGTCCATTTACAACCACCTTTGCCCTTTAGTTCTTACTTCCTGGTACCTAATTATGTGGGGAATGCTATTTCAGTATTTAACATGAGGAAATGCTATAAAATTAGGCCTGCTTTCAAAGTATGGACATTGCTTTTATATTTTTAAAGTTTTATGTTGCTTTATGGTGCCACATAAATAAGAAGAGCAAGACTTCCATCCGAAGATAATGAGTCTGTATTCTTCAGTAATGAATTGGGTAATTGTCACTGTGGGAAAAGAAAAATGTTCCATGTCTACTTATAATGCTTCATAAATTTTCTCTTAAGTGAAAAATTAATTGCCCCTGTCTGATTGAATATAGATACTATAACTGAAATATGCCATTATGTCCTTATAGGAGTGCATCCTTGGAAGTGCACAGTTTTTAAAATTTTCTCCCCGATTCATGATATTTAACTGCAGAGAGTAAACAACACATTCAGGTACAGAATTTTACAGAAAACAAATAAACCACTGTTTCATTAATTTCTATACAAACACAGTGTTTTCACCAAAAAGTAAAAAAGAAGGGCTAGAGAGAAAATATAACAGTGATGGTGAACCTTTTAGAGACCGAGTGCCCAAACTGCAACCCAAAACCCACTTATGCATCGTCGGGTGCTGGGTGGGTGTGGCCCATTGGGTGGGTGTGGCCCATTGGGTGGGTGTGGCCAATTGGGTAGGCGTGGCTGCGGTGGTAACGGCAGACTGGGTGGGACTAAAAAGTTCAATCAATCAATTCCAACTTTGCAAGATCTTTTTTTTCCCACGAGAAGTTGAAATTGACTGATTGATTGAACCTTTTTTTTTTTTTTGCACACGGTGGTGGAGGCCTAAAGCGAAAAGGTTTTATAAAACCCAGCTGAAGGCCTAGGACTGGGGCGACGGCGCACGTGCCCACAGAGAGGGCTCTGAGTGCCGCCTCTGGCACCCGTGCCATAGGTTCACCACCACTGCTATATAATAAGAGGCCCTGTTCTTGTAAACAGTAGATGTAAGAGACAAGGCTGCTTCAGTGAAGGAGGAGATGCTAGGTTTTCTTATTCATGTTTTGAAGTTGGTTTGTTTCAAATAACTCATATTTAAGCTGATCCACATTTTAGGAAGATGAGCAAATGATTCATCAATTATGAAACAAGTCAATATATTGAATTTAAGAAGAGGCAAGTGTGGTCATTTATCAGTCATTTCCTGGACTCAGTTAAATATACAGATGTGAAATATGTTCAAATGGCAATTTGAACATAGATGACCATAGATGACAGATTTGGGGCTTAGATGACAGATTTGGGGCTTAGATATTTTGCTGCCTGAAGTGGAACAACCATTGGTGTTTATCTCTGTCTCCAGATTAGCTTCTTAAAATCTATAGTACTAAAGACAATTGAGTTATATTGGAATATGATTAGAAAAGCCCACAAATTGAAAGAGATGACCAGGTTGAGCGTGAGGGAGGGGTCAAAGGCGTCATCAGTCATGAGTCTCTTCACACTCACAGGAGATCTAAGTCCAGCCCACCTTGAATTCCTTCTGCTGTTATCTCCTGCTAATTTCCCTTGGTCATTAGTAGTTCAGATTCTCATAGAGAGCTCAAGCTTACAATAAATCTTTATACCCAATTGAACTGTGTGGATCTTCTGGTTTTCCTGGTGCTTGACACAAATACTCTTCATAGTTCTGACAATAAAAATGCAATAATAGTCAATCTAATGACTGAACTTTAATCACCTCTCCATTCTGTTTTTGGATGGAGATGTTTCCTTCTGCCTGGCTATAGGGCTGCCCCTCTATTGAAGTTGCTTAGGGAAGTTCCCATGATGGAATTTGGTATGACGTTGGTGCCATCTGAAACTAGGCTGAGGGAAGTGGAAAAAAGAATATTTTCAAGGAAAGCAAAGTTTTTGGATTGATTTTTGCAGTAAGAGTAGCAGACGTCTTTGTTAACTAACTGTCTATTCTCTCATGCTTGTAGCAATTGCCATCTAATTATAATATAGTGAATCATCTATACCAGTGAATCAAATCTATATAGTTTGAAGAGTATGATGAAGATTTAACTCATTTTATGTCAGCAATAGTTTCCCTAAACCTTAATATTAAGGGCCTTTTTTTTTATTAGGCTGCTGCTGAAATTCAGAAAAATGGGGGAATAAAATAGGAATTCGTTGTTTGCTATAGGAGTTTTGTGCAAGGTCCAGTTTTAATAATAAAAATGAAATCCTGGGTTGATGATTAACCCAGGTACATCTTGTTTTGCAATTTGATAAAGTTATGAATTTGCATTTAGCTATAGTTGGATGAACTTTAGTCTCCCATTAAAATAAATCCTGCATCTTACAGAATGTCCAGCTCTTATTTTACAACTATAAAGCAAAATATTCATAGCGTTTTAATTTTGGGGGAAAGCAGAAGATGTGTGGAGTCTTTGTACATGTGATAAATGCTAACAATAATAAGAAAAAAGCTTCTAATTAGGTATTCAAACTAGACATGTGTAAGTGCTAGAGTAATTTCTTGCTAGAAAGAGACAATACCTTAGACTAAACATCCTGACCTTAGTGCTCTTCAGATTTGTGGGACCTAAAACCCTTAGAATTTGTAGCCATTATCACTAGTGGGAGTTGTAGTCTCAACAGAATCAGTAGTTAAATGCCAACGAAAGCTTCTTGTTCATAGCGGACAATGTGAAATTGAGATGATGGAAAATAAAGTACCTACTAAGAATATTTCAGATATATTGTATGAATGGTTTCCTGCCTAGGATAATGGTAGTGGTAATTATTTGGTAATGGTAATTTGCAGTCATGTCCAACTCTAGAAGGTGGTGCTCATCTCCGTTTCTTAACTGTGGGAGCCAATATTGTCTGAAGACACTTCTGTATTTATGTGGCCAGCATGACTATACACTGAGATGCTGTTACCTTCTCACCAATGTGTTACCTATTGATCTGCTCACATTTTGAATTACTAGGTTGGCAGGAGCTGGGGCAAGTAACGGGAGTTCACCCCATGGCGTGGCACTTGGGTTTCGAACCCAGGCCCTCAGCTTTCCACCTGGCAAGTTCAGTGTCTTTAACTGCTGAGCCATAGTGCCTCCCTCCTACATAGTATATGATCTTTTTTAACGCTGTGTGCATATGTGGCGAAATATTTGCTTTGGTAAATTCTCCCTGAAATGATTAGAAGGCTTTTATCTCGATTTTGTCTGGTATGTCATGTGATTTAGATAATGAGAATATTGAAACAAATGCTTAATTAAGAGTAGATGAAACAACTGGACTCTGGTATTTTAGGAAGAGATATTTCAAGATAAATAACTGATTGATGGATGGATGGACTATGTGCTGTCAAGTTGGTGTTAACTCTTAGTAGCTATATGAACCTTCTGCTTGAATTATCTGTTTGAATTATCGGTCCTTTGGGTCTTTGCATATAATATATACTGACAGGCTTTTATAAAATGTTGGTAATATTGTAACTCCTTCATGGATTACTGCCTTGTCGTGGCGAAGGGGCTTGCGTAACTCAATGAAGTTATGAGCTATGCCGTGCAGGGCCACCCAAGACGGACAGGTCATAGCAGAGAGTTCTGACAAAATGTGATCCACTGGAGAAGGAAATGGCAACCCACTCCAGTATCTTTGCCATGAAAACCCCATGGACAGTACTAAAAGGCAAAAAGATATGACGCTGGAAGATGAGCCCCTCAGGTCGGAAGGTGTCCAATATGCTACTGGGGAAGAGCAGAGGGCTAGTACTAGTAGCGCCAGAAAGAGTGAAGCGACTGGGCCAAAGCCGAAAGGACGCTCAGCTGTGGATGCATCTGGTGGTGAAAGGAAAGTCCGATGCTGTAAAGATTTTTTCTCCATAGGAACCTGGAATGTAAGATCCATGAATCAAGGCAAACTGGACGTGGTCAAACAAGAGATGACAAGACTGAACATCGACATCTTAGGAATCAGCGAACTAAAATGGACAGGAATGGGTGAATTTAACTCAGATGACCATCAAGTATACTACTGCGGGCAAGAATCCCTCAGAAGAAATGGAGTAGCCTTCATAGTCAATAAAAGAGTAGGAAAAGCAATAGTGGGATACAGTTCCCAAAATGACAGAATGATCTCAGTGCGAATCCAAGGCAAGCCATTCAACATCACAGTAATCCAAGTCTATGCCCCAACCACTGGTGCTGAAGAGGATGAAATTGACCGGTTCTATGAAGCCCTACAGCACCTTATAGAATCAACACCAAAAAATGATGTCCTTATCATCATGGGGGATTGGAATGCTAAAGTAGGAAGCCAAAAGATAAATGGAATAACAGGCAAGTTTGGCCTTGGAGTACAAAATGAAGCAGGGCATAGGCTGATAGAATTTTGTCAAGAGAATACGATGGTCATAGCAAACACTCTTTTCCAACAACCCAAGAGACGGCTCTACACATGGACATCACCAGACGGTCAACACAGAAATCAAATTGACTATGTGGCCTGCAGCCAAGGATGGAGAACTCTATACAGTCCAGTTAAAATCCAGACCAGGATCTGACTGTGGCTCAGATCATGAGCTTCTTGTTGCAAAATTTAGGCTTAAATTGAAGAAAGTAGGGAAAAAACACTAGGCCACTCAGATATGAACTAAATCATATCCCTGATGAATATACAGTAGAGGTGACAAATAGATTTAAGAAATTAGATCTGATAGACAGAGTGCCTGAAGAACTATGGACGGAGGTTCTCAACATTGTACAAGAGGTAGCAACTAAAACCATCCCAAAGAAAAAGAAATGCAAGAAAGCAAAATGGCTGTCTGAGGAAGCTTTGCAAATAGCTGAGGAAAGAAGGGAAGCGAAAGGCAAGGGAGAAAGAGAAAGATACACCCAATTGAATGCAGAATTCCAGAGAATAGCTAGAAGAGATAAGAATGCCTTCTTAAATGAACAGTGCAAAGAAATAGAAGAGAACAATAGAATAGGGAGAACCAGAGATCTCTTCAAGAAAATTGGAGATATGAAGGGAACGTTTCATGCAAAGATGGGCATGATAAAGGACCAAAATGGCAGGGACCTAACAGAGGCAGAAGAGATTAAGAAGAGGTGGCAAAATTACACAGAAGAACTATACAAGAACGAGCTTAGCATCCCTGATAACCACGATGGGGTGGTCACTGACCTCGAGCCAGACATCCTAGAATGTGAAGTGAAATGGGCCTTAGGAAAGCTGAGCAACAACAAAGCTAGTGGAGGTGACAGTATTCCAGCTGAGCTATTCAAAATCTTAAAAGACGATGCAGTAAAAGTGCTACACTCAATTTGCCAGCAAATTTGGAAAACTCAACAGTGGCCACAGGATTGGAAAAGGTCAGTTTACATTCCAATTCCAAAGAAAGGCAATGCCAAAGAATGTTCAAACTATCGCACCATTGCACTCATTTCACATGCAAGTAAAGTTATGCTTAAAATCCTACAAGCTAGACTCCAGCAGTATGTGGATCGAGAACTTCCAGAAGTACAGGCAGGATTTCGAAGAGGCAGAGGAACTAGAGATCAAATTGCCAACATACGCTGGATCATGGAGAAAGCTAGGGAGTTCCAGAAAAACATCTACTTCTGCTTCATTGACTATGCTAAAGCCTTTGATTGTGTGGATCACAACAAATTGTGGCAAGTTCTTAAAGAGATGGGAGTACCAGACCATCTTATTTGTCTCTTGAGAAACCTATATGCGGGTCAAGAAGCAACAGTGAGAACTGGACACGGAACCACTGATTGGTTCAAAATTGGGAAAGGAGTCCGGCAAGGCTGTATTCTGTCGCCCTGCCTATTTAACTTATATGCAGAGCACATCATGAGAAAGGCAGGGCTAGATGAATCAAAAGTTGGAATTAAGATTGCCGGGAGAAATATCAACAACCTAAGATATGCAGATGATACCACTCTAATGGCAGAAAGTGAAGAGGAACTAAAGAGCCTCTTGATGCGGGTGAAGAAGGAGAGTGCAAAAGTTGGCTTGAAACTCAACATTAAGAAAACCAAAATCATGGCATCTGGCCCTCTCAATTCCTGGCAAATAGATGGGGAAGAAATGGAGGTAGTGACAGATTTTATCTTCCTGGGCTCTAAGATCACCACAGATGGGGACTGCAGCCAAGAAATTAAAAGACGCTTGCTCCTGGGGAGGAAAGCTATGGCAAATTTAGACAGCATACTAAAAAGCAGAGACATCACCCTGCCAACAAAAGTACGTATAGTCAAGGCCATGGTTTTCCCAGTTGCAATTGTATGGCTGTGAAAGTTGGACCATAAGAAAGGCTGAACGCAAAAGAATTGAGGCCTTTGAACTATGGTGCTGGAGAAGACTCCTGCGAGTCCCTTGGACTGCAAGGCGATCAAACCGGTCAGTCCTAGAGGAGATCAACCCTGACTGCTCCTTAGAAGGCCAGATACTGAAGTTGAAACTCAAGTACTTTGGCCACCTAATGAGAAGGAAGGACTCACTGGAGAAGAGCCTAATGCTGGGAAAGATTGAGGGCAGTAGAAGAAGGGGACGACAGAGAATGAGGTGGCTGGATGGAGTCACTGAAGCAGTAGGCATGAGCTTAAATGGACTCCAGAAGATGGTAGATGACAGGAAGGCCTGGAGGAAAGTTGTCCATGGGGTCGCGATGGGTCGGACACGACTTCGCAACTAACAACAACAACAACAACAAAATATTGTAAATCCTTACAAAAAAAATGTTTTTTTCCAGAATGTTTAACAAGGTATTATACCATATTTTGACATCTTCCTTTTTAAGACATTTTTATCACTGAAATATTAATAGATTATCTTAACCTATCATACACATAGTTGCTACAACTATCTCATGACAACTTAGTGAATTTTAAAGCTTTCCAACCTGGGAAAAATTACTTCTTCAGGAAAACTGGTTTTGTACACTGCCCAGAATCTGTTGGAATTGATGGGGGGGGCCACTATAATAAATTTAATGAATAAATAGATAAATGATTAAATACTGCAAGTTAAAAATGGCAGGAACTTTGTTTAGTTCAACATAGTGGTGTAATGCGTTTTGCTTGTGGTTCTACACAACTGCACCGTTTGTTTCTGGACTTCTGAGAAGTTGCCATATTTATTTAGCAATTGAGTGCCATGTATCTTCTTATAATTGTGAAAAAGAAGCCTGAGCATTCAAGATCAAATGTATTTTATCATTTGCATAAGTACATGACACAAATTGTAGCACTTTTAGTGTGGGAGCAGTGGGAGATTTCAAGTTGCTTCCTTCTTTTTCTTCTTTTTTAGGCTAATAAATAATCTCTGCAGCTATGCAGGAATATAGAAGTTAAAAGAACTGTCATGTTTCCACAAATATGACCTTTGTCTTAATGCAATATTTCAGATTTTAAAAAAGTAGTAGACAGACTAATTGAAAACATTAATTAGCCGAAATGATGAAGAAAAAGAAAAAAGAAAACATCACAGCATCAAATTTTGGCAGTAATCTTGAGACTCAAAACTGCACAAGGATGAGAGCTATCCATCCTTGTTCTATAGCTTTCAACCTATTCCTATTAGAAACAGTTATAATACAGTACTGCTAAATTAGAATGCGTGTAATTTGATATAGCTTGAAAAGTGCAATTTCTGAAACTTAGAAGAAAAGAAAACTGGGGTAAAATGGAATGTAGAGGGAGTGCATCAGAAGACTTAATTAAAATGTATGTGGTATAACTTTTGAGTCAAGCCTGGAAGAAAACTCTAGTGTAGATTGGTCCCTAAATTCTTAGTCTTAAAATACTGATGTTAAAAAGAGATTTTTTAAAAAAAAAATGGCATAAAAGGGACAGTTGAATTCCGCTAACTTTTAGTTAGCCCTTTCTAGTTAGCTCAGTGATTATGCCATTAAATTTGTTAAGCGATATTTCTTTCTTCAATTTTATTTCGTTCGAGCCAAATACTGCTGTGGCCAACACGTGATTTTGGCTGCTATCTGTATCTGGAAATAAGCTTCACTGAACTCAGTACGATCTACTTCTGAGAAATAATATGGAAGGTCACACTGTTGTTTCTTTGCCTGGAATATTTGGAATGAAGGTGGAATCCATGCAGACATATCAAACTCGCAAACTCGTATCGGAACTTTTCCCCCACTGCCAGCAACGGGGTGGGTGCGGTTTCCTCGTGACATTTCCAGCCCGTGGGCCGGCAGTTTGACACCCCTAAGACTAAATCTCATGTGTGAGAGAATGCTAACTATTTTATTTTTGTCCAGTGCAAATACAATGGACATACATCACTTGTTACTCCCATGTTCTATCCTTGGCTAGCATTTTATTAATAAAGGACACCCAGTTACTTATCTATGCTGAGTCTTAGAGTCCTAATGATAGTGTTATGAAATTAATTGGATAGTGAAATGGGAAAGGAAACATTGATTTACTATGTTTATTGGACAAGTCCTAGTGTCCTGATTCACATACCGCACTAAGCTATAAAACACAATTGCTGTACAATTGCAGTGTGTAAAACCAGTCGTATTGATACAACAGGTAAAAATCAGGAAGTATGCTGTTCAAACATTGTCTCTACTATGAATGCTATAATCTAAGTAAGCCATTTACCTTAATTGCAGGTGTAGGAAAGATAATAAGTAGTTATTAAGAAACTATATGCTGCTTCTTATTTTAAAAATTAAGCTATAAAATTTGAAATGAGTTCTTACTTGTACTCAAATGAAAGTAAGTTGAAGTCTCCTTGTGATCATTAGTTGTTGTTTCCCTCAATCATCATCAAACATCATCAATCACGTAGGCATTTAGGGAGGAGAAAAATCTTGTTATAAGCTTACTCACTGAATGAAATATTTCTAAATAACTGTTGACTGTGTAAATGTATATGTATCTGGTGCTAAATAAGTCTCCAGTTTGTTTGGTTTTTTACAACAGTAAATGCAAATGAAGTGAAATCTGCTTGGGCCAGATGGTTTGAACTGATTTGCAGAAGCAAGCATCAAGCTGGAAGAAAATCACTTGGAGAAATTAAATCCCTCTCTGTGATCTCTTTCCCAAAAGAGATAATTTCTGAGTATTCTGCAGACGACTTAGAGGAAGCAAGTTATGGCATTCATTTTTTTTCAGATTTAAAAAAATTCCCGAGTTCCCTTATATCAGCTAAGGTGCAAGAGGCTGTGAAGTATCTGATTTTCTCCTGGAGAAGCTTCTCCTAGGAGGGTCCTATTGCTTTTGGATTCATAAAAGTCACCTTTTGCCAATTATGCCAGTCATGCTTGATGACTGTGTCTCTGGCCTTCTTAAGCACTCAGCTTTCACTGGTTTTTGTACACCTGTTTGCCACTGGTTATTTTTAACCATACTCTGAATTCTTATTGCTTTCAGAATGTCTTATCCTTGTCTTTGTGAAATTCTCAAATAATGAAAATCGCCCTTTTTCCTGTGGTCACTGCAAATTGTTATGTTTGCTTCTTTATAATTCCAGCAGTGAAAAAGCCTCTGTACTCTGCTTTTAATCTCTGCTGACCAGAGCCCACAAATGATTTTTTTTAGGTCAGTTTTCATTAATACCGTGCAGACATTGTTCTTCTAATTTCCCGAAATCTTTATTTTTTGCAAAGAAGGCTTTCCTTTTCTACCTTATTCTTGAGCTTTCAAATGTCTTTGCAATGTATTTTACTGGTACTTTAGAATTTGTTTCATTGCTGCCAAGAGGTAGAAAACATTCTTCAATTTATGCAGCTGTCCATTATTTTGGAGTCTCACTGATTGTTCATATTTTTCCTCCATGAGAGAAATTGATTTCCACAAGTCTCAATACAGGTTGGGAAGCCAGGAAAGCGGTAGATTGCTGGAGAAATAATTGTCCAGCAAAAGCTAGAACATTCATGCCCACACTTTGGTCTTGTAACTATGATAAATACAGGAGTCCTTCATTAATGAGAATGTTATCAAATATTTCTTCTTTGTGGGAAAATATTTTTTTGTATTAAACTGAAGGGGAATGGAAGTTTGACAGCCATTGCACTTATGCCCTTGTTTAGTGTAGGAATATAAATTAAAATATTCCCCAATGAGCCACAGGAAGGGAACCCACCGAATCCTTCAATAACTTATCCCAGTGTCAGATTTTTATTACCACTAGGAGTGGTACTATTAAGCCAGTGCTTTCCAAACCTTCTTCTTTATTACCCAAAACCACTTATCAGAAAGTCTTTTTTATCCAATATAGTTAAAACATGTCAATTTAAATGTCCCTGATGTGACTGGGAAATGGGCTTGTGTGTCATTATCTGAAGAAAAACTACTTTTACCCAATTTTGGATATAGGTAATCCCCAAGTTACGAGCGTTTACTTAATGCTCATTTGAAGTTACGCGATAAGCACCCCCTAGTGCTTATGAGCAAGTCCCGAAATTATGAATATTGCAGCATCACGGCAATCATTCGCCCTTACGAACAACCGTAGTGGCACTGCAATATTCAGCCTGGTTATTCCCTCCCTCCCCACCCTTGCCCCGGGTCTCCCTAGGTACCAGGCCTTCAATACTCACCTTGCAAAGATCGAGACCCTTCGCTTTCTTGGCTGCTCCAAGCCTTCGGTGCATTCGCAGAGAATGGAGGCCTAAAATAATGCAAGATCAACCGAGATCAGTGGGGTGAGATCTCACGCTACCGATCTCGTGTGATCTCATGGTACTTTAGGCCTCTGTTCTCTGCAACAGAGAATAAAACAGAAGACAGGGGACGCTTCCATGGCCTTCCAGTGGCCCAATCCGGGCACCCGAGGCCTTCTCCAGGCTGCTGCCACCTGGATCTGAGGCCGGGGGACACTTCAGCAGCCCTCTGGTGGCCCTATCCAGGCGCTGGAGGCCTTCACCAGACTGCTGCCACCTGGATCTGAGGCTGGGAGATGCTTTTGCGGCCTGATCTGGGTGCTGGATGCCTTCTCCAGGCCACTGCCACCCA
The DNA here is from genome assembly GCA_023970755.1 of Azemiops feae. Taxonomy (NCBI): domain Eukaryota; kingdom Metazoa; phylum Chordata; class Lepidosauria; order Squamata; family Viperidae; genus Azemiops; species Azemiops feae. The sequence goes on along the minus strand of JALGBA010004230.1, from coordinate 1,995,189 downwards.
CATCTGAGTCCGGGGGACCCTTCTGCAACCCTCCAGTGGCCCAATCCAGGCGCCGGAGGCGTTCACCAGGGTGCTGCTGCCTGGATCTGAGGCCAGGGGACGCTTCCGCTGTCCTCTGGCAGCCTGTTTCCGGGTGGGAGTCGCCTGGAGAAGGCATCCGGTGTCCAGATCGGGCCACCAGAGGGCCGTGGAAATGTCCCCCAGATCCGGGTGGCAGCAGGAATCGCGGCAGAGAGGAGACGGATCTTTTCAAGGTGAATCTGGCGCAGCAGGAAGGGAGTTGGAAGCATGAGTTATCTTAGTGGGTCGGGAAGGCCTTGGGGACCTGTTCCATCACTAGGCCCTCCATGGCCTTCCCCACACTGAGATACCTCATGTTCACTTAATGAGCCACGTGCGTCTAAATGAGCAAGGGAGTGATCTCGTTTAAGGTACGAGATTCATTCCCACGAGTTTTTGAGTTACGAATGAAATGGGCAGGCTCCATTACACTCATAACTTGAGGACTACCTGTAATTGATCCAGGTTTGGGAAACACTGCATTAAGAAAAAAGGTTCAATTAAAATTGTCTTTCTTGTAAGAATTACCCAAAGTCCTGCTTTTGGGAAGAATAGAGAACAGGTCTTGGTCTTCTTCAGGGGACTATTATACACAGCTATCATACCTTTCCCCTCCACACAGTCTTTTCAAAAAAAAATTATCCAGGAGAAATGACCTTTTTTTTTTAGCATTGTACCCCAGGATGAGTGTGATGTGGTTAGTCTCTTAAATCTTTTATTACCTTCTTTTCTAGACCTTTGATGTCCTACTGTGTCATTGTTGTGCTTTAGAAGACAATTTCATTCATTATTTGCACTTGAAGAGCATAAAGAAATAGATTAGCTCCTGTGTCTTCAACATAGTTTCTATATTATATTTTTTTTGCTAATGCCAGAATTGATTTAAACATAGAAACTCTTATGAGAAGAGAAAAAAATGTGAGCATTAATAAACTCTTAAATAGCTGCTGTCAGAAAGCCAGTGGAAGCTAAATTCCAGTCTTGTGCAATCTGCTCTAAGCCTACATGATTACAAAATTCAAAATCTGATTCAAAACGGCAGGGCTTTTTATGCGATGATATATCATAAGTATCAGAGGTCACTAATATCCATGTACTTCCAACAAAAATGTATATCGGAGAATCCTTACTCCTTATTGCATATTTTACTTTTACTGCGTTGTTTTCTGTTACTTGTCAACAGTGGATTTAATTCATGCAAGATATCATCTGCTTTACTTTCATCTTTGCAAAGCCATCATTTAATTAACTGGTACTGCCATATTGCGACTTTTCAGAGCATATTGGAAAAGAAATAAAGAGTTGCCTAACCAAAGAAATATATAATATCAAAAATAAGCTTACACATTTAATAATACTGAAGGATGTAGCCATATTTAGCTATGTCTGTATAACGGCATTATTACTGGTAATCTTTTTGTTCATACAGACTCCCTTATCTATGACATCAACCACCTTCTGAAGGCTGTGGAGCCAGATAAGGTCCCCCCACTTATTGCTTAAGAGAACAGTAGAACATTATTTCATTGGGTATGAACACAACATACGTGACAGAAATTTATTTGCCAAAAAAAAAAGATGTCTGGAATATGCAACCTGGAGGTTATTAGAACACAAGGATTTAATAGTTGTTAGTTTCCAAGATTTCATGTACATACCTCTCTTCCAGAAAGAATTGGGTATAAAATATCCAAAGACAGAGGCGGCAGGAAGTTGCCAACTACTAAGACTATGGAAGTTTGGTATCAGAGGGGCACAGCCATGGTTCTTAAAGCAGGCTGCCCCAATTCCTCCCCCCCTCCCAGATTTAAGGATAGTATATAGTTTGTTTCTTGGATCAGCAGTTGGGAGGAGAAGGAAGCTTGATCAGCTAGCCTTTGAAAAATGGTGTGTCTGGAAGATAATCTTTAGAGACTTTGGCTTCCCAGTGGCATGCTCAGGAAATGCCTTTTACACAGTTCCATCTGTAGCACAGAACAGTACAGTTATAGTCCCTTCTGACTGGGTGGTTTCTGCTTGCTCATTCTATTGCATATAATGGAATATGGAGCACAAGCAGCAGCCTTTAATCAGTGCTATCTATGGCAATAGCTAGTTAGTTGTTTGCTTAGCAGTGTAATTTAGCAGCTGCTTGCAGGGTGGACATAGGCTTATGGAGTAAATGAGTACCAGGGCACTAAAAAGGAAACTCCAGAATGCTGCATTCTGAAAACAGGAGGGGAGACCAGTCACCTTAGGATAAACAGCAGGACTGATTACAAGGGGAGGGTTCTCCTTCCCTTTCCTGTTTGAAGAGGAGACACTGTAAGCTTGGATTTCCAGATTTAAGTGTGTGCTCGAATACAATGGGAGAGATTTGGTAACTGATGGATGTCCAAGTATGCTTTGAGAAGGAGGGAAAGCAGCAGATAAAATTCCTGCAGACTCCCTATTCAACCCAGTCATTCCACATTGTGATGGGGCATTAAAAGGCTTTCAATCAGGTGTAGTTGGGAGCAATGCAGAAAGATTGACATGCTTTAAAAAGGAGAGATGGCCTGGCAAGAACTTAGTTTCCAAGAATTTTTCTGTGGCCCAGATCAACCCCTATGCTTTCTCAGAAAATGAAGCAGGGGCAGCTGCAGTATGGTACTTAATGATATGTGGTAAAACCCGTGACAGATGGAGTAAAGAGATGCTGCTTAGGGAATGGTCAGGTAAGAGAAGGCATAGCCCACAGCTGGATAATGGGTGAAGCAAGAGGCTCAGAAGGGATCCTCCCTAGTTTCTTAGACAATAAGCAAAACACTGGGAGTTTTGTACTTTCAGACTTGTAAAATTCTGTTAATGGAGCTTTACCAGAAAGTTGAATTAGTTGAACTGGCCATGTTTCCTTTCTGGCCTACCTGGTAAGGCTGGCAGGTACTTTGCTTGGAGTGTCTGGGGAAAGCAAATTAGGAGGGGTGATAAATAGCAGTCTAAAATATTTATTGTGTAACTGGTTTTATTACTATGGCAGTTCTGGTTCAAGGACATTTTATGTCCTTAGGCTGCATCGACTGATGGTGCTATCTCCTGCCAATGCAAAGATTTGCATTTTTACACTGAGTCAGAAGGAGGGGTGGCACTGGCACCCTATAAGCTTTAGCGCCCTAGATCAGGGCTACTCAGCCTTGGTCTAAAGGCAGCCCTGTCCTATAGTAGCCATTTTTTAAAATGAGAAGGCATACATACCAACAGGCTTTTTGTGAGGCCGCTCACAACATGCTTTTCACTTGTGTTTACCAAATTAGGAATCTCAGGATATGTTAACATTATAACATATAATGACCATTTCCATACATATGAAAACAAGAGAAGGAATAGCACAACGATCTTCTCTTGTTTTCATATGTATGGAAATAATACAGCTTTTTATTTACTTGTTCAGTAAAAGGTCACAATACAATCTGTCGCCCATGTAGCTGCTTTAGTATGAGTTAGATATGAGTTGATTTTATTCTCATATGCAAAGATTTGGACAGAGTGTCTGCTAGCATGATTGCAGCCACTAGAAAATGATAGCTGTCACAAATTTGTCTATAAAAACTTGCACATGCTTGCAAGCAGTATGATTAAAGCTCAACATGGGTGGGCAGAACCATAATGGTTGATCATTTCTGTTCCTTTCAATTCTCTTATTTGGTACTTGCTTGGTACAAAACGCCAGGTTGTTAATAGGGAAAGTAGTTTTTAGTATTATGACTAAGGCTGTTCCAGAAGATGAACTGCAAGCCAAAATGAACCAAGCATTTGCTGGCTAAAAAACTCTGGTGATGGTATATTGTCTTCTGTTTTCCATGAAAGGGGATGAAAGCAAAGAAAGGAGTGCTCTAGATTTTATTTATTCATAATACCACTTTTATCATTTGTATAAACAACTCAAGGCAGGAAACATACCTAATACTCCTTCTTCCTCCTATTTTCCCTACAACAATAACCCTGTGAGGTGAGTTGGGCTGAGAGAGAGACTGACTGGCCCAAAGTCACCTGGCCAGCTTGTATGCCTAAGACAGGACTAGAACTCAAAGTCTCCTGACTTCTATCCCGGAGCATAGATGATGCTTAGATTCAGTAAAAAAACATGCAGGACTTCTTGGTAGATTTTATAAAGATGGTGAAATAACCTACAGGTAGTCCTTGATTAATGACAGCCATAGGGACTGGAATGACCACTGTAAGTAAAGTGATTCCTAAAGTGCAATGACATATGATCACATCATTTAGTGACAGTAATCCTAGCACTCCCTGTTGCCATTATTAACCAAATTCCATCCGTTGTTAGCAAGGACCCATCCTGATTCAAGCCATTCCCAGCATGGTTCCTCCCAGCCCTGAGCCTTGGTAGGGTAAGAGACTGCTTCCTCTTCCACACCCCTCACCCACCTACCTCCCCCTATCTGCTTTTTTGGATGCCCTACATTGCCTCTGCCAACCCTGTACTCCAGTGACCCTGCCATCCCAGGCTTCATAGTCTCACAAGAAATCCACACACAATTTGGACAAGTCAACACACAGTTTCGGGGAAGAAGGCCTGCCAGAGCCAGCAATTCCTTCATAAAGGCCCAGCCTAGGCAGACCTCAGCGGCAGCAGGAGAAAGAAGATAGCAGAGGTCACCCGCGGGGGGGGGGGGCAGCAGGACCAGCCGAGCCTGTGGTGTCCAGGACTGGGAAAGGTGGAGTGCAGGATGGCCAAAAGAGCAGAAAGGAGGAAATAGGTGGGTAGGTGGAATTGAAGTGCCCCTGCAGTTGTAAGCCCCTGAAGATGGGCTACCAAGTCTGCAAATTTTGATCATGTGACTTTGGGGTATGTGTGCTACAATGGCTGAAACTTAGGGGATCAGATGTAACTACCGTATGTTCAGAGCCGCCATAACTTTGAACAATCACTGAGCAAGTGGTTGTTAAGAAGAACAGCCTTTACATTAGAAAGTGCCTTATATGTAACAACTATGAATGGCATGCACAGCTTTCCACAGCCAGCTGCCATTTGTTTGTTTTGAAACTACATTTCCAGAATTTCTGGGCTGGTCTGGCCAACATTCTGGGAATTGTAATCCTTATGCATCTATTCTAGAGGGTTTCAGATTTGGAAAGGATGACATACCACATATAATTTTTAGAATTCAGGGCAAGGAATTCTGAACATATAGATGACTGCTTGTCCTCATCTGACACTAGATGAGGCTGCTTCTTCCAGTTCACCCAACCAAATTATACAATGGAGGAATCATTTTGAATTTAAGGCAATTTCCACTCAAAGGTAGCTATGGAAGGTGCAGTTGGCTAGTGAGTGAGATCTTTTCAGTGGTTACACCCAGTTGTGGAACTCCCTTCCAGAAGATCTTCAAATGCTTCCAACATACTTAGAATGTCCCCACCTAAACTTAAATGATAGAGTACAGATGATAAAGAATATAAAGCCAAACCATTTTATTACCAAGCCAGTTATCCTTGTAATTCATAAGCATATACTTTTCTGGATACAGGAAATGGTTGGATACAATCAACATAGTTACTGTGATTTGAATAAAAATTCTCAGTTTCATAAAAATCTACCATTGCCCAAAATTTCATAAAATAATAATGTAATCCTTAGCCATCACATTTACCTTTCCCATTCATGATACATTTATACATTCCAAATCAGTCATTTACAGTCTTTTTCAATCATTAGGGAGGGAAGTCTTCAGCTTTAACTTTGACATTAGTATACTACTGACATTAAACAGCCAAGGTATTCCTTTCCTTTGTCTTGAAATGTCAAGTAGAATCATAAAACTCCGTTTTAAGATTTCATAAATGCTATTTTCCCTTCATCTCTCAATTTCAATAGTAAATTAATGTCAAGTGAATATAAGAATCAGAGGTCCCAACCAGTAAAAACAGTCCTGGAACTGGTTTGTCTTTTGAAGTTGCTACAGATTGATAATGAAAAGAATGGACTGTTCTCCAATTCTCCGAATTGGATGTTTTAGGGCAGGTCTGAGAACCCTGGTCATTGTAGTAGATTAAAAATTAGCTGAAAATTACTGCTTTAAATAGTGGAGAATTTAGAAATAATAGGGAAAGGTCAAAACCTCATTGTGTTAGCTATCATTTCCTGCAGCTCAGTTCTTACTGTTTCTATTCCCTACAGCTCTAAAAATATGTATACAGAACCTTGGCTGAGAGAGATAAAAGCAACTAGGGAACAGAGAAGTCCTTCTTCTGAAGCTTTACTATAGATGGCATCCTCAACATATTGCATTCAAATTCTTTGATTCTGTCCTTTGTTCAGGAATAAACCAGATGGCGTCTATGGACACATCTCATGGCAACAGCCACATCCAACTCAAGTTAAAAGATACTGTAATTAAAACAGTATTTTTAGGGCATTGTGCTTGGTGGATCCCAGGAGGCAGACCTTCTCTCCTGTGACATCTGCTTTATGGAATATCCTCCTTCCTCTGAAGTCAGGCTGGCCCCACTCTTATTGGTTGTCTAGAACTCCCTCAAATCCTGCTTATGCCATCTGGTTTGGAGGTCCCAGGAAACCAGTGAGATCTTGATGTAGCACCATATCTTTGTTAATAGCTGATGTTCTATCTTAGCCTTTGTAATTATTAAATTTAGTTTACATCACTTTTTCAGCCATAACTTTCCTGAATAAGTAAATAATAATGGGGAAGCTGGCATGGTGCAAAGCACATCACTGACCTTTTTGCTTACAAAAGGGACTCATAACAATGGTGGGGGGAAGTTGCAAGGATGGTAGGGAACATTTTGGGAAGGGAGAAGACTGGGAGGGAGTTTCTTTACCAGTTTACTGCTGCTAAAGGTGCATTTTGTAACGTCCACCATGGCAGCCATTTTTCTGACACAACATTTGACTTGCTAACTCCCCTCAAAAGTTGCTGACTTCTGACCTAGTTTAATCCTTATCAATCAAATCTTTTCACTGGAAACTCAGCTCATTTGTAAAATATGAGCTGCTCTCCCTCACTCTCTTTTTTTTAAATCCAAAGACATGCAGAATAGAAGAATGGGATCAGGTGTATTTGGAATTACTTGCTTTAATTTATATACTGAAATAGTACAGATAGGACGACAAAATGTTCTTCGCATTTTCATTTTTCTTTCTGAGTAAGGATGTGTGGCAGTAGCATCTGTTGTGCAGGGATGTGTGGCAACAATGACTAATGCCATTTATGCAGAATAGAAATGAATCATTATGAATGGAAACAGTATGCATCTTTTGGAAAAGTCTGTAATGGAGGCTGGCAACCTTCCAGTCAACATGTAATTACTTCACCAGGAGAAACTGCTACCCAGACAGACATATCTCTATAAAAGGAAGAAAATTCTTAAAATATAGAAGCCAGTGATGTAATAAAGATTTGATTCATAGCTAACCACTGTTCTCTAGAATCACCTTTAAGCAAGTGGGTTCCTATTCTGTAGGTGACGGGTGATCTATAGCATGACTGGCCATTCAACAAAGACTTTTGCCTAATGTCAGGGTTCTGATAGACAAGACCAAACAAATCAGAACTCTGAGGCTGGAGATTTCCTCAAAGAACATGTTTATTGGTTACATAGTATCAGCACAGTCAAAAGTGAAACCAAGTTTGAAGATCCCTTCAGAGTGCAACAATATTACAAAATTAAACTTCCCACCCCAGTGCTATGCAATTTGCTATGTTCCCCAATAGAATAGTTTGGCGGGCTTTCTAACTAAATGCTCCTGCCCCTGTCTAACTGACAGAAATGACCTTGGTTCCCACTGGACAGTAAAATGTTTTGACTAGTAGACATCCTCCATCCCCCTCCCAATCTTGTGGCACTTGAGAACGAACAAAATGGCTGCAGCCTGGTTCGTTGTAGAGTTAACACCTAGATCCAATCTGGGTCAGTCACTGGGACCAGAGGTTTAGTCTTTCTAGCTTTCGGACTCATGCTGAACCTATCCTCAGGGAACTTTTCACTACTGGAATGTGTGCTTTGGGCTATTTCATGCACAGTATTTATATGGTGCCTGGTTCTGTGTGGCCCCCTCTCTATTGATTGGGGTATTGATGGCTGGCCACTAAGTTGTTGCCTGTTTTGTCTAGAGTCCAAGGATGACTTGCCTGATCTTAGCCTTTGCCCATCCATTTGCTCATAGCCTCATTCCTCCAAAAATGAAATAAAGCTGCCTGAGCGCAGTGCGTTTAACAAAGGTTGAGGTTACAGAAGTTCAGGTACTAAATATTTATTTTTGGCAAGACCAGAGCAGCATTTTCCTGTTGAGCATTAGAACAAGCAATCTATGGACATGATATTTCTCTCTGCTGCCTCATAAAACAGTAATAAAACAGCTGATCATCTTTTTCTTGTGAATCATCATTATTTATCAAAAGAAAAAATGTTACCATCAGCTTAGTCCTGATTTCCGGTTCTTTGCTGTTTGATCCTTACACTGAAGTGAAGTAATGGTCTATGCATGCCAGGAATTTAAATCAACAAGTTTATGTCATGTAAGATGGAAAAGGAGAATTGGAAAGAGGTCAGAACTGTAAATGGTTCATGATTGTGTGTTAAGGGAAAGCAGACGGGATTGCAACACTGCTTTACTTATGGAGTCTTCCTTCTGCACTTTTGAAGGAAGGAAAGGTCATCTAATTCAGCTTTCTTTCAATGGGAAATAGGTCAGTTTGCCAGAGATATTGTAGAAGATTATCCATTTGTCTGAAGATAACTTGTCCTTTTAAGAAATCAAAATATCTATAGCAATTATGACTTCTGATGTTCCTTCTCCTTCCTCATTAATGGAGGTGGAATGTAGTCTGGAGTTGCAGGAGAGAGAGAGAGGCTCTTTCCCAAAGAGATATCAGAACTTGGAATGTCTGGTGGGCAGGAAGAGTGCAAGGTAAAGCCCTCCCTAGCAATTCACAGAGTATAATCTATAGTTGTTGCAGATATTTGCCTTAGTCTGGTAAGATTTTGTTTGTAGGACAATAACAATAAAGGGCACTACTCAAGTAACTCCACATGGGGCTTCCGGTTCCAGTCTGCAGCGCCTGCGGTCGTGCGAAGGGTCCGTTCTCTTCGCCGGCCGGTTTCCCCCCGCCGGTAGACCCTGGACAGGGTCGAAAGTCGCCCTGGAGGGGCGACTACCACTGGGGAGGACACTCGTTGATTGCGGAGGGAGCAGCAGCTCCCTTCGCGATCCGAGACAGCTCCTCTGGGCCGACGGGGAAAAGATCAGCCATTAACATGGCCGATCACCTAGCTGCTCCAGCTGAAAGCCACAAGAACAGCTAAGCAAAAAGAACCACCGTGGAAGATCCAGGTGAGACCTTTCCTTTCCTCTCTGTACCCTAACTACCTTCCTGTGAAAAGCTTTTGAAATTATTTCCCTACTTTAAGAGAGCAGCCTTCAGATATTTGGGAAAATGAGCTTTGGAAAAACAATTAACTTCTATTGACTATTTGAATTGCTGGACTTCGGGGATCCTGAAAAAACTTTGCTTCTTTCTGCCTACTTGTCTTAGCTTAAGCGGAAACCTTTAGGGAGGGGGATGGAGTGTTTTTTATTCCTCCCCCCCTTCTGTACATAAGGCGTCTTAAGCTATTCTATTTGAATTTATTGCTACGTTTGAAAAACCATTTTAATCATATTGTTCAGTTTAAAACCTTTTTTTTCCTCATGCTGGGTTTTTTTTTTGTGCTGTTTGAAATTAGTAACAAAGTATCTGCGTTGAGAACTTTCACTGCCTTGTGTTCGGTGTGTATTCAGCCTAAACGTGGCTCGACGGCCAGACTTGGCTCCACGCCCAGACATTCCTATCTGACTGCAAGAAGATACTTTTTTTTTCTTCTCCCTGCTTTCTTTTCTATTATTCTAACTTGATTTTAAAGTGCTTTCTCAGACATATGGACTGGCTCTTTTTTTTTGGATTACAAATACAAGGTTTACCTACAGCTTGGCTTTGGATTTATTCTAGAAAAAACTTTAAAGATGATGCTCCAGAACTAACTATTAATTTTCAGCACAAGGAATAACAGAGGAAGAACACCAATTTTAAAGAGGCTTGCATGCAACCTATACAATTTAAAGAGATGGAAGAATCCCATTCACAATCGATTTGGAAACGTATGTTGGGAAGAATTTACGAATTCAATGAGCGAGTGAATGCTAGACTAGATGCCTTCATTATAAAACTTCAAAATGACTTCCAGACTTCAATTGACTACTCTACAACTCAAATACTAAATGAAAAACAAAGCAATGTAGAAGAACATATTACTGAGAACTTGGATGATCAAAGATGGATTTCCATTGAAATATTTACAAAGTTAAAGGCAATGGGACCTGATTTGCAAATACGAGACTTCAAGAATTGTGATAATATGGATAATCAATGAGTAATTATTACATTGAACAAAAAGAACTATACAGCTTTGACAGTATTGGAAAAAAGAGAAAAGAAATACGATCAGACTGAATTGTTCAGGAATATACATAATCAAATATTGAGATTTGATGATTTAAAAGCTCTTTTATGGAAACCTGCTTGGCACAAAAAGAAAGCTAGAATTAGATTTAAAAATGAGAATTAAAAATTTATCTGAAGGGTTAAAAAGGCTTAAGATTTTGGTTTGAGATAATACTACTGAGATGAAAATTATTGATTTGATTATGGTCTGGAATGGTAATATGGAATTTGTAAACAAGAAGAATAGAATAAGAAATAGAATATAGATATGAAAAGAAGTAAGAAAATATTTTTTTGGGAATAGATGGGATTTAAATTTTAGAGTAGAATAAGAAATAGAATATAGTTGGGAAGTATGAAAATATAATGGTAATATGTATTTTAGAAATAATTATTGTTTTATGAGGGAAATTGAGAGATCTGAAATGTAGCTTATTGTTTATTCAAGGCTAAATTGGAAATTAGTTAAATTCAAAAACGAGTTGGATTGATATTGGTGAAATATTACTGATATTTTTTTTACAATGATTGAACGCTAATTAGAAATGTATTAATTTGATTATGTTAAAGCAATTGGACTTTTAGAGATATGGATTGATGTATAAAATATATACTTGATAGAGTAGAATAGGAAATAGAATATAGTTGGGAAGTATCAAAATATAACAGTTGATATAATATGTATATTTTAGAAATAATTATTGTTTTATGGGAAATTGGGAGACCCGAAATGTAAGTTATGTGTTCATTTTAGGCCAAATTGGAAAATGGTAATTGTAAAATAGTTAAACTTAAAAACAGGATTTTGATTGATATAAGTGAATTACTATTGATATTCTCTTTACAATGATTGAATTTTATTTAGAAATGTATTAATTTGACTAGGTTATAGCAATTGAGGGAATTAGAGAAGGAACTCTTAAGGAATTATTGAATTATTTATGTTTGATTATATATATATATTTGGATGATTGACCACCCTATCTCCACGTGGATTCTTAAAGCACTCTGATGTAAAACTAAAAAACACCAATAACACTTGTTTAAAAAAAAGAAGAAGAAGTAACTCCACATGTCATTCCTTGAGCCTAACATCAAGTATCTATTCTACCTCATTAAGACACCTACACAGCAAATAAAAGGAGGAATAGTTAAGGGGTGGACCAGTGAAGGAACAGGAAAAAGGGATGAGCTGTACTTGAGAGACACTGGATAGACAACTCAAATGTACAGTCTTTTATTTGTTGTCTTAATTGATTAAATAGCTAATTATATTTCTATATAACCAAATCTGCCCAAGACTCACACTTATAATTAGCCACTAAACATTAGTAATATGTACCTGACAATCAATAACTAATTGAAAGAATGAAAAAAACCTAATCACTATGTATTAAGTGATAAACTATTAAAATCAACAAACATAATGATAAAATAATTAGTCACCAAATGCTTTCTGGAACAGCCTGATTTTTGTCATATTTTGCAAAGAATTGGAGAAGGAGCCATCAAGAGAGGACTATTGTATAAAATCATAATCATGACCATGGTTAGCATTTCCTAACCTCAGCTCCCCCCTCACCTCACGGAAGTGAGGGACAACTAATAGTCTTTCTTGGGGTGATTTTATAGGTAAGAGAAGACAGTTCCCCAAGTACCAGGAATTTAGCCTGGCATTTAGCCCAGAGGAAGGAGGTCTTTCTCTTTGAAAAACAAATTATGGGGTCTGATTATTTTAGCTCAGTACTGTGATTTCTTCAAGAAGAGACTTTTAGGAGAGAATTAGAAGGCTCCCTGTATAAAAAGACTCAGCCCAGGGCTTTGCAAATTTAACCGGAAAACTAATTGGTAAGTGATTTGCTGAATAGATCAGAGTCATGTACATATTTCAGATCATGTCAAAGGAGAGTTTCAGAGCTGTAAATGGAGGAGTATCAAGGTTACTCTATAGTCAAGGAGAGGTAAAACACTGCATCAGACAACAAGGGACAGAAAGTCTTTTTCAGCTCAATTCTAAAAGGCTTCAAGAGCTAAATTGTAATTCTGAAAGACCAAAGAAACAACAAACCTTCACATTCACACACACGCACGCACACACACACACACCAGAAGAACTATACTGGAGATCCTTCCAAAATAATCAAAGGCATTACTTGCACTATCACCCTTTCCTGTATGCCTACTCAGAAATAAGCAAAGGCATGTATTGACAAAAGGTGCTGTTCTGTATGATGTATGGTGGCTTAATTCCAGGTCAATGTATCTTAAGATGTTTGCCTCTTTAAACAAGAAACACTCCCCAGAAAGAGCAGGTCTGCAGTTTAGGCTTCTTGATTTCCAACATCCACTGGACTTTCAGCTGGCAGTGGTTGTGAGAAGCACATTTGCACAGTTGTGGCACCAACTGAGCCAGTCAGGTTTAATAAGAATTACTCACATCTTTGTTAGAAGTACAATGTACTTAAAAATGAGCTACCCTTGAAAAGTGCCTATGTTAGCCAAGCTATTTTCCACTGAAAGATCCAGAGGATCTTAAGAGTATGTTTATTTTAAAAGATCTCTATTAGCTACCAATTGCTTACCAGGCACAATTTAAGTGACTTAAGGTTTGATTTTGCATGAGACTGTCTCTCTAGCTAAGAACCTGTCTGAAGATTCCTTCCCCCCCCACCTCCCGTTTATTTTTCCTGACCAAAAACTCAGTTTTTGGATATACAGGAAATGATCTTCCAGAGCCACGTTCTGGAAATACTTTTTCCAAGGAGGTGCTCTGGACTGCTCCCCTTGCAGTATTTAAGAAGATGGTTTTTAAAAAAAAACTATTTTGTCAAGCTGTTAAATTTTAATTATTTTAATTTTTGAGTTTAATTTTTGTTTTTCTTGTTTTTGTTTTCTTAAGTTTTATACACTGCAATTTTCTTTGTCAGATATCTTGACTGCTTAAATAAACCCACTAAGACATAAAATAGAAATATTTGGACAAATTACCATTTGAGCATTGCAAGCCTATTGTCCATATTATAGAGATATATGTCCAGCTGAATTTGGTGAGGTTTATTCTCAAACACGAAAATAGTAGGACTAAAAGTAGCACACTAAAAGTAGGGCTTTTAAACCGAATTAAGTAACGTCAGCAGATTGTAGTTGCTATATTGTAGCAGTTTCAGTAAAAAGGCAAGCACTGATTCATTTTCCTCATTGTTTTGTAATATATAATCAAAACATCTGGGAAAAACAAATTTATAATTTGTGCTTCTTGTTGCATGTATTAAAGATGTTTTAAAATAAATAAATAAATAAAGAGAGCTATACTGTCCTATCACTCTCTCTGCTCTTAGCCACTGGATAAGCAAATCATCCATTTCTGAGGTCCTGGAGGCAAAGGGGGCACAATGGAAGGTGACTGATTAAAGTTAAGCTTCTGAGCTAAGTTTATCCCTGCTCACTTCAGGGATCCATCAATTTAGCTTTTTTGGCCACAGTTTCGAACTGGTGTGCCACTGGCTTCTTCACAAGCCTTTTCCTTTACCTTCACCTTCATGTTGCTTTTGCATTTTTAATCTGAAAGCTGTTCTAGCACAAGTCAGAGATAAAATTACGCATTGTCATCAGTTTCCTTTCACAGATAAGCTGTGTTTGTGATGGAAAGTTATACAGTGAAAGTAAGACTTTCAGGACCTTCCTTTCCTGACAAAAATCACATTATGTACCTTTTTCAAGGCTTGTGGAGATGGGGGAGGGGAAGTAGACAGGGAAATGTTTGCTTATCAAATATCAGAACAAACAGCTTTTTAAGCAATTGTATCCCCCTGCATTTTTCTACTTCTCTGAATTGACTTTATTCTGTCTGCTTCCCTCTTACTAAAGTCAGCCCTAATATAGTAGGTTTCTACATAGGCAATCTATGATTCTTTCTTGAGTGAATATGTGTTGCATATCATCACAGTCACTGTGTTTATGTGTGTGGTGTGTGGTGTGTGCGCACACTTTTCTTTGTTCAGGTCATACAGACATTACATGTAGTCTTATTTGCAAATGAACACATTTAAATTCTCCATCTCTTCTAGCTCAACTTGTGCAATGAGAAAGCTCAAGTGTATCCAATCTGGAACTTTCCAGGTATGTTGGCACTGCAGCTCCCAGATTTCCCAATCAGTATGGCTAGCAATCCTGGCTGACAAATTCTGGCATTTGTTGTCCTTTCAGATCTGGAGGGTGCCAGCTTGATAGCCATGCTGGTTGTGGATGGAATGGGTGTTTAGAGCAATATAGTTGCAAGAAGGTTGCCCATTTATAATACCAACTAAATACAATTCTTTACAGAGTCTAATAAATGTAAATTCTAAATTAGAAGTAGAAGTGGATTGCCAAAAATGTTCTCCTACTGGAAGTTTTGCATTTTATTCTCCCTCTCCAAGCACTTAACTTGAACTGTGGGAAATTATTGTAGCTTAGACTTCAAGAGAATACTCAGGAAATGTCTCACTGGAATCTCAGTTGGAATTGCAATATATTGTGCACAGAGGAATGCAGCTTTTTGTTCAGAATCAAGGCATTCAAAATGGCGCCTTTATATAGCAACCACACAGAGTGGCCTAAGAGCAAGGGACAGGATCAAGATCATTTCAAAAATAAGAGCTTTTCAGGAGATAACAGAAACAAAACTTCTATTACTAGGAATAAAATATTGTAGACGTGTGTGTATCCTAGCACCAATCTGTCGGTGAGAGACTGGTAAATGGAAAGCAGGGTGTAACATATGGCACGATGATCCCCCCCTCCCTTAACCACAGTGACAATATAAACAGGTAAAATCAGAGCTCCACCTCTAATGGGTGCTATGTGGTAAGGTAATTACTTATCATCAAAGCTCCTTGAAATCCTTAAAGGAAGGAGTGAGATGAGAAGACAGAACTGTTAATGGTGTTTGTAAACCCATTGAAGTTTTGCTAATGAGATTCTGTTTCATCTATTATACAGTGGAGAAAAGGATGGAGATCAACCCATTCAGAATGCTAATCAGTTGTCCTGGAAGACTGTGTTTGAAGTAATACTATAAGAGCCTTTCCTCAATTGCACCTATCACAATATAAACATGCTTTGCCAAATCATTTTTGTCCCATGCCCTCATTACTTTCATTTCATCTCCAGTCCATGACTGAGACAGGCTTAAGTTGGCATTAGCATAAAGCTAACAGAATCCAATGACAGCCACAACTTTACTTTCGTCTCCTCCCTAAAGAGAAAATGTGTTCTAAGCTGAATGATTGACAAAAGAGCAGAGTGGCAACCCAGGTAATTAAAGGTGATTAAGAGAGCACTTGGTTACCAAGAATGAATATAAATCTCCAGGATCATCAATTACATGTGAGGGCCCTTGATGATGTCATTTCAGAGCCACTTTGTGTGATTTTTGAGGAGGACTGGGCAAAAGGAAATGTCTCTGTTTTCAAAAAGGTGGGGAAGGGGAAAAGGAGCTGTGCTACAACAGGCAGATCAGCTTAAATTCTGGAATAAATATTCCTTATTTATTTAAAATATTTTGTCCCATTTTTCTATTTAAGAAATACTCAGAGAAGCATCTGTGTATGCTACCTTGAGTTCCTGGAGGAAAAAAAAATGTTTATAAACAGAATAATTAAATAGTTTAAGAATAAATTGTAAAATGGCATACAAGTATAAATTTACATACTTGTATGACTGCACAATATTTTACAAGTATACGTATATCCTGAAAAGAAGTTAAAAATGGTAGGCAAAAAAAATTGAACATGTAATAAGAGATATGAAATACACTCAATCTAGTTTACACAAACACCATGCACTACTCCCTTGGGAAAGTGTCACTCCTTGAAAACCAATCTGGCTTTCACCATATCCACTTTATACATTCCCTTTTGTTTTTTTAAAATTTTAAGCTCTGACTTTTTGAAGACTTTATCATCTCATTACCTCCATCAAGTAGGACTTGGTCTTACCTTTCCTTTCAACCCATTCACTTTCTTCCTATATTTAAATATTTTTAAAGTATTTATTTATAACCTACCTTTATTGCTTTTATACAGGTAATCTTTGACTTACAACTATTCATTTAGTGACTGTTTGAAGTTACAGTGGTACTGGGAAAAGTGACATGACCGTTTTTCAAACTTATGATCATTGCAGCATCCCCATGGTCACGTGATCAAAATTCAGACACCTGGCAATTGACCCGTATTTATGACGATTGCAGTGTCCTGGGGTCACGTGATCCCCCTTTGCGACCTTCTGACGAGCAAAGTCAATGAGGGGAGCTGGATTCACTCAACAACCGTGTTACTAACTTAACAACTGCAGTGGTTCACTTAACAACTGTGGCAAGAAAGGACGTAAAATGGAGCAAAATTCACTTAAGAACTGTCTTGCTGAGCAATGGAAATTTTGGAGTCAGTTGTGATCGTAAGATGAGAACTACCCATAAATAACTCAAGCTAGTGAAAATATCTAATACTCCCTCCTCCTATTTTTTCCTCACAACAACAACTCTGTGAGGTGAGTTGGGCTGAGAGAGAGTGACTGGCCCATATAGTCGCATGTCTAACGTAGGACTATAACTCATCATCTCCCAGTTTCTGGCCAGGTGCCTTCTCTGATTTAATCCCTGTATAACAGAAGTACTTCAACGTATTTCTTTTGTATTTGTCACACACTTTTATATTCAGTCCACATTGATTCATCACTGATTTGTTCTTGAACCTTATACTCATCTTATTGTGGCTCATTATCACATGTACCCATTTCTTTCATCTCCCTTTTATGTTTCCCTTAACATTTCAGACACTGGTGTTTTTGCTTTTAATAAACATTCATTCCTCACAAAAGACTACCATGCAACTATTATTCTTTTTAACCATCATTGGCATGGTCCCCCAAAAAATCCATCAGTTCCCCATCTTTTATAATGATGTTACTGATGAACATTTCTTTATCTGATTGTTCCAGATTTTCACCATTTATATATCTTACAATTATTCACTTAATTTTTCTGTTGAAGACAAACACTTTGGTCTTTGATACATTGATTTTCAGATCCGTTCTCTTTGTTGCATCCGGCAAACAATCTAATATTTGCTGCAAATTGTTTGGTTTCCTACTCAATAATATTGCATGGTCTTTTTGTCTACATGCAAAAAATACAGTCATGTATTCAGCCATTGTACATCTGGTGCTACCACAAACATTCCTTAAACATTTTTCCATAAGTGCATTAAATGATCAAAGAAACATCATTCTCTCTGCACAATCATAATTTAAATATATATTCTGTGTTTAAAATTATGATTTTAAAAATGCTGTGCATGCACTTAAGCCTTCAATAAATCAGTCAGAAGATTGAGAAATAAATGGAAACTGGGAGGATAAAATCAAGGATTGGAATTAGACATTATTTAGTGAGGAATTCTCCAAAACAGGAACTGAAAAAGCCCACCTTCAGATGGAATAGCCTTCTGTAAGTCTGGCTTTGCAAGGAGTGGAAGGTAATAAAAAAGCCACTCTAGCTGTTCTTACTGATGAAGCAAATTTTTCAAGAACAGGTGCATGCAAAGAAATTGATGGTATTTATTTCATGCAGATGATTTTGCCAATTTACCCTAGACTGTCTTACTGTACAGAAAAATATTGAAGTTCAATGTTATTAAAATCAGAGAAACACACAGGAAAAAGCTGTTGAATAAAATGATAAGTGATATTTCTTTGTTAATAATCATGAGATTAATGGGAATGATGTACATGTATGTAACTGGCTTCAAATACTATAATAAGACATATTATGATTTATTCAATTTTGACTTAATTAATATGTTGGGTGGTGCTTCCCAATCTGGTAGTTCCAACTGTGATTGAAACTAACGGTGATTTAGTATGATGTGTGAACTTGATCTATATATGTAAGCAGCAGGTGGTAATGTACTGTGATTATCTGCTGTTATTCTGAGAGTTTCTACATTAATTTATTCAATAATACTTAATGAACCCAACAAGGATAATGAGCAGTCTTTGTTTCACGCTGAAAATCTTAGAACTAAACTCTTTTACTATTCTGTTCATTGCTTCTAGTTCTTTGTTAGTACTGCCCACTGCCTTGATTATAATTGTACAGGCTAGCATCAGTCTCTTTTACATTCTAGGAGACAGTTGAACTGAATGCATTATTTTTGTCCTCATTCAAAATAAAACAAACACACTTCAGATATAATAAACCTTATATTCTAAAGTCATTTAAAAATCACCCTAGTGCGTCTGTGTACTGAACTGGCCTGCTGACTTAATCTGAGGAAATAGACCGAGTTGATTAATTAGTAAGGATATTTATTAAATGGTGACTGAACCTTGTTTTGATTAGATCTGATTTCAAAAGATTATTTTACATTGAAGAGTTAACAGAAGCTCAGTGGGAGACATTTACTTTGTATACAAAAGGCCCAGGATCGATCTCTGGTATCCCCAAGGTAAAGCTTTGGAGATGTTGTTTATAGCCATCCTGGACATGAACTAATTTAAATAAACCAATGATCTGGCAAAAGATCACTGTTATTTTAACAGTGTTTAATAAATAGGATTCAAAATAGAAGGGCAGCCCTCATATCTAAATTGGCTAAATACAAAATGAATCTAAAATAGTTATATTCGGAGCAACATTAAATCTCTCTGAAAAACTGAAGTAAAAATCCCTTACCCAGGAGAAGTAAACATTGAACTATAAGATAAATGTGAGATTAAAATTAACTCTAAATACACCAAAGAATACAATTCAATACATGTGACAAATTGTAGATTATAAAAGTATTGTATTCTGCCCCCGCATCCCCCCAAGATTGCATTAAAATCCCTGCCCTTTTAAGAAATGAAAGGAGATGCCCCCATACAGAGAACTTTCATGTCTAAATGGAGATTTCCAAGTTATCCCGAATTCCTTAAAGGAGTTGGGAGTCTATAAAAGCAGCACGAAAAGGGTATGTAATTTGTTTAAATAGCTTTTATAAACACAATCCATTTCAAGCGATCTCTTTGTTGATGAGGTTAGGGTTTTACAGGTGTTAGTATGTAGCCAAGGGAGACAGAAAATAAGAGCAATTGGAAGAACCTCAGATTATTTAGCCTACTTCTGACTCTTAATCTCATCTGGTTTTATTATGCTATTTCAATCTTCTTTCATGCTGCTTTAATTCAATATTTTCCTATCGCTATTATATTCTACTTGCAAATTACATTCTTCTCATTCAGTGGTAAGACATTGTGTGGCCTCTAAATATTGCTGAATTACAATGCACAGCAGGCTAGCCACCTGGACCAGTGGTGAGGGATGCTATGGAAATTGGCAAAATCAAGAAGAGCTGGTTCTTTCTCTTTGAAAAAAAAAATCCAAAACATAAAACTGTTGCTAAAAAAGCTATGTTAAAAACAAATCAACAAATCAAAACAAAACAAAACATCAAGCAATGCCAATTGCAGATAAAATTCATAGTTAAATGCTCAACATTAACTATGCATTCATCTTTAAAAGAGAAAAGCATATGTGGAAGACCAATTGTGTGTAATTTAGGTTTATCACATGGAACACTTAATGAATGTTTTTTAAAAATGGTATGTTGACAAGAGGTATCATGGTTCTCACTTAATAATGCACATAAACCAATTAAGCCACTTTATGACTTATTATTATGTGTGAGCCCAGACACTGTCACTATAGTTACATAATATGCAGGGTTACAGCTTGGCTATCTGAACTTAGAAACATGGTTACTTCAAGCTTAAATGAGAAGCTATTAACCACACTTGATGGTTGATTAGTCTTAAGCAATATAGCTTAGCATGTCATTCAAACCTGAACTAACAATTAGCTCATATTTAAGCATCATTAGTCCTTCAGGATGTGGGATTTAGTAACAGAAGAGAAAAAATATCAAATGCTGTGTCTTCTCCATGGCTGTGCAGTGTCAAGCTTGTTACAATATTTTTCCTATTATAGAATATCAGAATTTAACTTTTCTTTTTTGTATGAAAACAGACTTCTGTTTCGTGTATTGCTGTTGCTCCCCCTGCATTAGACCTTTAATATAATAAACTACACTATGCACAGACATAATATTTTATTTCATTTCATTTATTTTCAGAATCTGAGATCTCTAACAAATCTGCTGGCCTTTTGTACAGCCATAATGATCTGGTTCTGTGCCTGAGCCTGAGCCTGGGGATCTGGGTGTGTGACAGAGCTTGCTTCCTGGTTGTGGGAATGGCTGTTTGTTATTTCTTCCTGGCTGCTGCATGTTTTAATTTGTTGTATATGTATTTTTTGATTTCCTATTTATTATTGTTAGCTGCCCCACATCGCTTCTTTGAGATGGACAGCAATAAAAATCAAGACAATCAATCAGAGTGAGGCCGAATATTTAATTGTACTGTGGGGTCCTTGTTGCTCTCAGAACTTGGTGGTTTTCATGCAGATGTTTACTGATGTTTCAGTTCTTTACTGAATTAGGTAACATCAGGGCTTTTTTTGTCATAGAACGCCCAGAACGGAGTTCCGGCACCTTTTTTGGATGGAACCTTGTAGGGTAGGCAAGGCAGGTTGTATGACGTGTGTGAGTTCCGGCACCTTTTTTTTTTTTTTTTTTTACAAAAAAAGCACTGGGTAACATCATCAGTGCTTATAGGGAGAGGGGATTTGCTCTCATTTTATCTACATATACACTTTATATACATTTTATATACATGATGTTACTAGGTGACATCAGCAGTGCTAATAGGGAACGGGGTTAGTTCTCATTTTTATACATATGTATATAAAATTAGAGCAAACCCCACTCTGTATTAGCACTGCTGAAGTTACCTACTTTGATAATGAAACTTCTACCTGAAAATATTCAAGATCAGAGAGCACAAAGGACCCCACAGTTCAACCCTCAGCTACAAATATTCTCTTCTAATTGTGATATAATATTGGAAACAATTTGATCAGTCTGCCTGTGTGTGTGTGCTCAAAATCATTGGGCAGCTGTAGCACAGTGTGTGCTGTTTCTGAAACCAACACATCATTCAGAAAATCCAACCCGCTTTTCTGTTTATCATTCACCTTACTGACCTCAGTGGTTTATAACTGTACTGTCAAAGAGCCTGCATTTCTTATAGTGACTCAGTCCAGCCATTCAGGAGTCAATGTCCTGATGTGACAAGGGAATAAGGTCACAGGAGGGTCAAACTGATTCACAGCAAAAGAAAGGACTATGTCCTATACTACTGTAAACATCTCCCATAATCATGGCACATGAGCTGCCTTTTGGATGTGTTTGGTTGATGATTTTAGTTATGTCTGGTTGTTTAATGATCCAATTAATCCTGTCTCTTTTTTCAGTACAATTTCATTCTAAGTTACATGGGTGCATAAGTTTTTCATTTATTTAAAGAATGTACATGTCATCTGCTCCCTTAATGGTGCTATGTGGTATGTAAAATACATAATGTCCATTTAAAAATGAAATAATGATCAAAACACACAAATGCTCAAATGCTGGCATTTTAAAGCCTTGGGAAGGTAAACAAATATTAAGACCCTTTTTAAACTTGCAATGATCATTTAATCTGTGATATGAATCTTGCCAAGAAGAAAACTGAATTCATTAATATAAAACACTGTATACCCATAATAGCACCACAAAATGTACCCCACTGATTTCCCAATATATGATGTGGGGAGCATGCAATTCAGTAAGTACCTTGGTCCTTAGACTTGTAGAGCTTTATATTCTTCTATGAGTACCTTGAACTGGGCTGCAAAGTCAGCCAACAACCAGGAAAGTAGTTTCAGGATTAAAATAGTGTGGAACCCAAGGAAGCCTTCTGAAGCACTCAGAATATGGATGAGCTGTAATTTCTAGAGAGTATTGGTAGGTCATACAATGAAGAGCACATCGGGATAGTCAGCCATGAGATTGCCAACAGATGAGTCACTGAAAACAGGTCTTGCTTCTGCAAATAAGTATGGACTTGCTCTGTCAATCAAGGTTGATAAAAAACTCTTTTTTCTACTATTATTATGTGGCTGTCCAGCATCAGCACTAGAAAGGTACCCTGATGGCAGAGTTGCTCCACAAAGGGAATCCGATCCCACCCAGAAAGCACTCATGATCAAAATCTTAAAGAGTTTGGAAGAGCACCTGTGTAACCATCTCTGTCAGTTCACTCAAGTATTTGCCAAGTATACAAACAGAATTCCTCTGTTCATCTGTCCATTCAGAACAAGATGCATACTGTTTAAATGGGCAAATACACACATATATTCTTCAAGGCAACTAAAATGATTTTAGTGAACATTTTCACTAAATGAAGTACGTTTTACATTTTAAGAAGTACATTTTATATTTTACTTTTATATAAATAAGATTTTGATCTTTCAAAATCAACAGGAAGACTGTTTTAATTCTTAAAAATGCAACCCACTAGACAGATAGTTTGTAATACATTCCCAACATGAATATTCCAGACACAGAATAAACAGAAACGGAAGTCTAGGACTTAAGTTAACAGATCTCAAAGTTTTTCTAGCCACAGAATTGTAGGGCTAAATGAATCGTATGGGGAAATGATATTATGTTGAACATGAGAAGGTAGTTACAGGGGAAGTATGAAGTTAAGGGAGGGGGCAGCCCAAGAAATTAAATTTGTGTTTGAAGGATAAATCGTTCAAATGAGAGTCAGCAGGTGAAACAATATTGGTCTCCTGTGTCCTCTGATCCTAGTTAAAATTATAGCTGCAATAGCATTCCCCAGCCATCTGTCACTGTGATGTTATAGTACTGCAGAGGCCAAGGTGCATTGTACTCCAGAAAATAAGCCATTTGGATTCTAGTGTAGAATCCTTGGTTCAATATGAATTCTATCTTACAGTTACTGTGTTACTGCAAAATTAGATTTTCACACATTGCTTGCATTCACATTTAAATCAGTTCTTAAACCACATACCACTAAACCATAATGGGTGGATTCACAGCTCATGTTAATTCAAAGACAAATTACTTGTACTCCAAAATGATGATCCACTTAAATACATTGATCCACTCCAAGACATTAGTCCACATATTGACTGGAGTGAATGGACATTGTCATGCAATAAAACTTGTAGGGAAGTAGTTCAGGGAAAATTGCTGTAATCAAGTTTTGGAGATTCAGGTATCTGCTTCTAAGAAATTGGTGGCAATGGAAATAAGAACTGTAAAAGACTTCTATTGCCTGGCATAAATTCCTTCAGCCTTCCCCCAAACTAGGGATATTACCTTTAACTGGCAAGTGCTTTTATTCTGAATAGCTGCTGGACTGAAAAAAAAATGATAGGGTTGAATGTGCTTTGAAGAGAGGCTACTGCTTAATATCTGCCTGGGGGATATTGTTTCAGAAACTGTTAAAAACCTATTGGGACAAAACTTTTCACAAGCAAACACAATGGAAAATAAAGTCTATCAAGGTGTTTCCAGCTCTTTTAAAAGACTAACCATCATCCTGACCAGTCTTTTGGACCATCACTACCAGGAAAAGTTACCTTTACTGCAATCACTCACAAAACTGCAGTAATGAAATCTTGATTTAATAAGCCATCATTCACAGTAGATGAAGTGAATCAAATTTATATCCAAATATATCCCCCCAATGCTAAACAAATTGATTCCATCAAAAACTGTGTACATGAATTAAACATGTTAATTTTACATAATTCATTTGTACCTATTTATGTCACTTCTGTACATTTATGTCATTTTATTTGTTCATCAGCCTAAAACCAACCAGAATTGAGGCAACTTGCAAAAATTTGCATTATGAACTCAAGGTTTTTAAGAAGAGACTGGACAGCCACTTGTCTGAAATGATATTAGGGACTCCTGCTTGAGCAGGGGACTGAACTAGAAGACCTCCAAGGTCCCTTCCAGCTCTATTCTGATTCTAAGATTCTAATGAGGTCAATGCAAGGATTACTTCAATTGATGTAAATGATATTTATAGTAATAAAGTGAAAAGTTAACTATTAAAATATCTTAGAAAAGTAAAATGATATACAGTTCACAAAGCAACTTCTCAATATCTGTATATTTTAATGATGTAAATTGCAATTATGACAATATCAACAATGCAAATACAGTAAAACTATTAGAAAAAAAACCCATAATAGTGGTCTGACTATTTATACTGAATTCTCAAAGATAGGAGCATTAGTATTTCAGTGAAAAGACAAAAATAATACAAGTATGATACATTTTAAAGGTCAGTCTATTATTTCTAGCTTTGGTAGAAAATTCTGTTCTGCCCTTTAACTAACAGATATTTTCATGCCATTCTGCTTTTGTCTGATCTGCCAAAGACTTTTTGACAAACTCCATGCATAAATGTTCCTATTTGCTCACTTGACTTCACAAGGTGGAAAGCTGGGTTGACCTTGTGCTATATTTTTCAGCAGTATTTGCTGGTTAATATGAGAGCAGCAGTACAAAATGCTTGGAGGACACCATGTCACACAAGACCACAAATGTCCCTTGGTTTTTGAGAATTTTGAAAGAGTTTTGATCTTTTTAGGTGGTTAGCAGCAGCACTAGCACTTGGACTTATATACAGCTTCATAGTGCTTTACAGCTCTCTCTAAGCTGTTTACAGAGTCAACAATCTGAGTCCTCATTTTATTGACCTTGGAAGGATGGAAGGCTGAGTCAACCTTGAGCCGGTCAGAATTGAACTCCTGGCAGTGGGCAGAATTAACCTGCAATATTGCATTCTAACCATTGTGCCACCACTGCTCAGTGTGCAGATAAGAAATAGGGGGGGTTGCTGGTGAGAGAAAAGGTTAGGAACAAAATGAGACGGGTCAGGGTGGGTTCCTTGCTTAAAGCAAATAGCATTAGTGAGTCTGAGCAATGATGTTCTTGTTGGTGCCAATAGGGAACTTCTCAGAGCGCTAGAACTCAAATGTAGCTATATGTAGCTATATGTAGCTATATGTAGCTCAAATGTAGCTTCATTCCATACAGCATTAACCTTGCGAACTCTCAAACTTCCTCCTTGCGTTATATATTCAAGATGGACAGTATTTAATATTTATTTGCTATGTATATGTAGGGATGTGGGTCTATATATATGTTGTACATAGTATGTTTAGGTGTGTGTCATGTATATGTTTCACTTTGAGAGCGGGCAACTAAATTTCATTTTTTTATGTGTGCCATTGTGCCCACAATATAAAAAATGACAATAAAGGTTATTTATTTATTTATTTATTTATTTATGATAGCTCTTCAAGGTAGAGCAGGTCAGGAAACAAAGATCACGAAAAATAATATAGCTTACTTTATTGATATAGGATGATAGGATTTCTCCTTCCCATCTTCTTATACCAAGGAGACTCAGTGTGAGGCACTTTTGAATTTCTTTTTCACACTTTCTTTTTTCCCCAGAGCTAAGTTCAAGTTTTCCACATATTTTCTTCATGGCCATGTACATTTCTACTATATAGCTCTGAATTTCTCATGGGTTTCCTGCCTGAGCAGTGGGTTGGACTAGATGACCTCCAAGGTCCCTTCCAACATTATTATTATTATTATTATTATTATTATTATTATTATTATTATTATTATTATTATTATTATTATTATTATTATTATTATTATTATTATTATTATTATTATTATTATTATTATTATTATTATCTTTCTTTAAATAGTATGATATTTATATGTAATTTCATTCACAAATTTACTCATTCATGCCCACACAGCTTCAAAGTTCTGGAGTAGGCAGAATTGCCTATTTAAAAAAAAAAACCTGTTCAGTTTCACTCTTATCTTCATGGAGCAGCAACATTTGGAAGTGAAGTCTACTTGGAATATGTAGTACAGCATTTAAAACTGAGGATTATTTCCCTGAAATCATTGCAACAGTAGTTACAAGATATGAGGAACATTTTCCAATAGAAGCCTTCTAATTATTAGTAGCAATGTTTAAATAATTCATTTTTAAGTAGACAAAAAGGAGGAGGAGGTTTTTAGGAAGTGGAAGTAAACCATTATTAGAAGTCCACTGTTAAAAAAATAGTCAATAGTTTTACTGATATTGTGCCATGTAACAATTATAAATCATCCAGAGTCTTACACTACTGTTGCTAAGAGACACATTTCTCAGTATCCAAGTTTCCATCTTCCTGTGATGTGTAAATATCTTTGTAGTAACTGTCTTTGCTCACAGTAGAAAAGCCCACAGTTTGATAACATCAAAATGTCCGTTCCAGGATAAATTTTGCGGCAAGCAGAAATCTGAGGGAAGCAATTTCACTCAGCCCAAACTGACATGAGCAATCCTTGGATAGGTGGTACCTTATACTGACTGAAGCTAGAAGCTTCAAATGGTTCTCTAGAGAAGAACATTTTTATTCCAAGTTGGCATATTTGTGCCTGCTAGAGATCAGTGATTATTAGCTTTCATGTGTTCTAATTTTAAGTAATTGCTCCAATTAACTGTTTGATTAAACAGTTAATTTAAATTATAGCACATGATAATATCCATTCACCTGAACTGTGAAGGAAAATGAAAACATATAGGATTGATTAAGTGTTTGGATTTTATTGAGAGCATGCAGGTACAAATTTGATAATTAAATAAGCATGCAGAATTACTTGTTTATTGAAGCCACTCAAGAGCCTACCAAGCTGTGGTACACTTCTCTGCTGAGAAGGAAAAGTCACATGTTGTTACACAAACATACTTTTTTAAAATATTGCCATTGAAATTAAGATTTATTTTTTAAATGTTTGAAAGCCACCTCACGTCTGCAGAGTCTCTGCAGTTTTTATACAGATTTTAATTAGATAAAAGAATAAACTTACCTCAATTTATTTATTTCCTTAGATTCTGTTTTCAGGCATATACCACAAAGCTAATGGTAAGTCACTGTATGGTGCACAGAGGCACCTACATAGTGACTGCCCTTTGCTTTCTGTCACAATATAATAGTACAGTATTCCTAAAGACAGTCTGGCCTTGAGGATGGAAGTTTGCTGGTGGCTAAAATCACTACCAGAGATGGAACATGCTTTTTGTTGGGTCTCCTGTCACGTAAATGGATCTCTTTATCTCCAGCCACAATTTTTCATTTGTGCAGGACACCAAGTTTTCTACCATGGCCTTTAACTAAATTAAATCTGGTAAACTTCTCCTCTGTTTCTTTTTTAAAAAAATGTTAGATCTTTGATAATGTTATTGCAAAATGAAAACAATATGAAAATACAATGCAAAACATCCTCCTCCAAATGCTTAGACCTAGAGTGAGGTAATTTGTTTTGTAATTTGTTTCATCTTTACATGGAAATATAATATTTTAATGTTCTGGATAAAATTATTGCAATGATGAATGTTTGGGGATGGCTGAAATGCAAGTAATGTCATATTTCCTCTTACACTTACATCTGGCTTTTGTTATGTGTAATATATCTGGGTGTGAGTGTGTATGTGTGTCTGTATCTCAGTTTTTAAAATACAGATGGTCCTCGACTTATGACCACAATTGAGCCCAAAATTTCTGTTGCTAAGCGAAACAGTTGTTAAGTGATTTTTGCCCCATTTTATAACCTTTCTTGCCAGTGTTATTAAGTGAATCACTGCAGTTGTTTTTGCTAGTAACACGATTGTTAAGTGAATCTGGCTTCCCATTGACTTTGCTTGTCAGAAGGCTGCAAAAGGTGATCACATGACCCCGGGACATTATAACCATCATAAATATGAGTCAATTGCCAAGCGTCCGAATTTTGATCACGTGCCCACGGGGAGGCTGCAAAGGTTGTAAGTGTGAAAAATGGTCATGTCACTTTTTTCAGTGCCATTGTAACTTTGAACATTCACTAAATGAACTGTTGTAAGTCGAGGTCTACCTGTACTTAATTCTTCTATGTATGCTTTGAAACTATGTTAGCATTTTGTCCACTAATTTCAGTTTATTTTCTATCAGTAATACGTAGGAATAGCTTTGGGATGGACATCTGCTGCCGAAAAGGATCAAGGAGCCCATTACAAGAGCTCTACAACCCAACCCAGGTGAGTTTCCTCCAGTCATCCTGGAGACTCTGTTCTTACCCTTTTATAAAGAATCTTCTATTATATAGTGAAGTGCCTTAAGACGCCAAAAAAGGATGCCCTACCTTTGCTTATCTGAGAGTGCCTGTGAGTCCTTATCTTCTGTGGACAGAGCAGTAAAGTAGTGACAACACCTACAGACTTATAGCACCTTTGTTTTCTTAATTGTTTGGGAGGAACTGCTGATGGTGAAAATGAAGATATAGAGGGAGAGAGTGAAAAAACTCATCCTGGTGCTAACTGAAACCTGTTCCAGAGGAGGGAAATGTATTAACCTCTTGTACGTAAAGGAACAGTGTTTGTGCACTTTAATGGCTAACACATTATCTTTCATTTTAAAGCTTTTGTGGATCACAATGCCCTTCATTGGATGCCTGGAATATCATCTTGAGAAATGAATATTGAAAACATAGTGTATATTGTACATCCCCCTGTTATTTGTGGGAGAGAAAAGGAGGGAATTGTAAAAAGAAAGGTATTAGAAAGTAGTGACATTTCTTGTAACTGTAAACAAAAGAGTAGTTAGATTTGGCAGATATTCTGTACCAATCAGCTGGTTAAAACATGTAGTGTAATTAAACAGGATTCCTGTATGTTCTTATTCACATATGTATTCAATTATTTCAGATATCAGAGAAGTAGAATACAATTCCTCTTTTCTGTTGCATCCTGGAAGACAAAGTACTTTTAGGGATTGCAAGCATTATAGGAAGTAGATGATTTGAGAAACCTACCTCTTCTTTAACATACTAATCTAGATTAGTCATCTACAAACTAGTTTGCCAATAAAGTTTACATGCCAAAAATTATTCTTAGGAATTAAGCACATATTGCCCCTTTACTTAATGAATAATACCCATGGCTAATAGCAAGATTCTGTTACTGTAACCTTACAATAAGGGTAGTTTTAGCACTCATGATTGGTGCTTCTTGTCTGGATTTTCTTGAGGGGCTGACATCAATCTTGCAATTCTGAAGATACATTTCTCCCCCAGGGCCTTTATGGTCCAAGAAACTAGGAAGGATTCCTTCTGAGATAAGGGTAGTCCTCGACTTACGACCACAACCAGGCCCAGAATTTATGTTGCTAAGTGAGAAATTTGTTAAGTGACTTTTTGCCCCATTTTACGACTTTTCTTGCCATATTTGTTAAGTGAATCACTGCAGTTGTTAAATTAGTAACCTTATTGTTAAGTGAATCTGGCTTCCCCATTGACTTTGCTTGTCAGGGGGTCACAAAAGGGGATCATGTGACCTTGGGATTCTGCAACTGACATAAATATGAACCAGTTGTCAATCACGTGACCATGAAGATGTTGCAATGGTCATAAGTGTGAAAAATGGTTGTAAGTCACTTTTTTCAGTCCCATTGTAACTTCAAATGGTCACTAAATGAACTGTTGTAAGTTGAGGACTACCTGTATTTGCCAGCCCCACATTCTTTCTGAGGGCTTAGATGCCTCTTACCTCACCATAGCTTAGTCTGTGGTTCTTCCTCTTCCTCCTCATTCTCACAGACTGTTACAGTATGGTTTAATCTTAGCAACAGATTGCAGGCATTCTAACCATATTTATTAGCATTAAGACTTGCTGATTTTACAGTATATTTATAACAATGAACAGCATTTTGTGAAAATTGGTCAGATATTAAGGGAAGTGTCCCATAATAAATCTCCTTGCTAGATTTAATAAGTCACTAAATGATTGACATCTTAACTCGACTATAAATTGGGCTCTCTTTCATTTTTAACAGAACTGCTGGAAGTTGAGAGATGCATAATTGCCATAATGTGAGAGTGTCAAAACTGTCAAGCAAACTAATATAATGTCATTAAATGAGTCACAGTTTTACCCGAAATTGTGTAAATTAGGGCAAGTCCTATGTATTGCTAACTGGAAGATGTAAATAAAACTATCAACAGAAAGAGAGTAAATCTGCCAAAGAGGAAATAGTAACATCTATTTTTATGAATATATTTATATGATTTATCTACTTACTAAAATCAGATGGACTCTGGCTTACTGAATTTACAATATAAAATACAATACAAGATCAGTTTTTAAAAATAATTTAAATAACAAAATATATATTCTAATTAATAATTTAAATATCAAAGGTAATAGCTAAATATAATTTAAGATTTACCAATTTACCATCAGTTTGTAATTAATGTGCACAGGACTTCTGGAAGCACCATGTTTTCATCTGCTTCTGCAAGATCCTGAGAATGAAAAAAATCCTTATTTCAGGTAGCAAGCTGAAGGACAGAAGCTGCTACAAAAAATACTCACTGTAGGGTCGTCTCCTACCATTCCTCTTGGGAGGAGGAAGCTTTAAGTAACCAATCCCTAGTTGTTTGGGTAGGAAAGGGTAGTCTTTAAGATATCCAGCCTCTAAGTTGTGTATTATTTATATCTATAAAAGTAATAACGAGTGTTCTGAATTGCACTTGGAATGCTACTATTGGTAGTAATAACCAGGCAGTTCCTGCAGCAGTAGTATAATATGGCAATATTCTGACTGAGTATTGAGCATGCATACCTCAATTTTCTGGACCAGCTGGTCTTCATGGACAGCTCCACCTAAACTAAGTTATAGTAATCCAAACTAGAGATGACAAGGGCAAGAGTGGCCATCTTCATACATCCTGTTCCAGATGAGGCCACAACTGGCATACTAATGTCAGATGTTCAAAAGCTCTCCTGCCAGTTTCCAGCTGCTTTTCAAGTAAGGAGGTGTGTTTTTGGGAGGACCTCCAAATTGTGATTGATTTCTTGCTGGAGAAGTGCAACCCCATTAATAAATAAAGATGCAGCATTCCTGGAATCAGTCAATCTGTGAATCAACAGCCATTCCGTCTTGTTTGGGTTGAATCACAGCCTGTTTTCCCCCATTCAGCCCCTGAAAGCTTCCAGATACCAGATCATGCCTTCTACTGCATTACCCTGTGGACCTGGGCGGGATATCACCAGCATATTGATGATACCTCTCTCTGGACAAACATTTCATGGTGATAATAAATCATTACCTGTTTTTAGTGAATAACTGGCGAGGGAAATATACTCTAACCTCTATGACTTACCATTTCTGGGTATATTGGGAAGTATACAGTATGTGCTTGCTATTTTCCAGTTCCCATTGCTAAAAGTTATAAAATAGGATAACAAGCAAGAGAGACCATTCAATAGACCTGAATTCCAGTAGAACCAATGAATGCAACAGTATCCTGCCTTTTTGTGGGTAAGCAGTGAGTTCAGTTTCTAAAATACTATTCTCCTTCATTCCTTTCTAATTATGTTTTCTCCAAATATTCACCGTTAGAATTCCTTCAGTGTCTTCCAACCGGGGAGAGCTAAGTAGAATCAATGTTTAAATAAGGCCAGAATTTCTCATCAGCATGATTGAATGTGACTTTTTCACACATAGAGAATTGCCATCAGTACACTGGCATTTCTGTTCATATTGGATTGAAGGAAGGGGAAAGGTGGGGAGAGAGGAAGGGCAAGAAATGGAAAGACTCTAGACAGCATTCAAGCTACCTTTTTGGACAGCCTTTGTATATATAAATAGAGAGAGGCACATGGCGTAGCAATATTTCAACAGTGCACTGTTGACATTCACCATTTCTTTCAGAGGAGAGAAAATAGCAAGAGAACACCGGGCGGGAGAGGTGAAGTGAGGTGAGCATCAGTAATAGTCATCTTGAATATCTCTCACCGCTTTCAGTTACACAGCTTGGAACAGATATTTTAGAATTGCACAGAGGCAGGAAAACTTGAGAAGGCAATTTTCTCATTAAAAAGTATGCAGGTTCTGATGAAAGGATACTTTAGGAGCTTTTTTCTAGATTTTCTTACCTGATAAGAAATAATACCTGACATATTGTACAGGTATTGAGCAAATCCCAGCATTCTAGCTAATAACAGAATAACAGAGTTGGAAGGGACCTTGGAGTCTTTTGGTCCAACCCCCTCCTCAAGCAGGAGACCCTATGCCAAGTGGAGCTGCTCAGGTGTGCTTGCTCACCCACTGCTCATGCAGCCCAGTTCCAAATGGGCTGAGGCCCAGTAGTGGCCGCAGCCCGGGGATTGGGGACCCCTGGTCTAGTCTGTGACTCTTCGTACTCTTTCCCAAGGTCATTCCCATATTCCATTATGCTGCCTCTCTTCTTTTGCAGCTTTTTCTTTCTGAGCAGATCAAAATACCAGTGACTTGCATAGGCTGCTTTTCTTTTAATTA
Organism: Azemiops feae; assembly: GCA_023970755.1. Classification (NCBI taxonomy): domain Eukaryota; kingdom Metazoa; phylum Chordata; class Lepidosauria; order Squamata; family Viperidae; genus Azemiops; species Azemiops feae. Next base: position 1,962,273 of record JALGBA010004230.1, on the reverse strand, counting down.
TCCCAGAATATATTCTCATGCTCTTATTACGGTCTTTCTAATCAATCTTGACTCATAGTGAGTTCAGGAACAAGTCCATGTAGTTTTCTTGGCAACATTTTTAAAAGTTGCTTGTCAGTACCTTTTTCCTAGAACTGAAATAAAATCAACCAGCTGGCTTTTAATTTCCCAACTTTTACTCCAGTATTTTAAATTACTGCACTGAACTGGCTCCTATAGTAGCCTTTAAGCCTGTTTCTTTTCTAATTTAAATTATTTCTAGAAGAGAAAGTCTTCTCCAAGTTGAATTCAGTTCCTGATGAGTTCATGGATACATGTGTGGGTTTTTCTTGGGAGCAGTATGGCACTTGTTTGCCATTGATATATTTTGGGATGTTATTTCAACTTCCCAGTCTAGCCTATAGCCCTATTCTCCCATCCACATTTAATCAGGTCCAAAGACCCAATATAGATTCTGAGTCCATAGCTTCACTAGATGGTTGCCCTCTGCTGAAGCAATAATACTTCAATACTGTCTCCCACACAGTTACATTTCCAATGTTTTACAATGTTTTTCCCCCTAAAAATACAATAATAGAACAATATGTTAAAAATATAAAAACAAAATAAGGAAAATGGTGCTGCCAATTTTTGGTACTGTAATTGTGGTCACAAGGGATTTGGAATGTGGAGGATATGTGCTGCCTGTGCCCAAGGACTGCCCATAAGAAAAGGTTCTTCATGGCCTCATTTACACATCATGATAGAGCAGTGTTTCTCAGTCTTAGCAACTTTCAGCAGCTGGTTGAAGATTTCTGGGAGTTGAAGTCCATACACCTTAAAGTTATTCAGGTTAAGAAACACTGTGATAGATCATCACTTGCCCCAGATAGCCATGCTACGTGATTATTCTGGAAAGTTTTAGTCCACCTATCTGAATGGCATTGGATCAAGGAAATGTAGTATAGGGGAGAAAATCATAATGCATGATTCCACATGATTACTGAATCCCATCCCTGCCAGTGATGGCAGAATAGCAGGAGATCAGGGTAGGTGAATGTCATGCATGGCAGAGTTAGGGAGAAGCTAGAATTAACTGAATAGGTCCTGTTGCTTGTATTTCCAGGCCTCATTTTTTTTTAAAAAAAAATAGTTATGTATTTGCAAAGTATATTCTTAGAAAAGCAACACACTGAAGCATCTTGTAATTAGTGTGGACTTGTTGGATTGTGGTGGTCTAAAAATAAGTTAATTACCTACCAGTCTACAGAGCTTAAGTCAACTAAGATTCAAAGATGCCAACATATTTGAGGTTTAAGTACATCTGTGGGTGTCACTGATCTTTTCACTGCAGCTGAACAGAGAAACAAATCATAAGTAATTTAGTGACCAGATTGGAGAGGATGATGGGAGAGAAAATTACTATCCTTCTTTAGAAGGGGTCTTGATGCCATTCTTCTATGTAGGAAAAACTTCTAACTAAATACTATGAACTCTTCCTGGGTATGCCAATTTAAAAAAATCTATTTTAAAAAGGAGATTTTAAAAAAAATAACTCTAGAATTGTATTATAACTTATTTGGCTTAACTAATCAAGCAATTGAGGAATGTTTATGCCTGTTTATTGATATAAATTATTAAAATATTGTCCATGACTATCATATACTACGTAGCTTCCTTTCACTTTATATGTATTTGCATTTCAGTGATTTTTGTCAGGCTTTTGAGATAGTCCAGACAGGAAACCAAAATCATGGGTACTAATACTACCTTTAATGTAAGGTTAAACTTCCATTAACAGACTCTTGCAAATCTGAAAGTCCTTCCCCCTCTCCTACCTTTACATTCTAGAGCAGAGGTCCCCAACCTTTCTAGGATGGCTGCCCGGAGGGAAACGAAGGTGCAGGCATGGGTGTGTGATGCAAATGGGGGCGGTGCGAGCATGCATGTGATGCTGGGGCAGGGCTAGTGCCCACGTGAAGCTGGAACGGCACGAGTGCCCATGCAACACTTGGGGCGGCGCGAGCACGTGCATGAAGCTGGGAGTGGGCCTGGTGCCCGCATGACACTCAGGGTGGGGCTAATGCCCGTGTGACACTCAGGGTGGGGCTAGCGCCCACGCGACACTCAGAGCAGCGCTAGCACGAGTGCGGGGGGAGTGCGCACGCACACGAGCACGCATTGGCCAGCCATTCACATGGCCTGGTGGCCAAGAGGCCATGGCCCGGTAATGGGCCACAGCCCACAGGTTGGGGACCCCTGTTCTAGAAAACTAGGGAAAGTCCCATCTAAGGTGGCTTCTCCATCTCCAGTCCTCCTCTGGACTCAGATTTCATTCATTTGTAGTCTAGGCTATGTCTTTTCCTCCTGTCTCCCAAGATTGTTCTCACAGCCCATTACAATTTGCTTTTATGTGATTGATCATTTTTATCCAAGAATTTGGTTTATGGGCAGGCATCATTTTGTGCAAGCAATTGCCAATTTTCCACATGTCTAGAAACATGCCAAAACTCCTTTCTGTCTTCACTCATAAGTTTACCACGTTGTGCAATTTTTCTACTTGTGTATCCTCTCCCCCACTTATTTTCATTCCAAGCTACTATTGTCACTATGGGATCAAAATGACCATCAGTATCTTGTCTAGTCTCCTTACCCTAAATTAAAAGGAAAAAGTCCTCTTTAGTATTAGAAACAAAGTTGGATATGGTATGAGAATTCTGAGACCTAGGCTGAACTGTTAACCTGAGTGAATCTACTGTGTGCAATATAACAAAGAATGTGAATAAAATTCATCATGCCTATTCTAGCCTCTTTGCTGATAGCCCCATGCATTAGAAATCTAGTTGTACAAAATATGAAAAAATGGCTTTCATTCTAATGTAGAACATGAGACAAGATAATGTTCGACTAACATAGTACTTGAATAAAGCTGTATAAATGTATAAGCACATTTGTCAATACATCTACATTAGACCATCCACCACAACCTTCTTTTTGCAATGGTTCAGTGTCTCACTTTATGCAAATTCACTTCCTGTGAGGTTTTGGGGAGATTTATTTAACCCTAGCATAAAGGGAGGGAAACCTGTATTTAGAAAGAGATGGGGATCAGATGTCTCTTCAACCTTAAAGTACCAAAGTATCATTTCTCATCACTGTCCATGCTTGTGCAAATTGGAGTTTAACACCTTCTGAAGGTCCACAAACTTCAGAATTGATTTCTAAATGTGCCAATTCCCATTCTAATAATGATTAAATTTCTAGGCCTTTGAATCTTTATTTCCTAAGTTCTTGGTTGTGTGCCAAATTTACTTCATTTATTAAAAACAACAAGTTGAATTGATTAGACCCAGTGTTCTAAGTCATATTTCTAATGCTTGCTTACTTCAGGAATGATATTTCAGAGATCTCTTGATACCCTACATAAATTAATCATATTTGGCTACATGGTTTTGAAAAAAGCTAATGGACAATTGGGATGCAAACAGTTCTTGCTTGACTGCTTTAAATCTCTGTTGTCTGTACAGCAGTGACTAAAATTTCTGACAGACAGAGATCTCTGTGACTAATATATCTATTGCACCATAAATTTCTGCTCAGCTCTTTAATTGCACACTAAACTATTTTACGGTAGTGGTTTTGATGTATATGCACAGTGAAACAACATATACTATAAATTTGATCCAGGTTGCTGAAGCTAAGTCTCAGAGGTTACAACTATTAGTACCTGTTGTGGATATATGGGATTACCGCTTGACTATCTCTGTCTGATTGACTGATTGACTGATTGATTGATTGGTTGGTTGATTTTGTGCCATCAAATTGTTGTCAACTCTTAGATATCTCTGTTTATAAAGATTTGCATATGAGCTGTTCCTATCCTCAGGTAATATTTGGTTGGATATTTACATTTGGCTAGATACTATTATGCATTCACACCAATATCCAGGTCTGCTTCTGTCGTAGTGTCATTTTTGGGTGGACTTCATAAGGAGATGGTGATTTGGGAAAAGGCTTAGAAAGTAGATTGATCATGCTTCTAATAGTAAAACAACTTATGTAATTTATTTAGTTGAATCCCAATTTATAACATCTATTTTGGGGGGGGGGGGAAGCAAAAGAACTGAACAAGAACTGCAGCCTGAGAAATTATTTGAACTAATAAAATACTTCTGGTTATATGAAATTGGGATGTAACTGGGAAACAGAAGTTTCTGTTCCTTAAAGCAATTTTAGATTACACTTCTCAGCACTGCCCAGCCAGGATATTAAACCCAAGGATAAACAAGTTGTATAAAAGTATCTTAATAAACCAGCTTCAAATCAACTGGTTGCAAAGTTATGAATTCTGGGTTATTTGAGGACAATAAATGTTAAATCTGGATGTAGATATAATCACAAAGCTTTTCCATTCCCAGTTTGTCTATCATGTATGTGAAGACTGAAAAGGGAGTAAATAGGCTGTATCCACAATTATTTCACCCTGTGCTTTAATGCCACCCCACCCCACAAATTCTTGTTTGAAGGGATCAGAAAATACAAACTTTATTACACTAAACAGAATAATTTTAAAGTATGCTACTTTAACTTATGCAGCTTCTAACTGTTTCCTTCACATAAAACCTTGGAAACCATTACTGCTTCCAAATGCAATACTCAGATATTTAGAGAGACAAAAATGCCAGAATATAGGCAGTAGATATATGTCCCCAAAGACAGGAAAATAAAATAGATATGTTTAGGCTTCAGAATGGATCTTACTTCTTAAAGGTTCATAGATTACTATATAGAATAATGTGCTTATTTATGCTTCTTAAAACACTTTTACAATTCAAGCATTATAAATTCACTGAATGGAGCAAACATTAATGAATGCTGAGGAGAATTACAGCATAAGCCCATAAAGCTAGCCACTTTCTCTACCCATTATGCTGCCGTGGGCTACAGCCTCTCTTATCTGACCATTCCCTAGGTAGCATCTCTTTGCCCTTCTCCCAAAGTCTTTCTCACATACCATTACATATGCATTCCTTTAATTGCATCTGGAGCCTAGTATGGTTAGCAGAGAGAACATCATTAAAATATTTGAACCAGCACTTGGATCTAAGGCATAGTGCAAAATATGCCATTGTGCCATTTGCTACTTTCTAGTCTAGGGATTTCCTGGTGATCACCGATCAAAATTCTTACCAAGCCTGACCCTACTTAGCTTTGAATTAATTTGAGGGCACCAACTGCTGTTAGATACTTGGGTTTTAAATTCCTGTTCAACTTTCAGCTCTAAAGTTTCAATATATACATTCTTTGTGAGGACAGCATTTTTAAAGGGAATATCACTCTGAGTTCCTTGGAGGAAGGATATTATACAATAAAATAGTGATGAGGATGATGGAACCACAACAAACCAGCAAACCATCATCAGCCTGTGCCCAGCCCAGCTTTTCCCTCCTACAATAAATCAGCTCTCCCTTTTTCCATTATAAATTGTAAAGACAGAGCCAACTGAATTGCAGCCACCGCTGATATAATGTTTAAAAGTATTTTTTCTTGTCATATTAAAACAATGGTTCCTGAGGAAATACTTTAATATAGTATTATTTTTTGTAATGCATGCAAATGGCCAATGATGACATATTACCTTAATCTCACAACAGCAGTATTATTAACTATTACATATACATGAAATGGCACTGAAAAAACTGATTTATGACTGTTTTTCACACTCATGACCATTACAGCGTCTCCGTAGTCATGTGATCAAAATTTGGATGCTTGGCAACTGGTATGCATTTGTATGCTTGCAGTGTCCCAGGATCATGTGATCCCCTTTTGCGACCTTCTGACAAGCAAAGTCAATGGGGAAGCCAGATTCACTTAACATCTGTGTTACTAGCTTAACAACTGCAGTGATTCACTTAACAAAAAGTAACATAGGGCAAAATTCAGTTAACAATTATCTCACTTGGCAACAGAAATTTTGGGTTCAATTGTGGTCATAAATCAAAAAGAACCTGTATTTTTTATGGCCAGCTCACTTAATTTTAATGGCCTCCAATATGCTGAGAGAAGCAAAGGCTAGAATATTTTCATCCATGCTGAAGCAAATAAAGACTAAAATATTTATTTAACCTCTTCAGGATGCAGTGAAGGGGATGGAAACAGGTCGGTGGGATGCAGTAGCTGAACTCTTAAGGACCAAGCGCTCCACACTGCAACATTTTATTACAGATCCACTTGTGCTTTGCATCTTTTCTAGGAATGTGATATGCTGTTGTGGAGATCAGGGAGGGATTGCTATAAAGGACATAATGATTCAGTTAAACAGAGAATGAAGGGCAAAATAAGGCTGCTGTTAAGAAATGACAAGTCTTGTTGAAAAAACTTATCTTTAGGTAATAAAAGACCTAGCATCTTATAGTATGTTGAGAATAGACTAGATGATCAAAATTAGTTATACTATGGTTGATTTTTCAGTTCCTTTGAAAGAATTAAACAGTCAGCTACAATAGAAAACAGAGAATTTTTCAAAGGATTACATTGATAGCTAAGATCTTTGGAGGCACTCCAAAATGTAATCTCTAACTTCAGTGGAAATTCAGTGAAGGTCCCTGCATGAAGATGAGATGTATTTTAGATGTCTGCAATGGCAGTATGTACTGCCTTATTGACAGTCTTGTTCATGTGGCAACTTTTTAAAAAGTAGCAATTAAGAAATTGTTTATCTAAGCAATTCACGGATTCCACAAAATACAACTTTTTAAAAAGTTTTGGCTCAAGAAATATTGAAACTGAATACATTCAAAGAGAAAAGCTTTTTTAAATGACCTTTTATAAGCCTAACAAAGATATCAAATTAGGGATAGAGATATAACATTTGAAACAATTGATAACCTTCATGGAGGTAGTTTTTCATCACCTCCAAATTCCAAGGTAGGATGGCTAAAGACTTAAAATTATGAATTATACTCAAAAATATCCTAAGAATGCCAAGTTGGAGAAGGCTGCTTTCAATGACTGCAGTTATAAATATTCAGGGTTCTCAAGACTATTTTACTTTCTAAATCTGAATTTTTTATTACTGTGATACAAGAAAGATCTACTATGGAAACACTCATAGTTGACAATGGGAAATATATTTTCAAGATATTTACTTTGCACAGATTGAATGGACATAAATTCTGTGGCAGCCTTCCCCAATTAAGTTCCTTCCAAATTTATTAGATTACAATTCTCACCATCCTTATCCATCTTGTGGATGATGCTGTGGCGTCTGTGTGTGTATATGTGTGAATATATGCAAAATGTTGGGTGGGGCATCATGATCTCCTTTATTTGCTTTTTCAGACCCAATATATCTGGACGGCACTAGATTGGGAAAGATTGTTTTATTTTGTTTAATATGTTTGGGGAATATTTCATCATTCATTCATTCATTCATTCATTCATTCATTCATTCATTCATTCATTCATTCATTCATTCATTCATTCATTCGTTAATGCCACCCAACTTCAATCCACTCTGGCTTGTTCACAAAATAAGGAACTGTAAAAAAAAAAAGTTAATACCAATGCAATAAAATTAATCCAAAAAAAATGAGGAGATAGTTACAGATGGCAATCCAGAAAACAGTCTGAAAGGAGGTGAGGTGGGGCTGTTCGTCCAACCTACTCTAGGACCTGGGAAAACAGGCATTTCGACATTGTTTTAAAAGTGTGGAGATCTTTTAGGGTAGAATGACCTTTTGTAAATGGTTGAATAAATGATATAAACATGGTTTATACGGACAAAGTTGTCTCTTTTAATTTCAGTTAAAACCAAATGCTGAGCTGTGTCAGAGCTGAAGACAGAAAGTTGAATTGAACAATTATTTTCTCTTGGTGGATACTGTTTTCTCTGCTAGGCTGATATTCTCTAGGGTTCCAGACAGAAATATTTCCCTGTCCTGCTGTGTAAAATCTGTATTGTTTTGTCTTTGGAGAAGCCTTGACTGCACTGAGTGGTGCAGTTTGACCTCCAGCTCCTTTTCCAAAGGAATCTAGCTGTTTCTTTTATTGCAGAAAATTAAACTACAGCATTGTGTCTGTCAGATTTAACCACTGCCATAAGTGTGAATGTTATTAAAAGAAGACTAGATAAATTCTTGGATTAGGTCAGGGGTGTCAAACTGCCGGCCCGTGGGCCGGATGCATCATAGCGAAACCGCGCCCACCCCATTGCCGGCAATGGCAAATAAGTCACGATATGTCATGACACATCATGTGATGTTGCAAGTTTGACACCCCCAGATTAGGTTATCAAAGGCTACCAGTCATGATGGCCTAACTACTGTATGGTAACAGCTGTTGGGAGAAAATAGCCAAAGAAAATTATTATCTAATCTCCAGTCTTGTGAGCTTCCCATACAAGAGGAAAATAGCTAATGCATCTTCAGAAGTTTGGAAAGAAGGTTGAAATAGCACGTGAAATTAATAAAAATAAACTCCACTTGTCAACAAAACATCTCTCAGATTGAGAGCCTTGCTGAAAAGACTTGATTGCTTTCTGCCTTAACCCTAACCCTTAACCCTAACCCTTAACCTTAACCCTTTCTTAACTTTTGTTAATTGACATTTTTGCACTTAAATTGAAAGATTTCCCCTGTTCCTCCATCTAACAGAATAACAGGGTTTGAAGGGACCTTGGAGATCTAGTCCAACCCCCTGCTATACCATTTCAGACAAATGGTTGGCCAATCTCTTCTTAAAAACCTCCAGTGTTGGAGCAGCCACAATTTCTGGATGCAAATTGTTCCACTGATTAATTCTTCTTACTGTCAGGAAATTTCTCCTTAGTTCTAGGTTGCTTGTCTCCTTGATTAGTTCCCATCCATTGCTTCTTGTCCTGCCTTCAGGTGCTTTGGAGAATAGCTTGACTCACCCTCTTCTTTGTGGTAGCACCTCTAATGATTTGGGGTTGCTCTTCACTCACATAGCTTATTTAGCTCTCCTATGTCCTACTTCAATAGGATGCAGTCCAGAATGTTGCTTTTTTAAAGGCAGACTTTGCAATGTGTAAATGATCTTGAAATGAAACACTTGAGATGAAAGAATGGGTTTCAATACATTATTTATTGTTCTTCTTCCTTGCCTTATCTGTGTTAGCTGGGTGCCAAGATATCTCTTTTCAGAATATTTAAACGTTCCAGCCAAACACTGTTATTTGAATTCTAGTATTTTTAACAAAATACTGAAATAGTACTATTAATAACATACTGCTGGACGTCATCTACATCTGAAAAGTTAAAAGTAAACCAAAGGAAAGTTTATTTTGCCCTGAAAAGTCAATTGGAGGGGCTGCAGATCTATTTCTAATAGGCTTGGTTGCTTCAAATATATACATTTTAGTCTCTGCAGGATTCAGGGTAAGATAGAGTTTTGTATTTATGCCAATCTATGAGCAAAAGCAATGAAGGCATGTGGCATTTCCAGGGGATTAATGACTGCCTGAGAGGAACAAATTGCTCAAAGCCATTAACCCTAGGAAGTCATTTAATCCCCAGAACATGGCCTATGTTTCCATCATTGTGGCTGCTATTTTGAGAGAGCATTTCTTTCATTCTTCTTTTTCTTTAAAATAAATGTAACAACATGAGCCTTGTTTTAGGGAGCTCCAGAGCTTTTTATAAGCCATATAGATGCTGAGATAAAAGGATTACTAAATTGCAGAGCAGTTTTGAGGATGAGGATTGATTTGCCCTTTTCTCTCTCCAAAACATGTCCAATATTCTCATTCATTTTGAAACTCACGCTGGGTTTGCTCGTCCTGCCATTACTGAGTTCTATTAGATGCTAGATTACATAGCTCTACCTGGGGGTGCCCTTGAAGAGTATCTGGAAGCTTCAGCTGTACAGTGGCAGGGGTAATTATGTGTACCTTAGATCAGCACAAGTTACCCCTCTGATTCGCAAGATGCATTGGTTGCCAGTTTGCTTCCGGGTCAAGTTCAGGGAGCGGGTTTAATCTTTAAAGCCCTTCATAGCATGGGGCTTGGTTATCTGAAGGACTGCGTCTCCCTGATTATAAAGCTGCTTGTCAGATCTGGCAGATGCTGTGGATATCATCTGCTAGAGACTTACATTTGGGGCTCTTCTTTGTCATGGTGCCACTTTATGGAACATTCTCTCCTACTCTAAAGTGAGGTTAGCTCCATCCCTGTTAATTTTCCAGATGTCCTTCAAGAGCTCACTATGTCATCAGACCTGGGGGATGTAGGGGACCAGTGAGATCTTGAAATGGCTTCCTTACTGCAGTTAACACCTATTCCCCCTTCTGCTTTATTTTTTATTTAATAATGACTGTTTTACATGTTTAACACATGTTTTACATGTATTATCAATTGTTGTATGCCGTACAACAGATGGACTGCCATATAAATTTGATAAGAGAGCCAGTTTGGCCTAGTGCAGGGGTCTTCATGCTGGGGAATTCTGGGAGTTAAAATCCACAAGTCTTAAAATTGCCAGGTTTGGAGATCCCTGATCTAGTGGTTAAGGCTAAAAAGTGGGAGACCAAATGAAAGTATGTTCATTTGAGTGTGTCAACTGACACCTTCTCTTGCTGTCAGTTGATTCTTTAAGCAAGTATAAAGCTATGCCTGTGGCATAGTGGTTAGAATACAGTATTGCAGGCTAACTTTGACCACAGTCTGGAATTTGATTTTACAGGGCTTGAGGTTGAGTCAGCCTTCCATCCTTCTGAGGTCAGTAAAATGAGGACCCAGATTGTTAGGGACAATATGCTGACTTTGTAAACCGCTCAGAGAGTGCTGTAAAGCACTATGGAGCAGTATATAAATCTACTATTGCTATGCCTGTATAGGTGTCATATCATCTTTCTCTATCCCATTTAATGCCTGCTACTAGTTGCAGCTGTTAAATAATGATTGTGCCTGCTTCTATTTGCAGTTGGTAAATAATGATTGCCCTGATCAACTGAGGTGAATGCAGGAAAATTACCTTACCTGAATCACCTTTATTTGAACTAGGAATGATAAGCTCCTTCCCCGTTAGCATTAATAATCATTAAAATGCAAGAGAAAAATGTGACTTATGGCAGCATAATCAATAAGCTTCATAGTTATGCTTTTAAACCAAATGTCAAATGTGATCATGTGGTGTAGCAATTTCTTTGTTGTTCCACCAGGTAACAAAGATTGGTCTTGATCTGCAGCAGGTAGTGTAGAACAGTCTTCTTCCTGGGCAATTAAAAAAAAAATTCTGACCCCGTTTTTGATATGATGATTGCTTGTAAGACAACTGGCAATTATGGTTCCTTTGAAAGCCAGATTTGTTCCTTCGAACAGATTTGAAAACCTGACAATGTGCTGGAATATGATTAGATATACATATAAGGCATAGGCATTCTGACCCAACCAACAGACTGGCCTTCACTCCCCTTATATTAATGGATTGGTGTTAAAACTTGATAGTGTGGTATCTTATTGAAATATATTCAGAATTATAGAAATGAAGTCAATTTTTTGTTCCCTTTCAATGTTATGGTTTAGTAAGATTATTTTTAGAAATTTCTCTGGAAGGTTATAATATATACATCATGTCAGTCCTTATGAAATATCATAAGGATTTGAAGTGAAATGTCAAGTATTTTTAATACCATTTTATGTACTGATTTTTGAAGGAGGAATGTTCCGTTGTGCAGTGGCAAGGACATTAGTGTACTCTTCAACTGGACTTTCTTTTGAAACTTAATTGTCTTTTTTTCTTCACATTTTCATGTATCAGTACCATCCATGCATCATGCACCAGCACTTTTGATATTGCATATTACATTCCATCTACTGCGAAGCAAAATTATTGTTCACTTAAATACAATTATAGACCTTCCATATGTGATATCTTAAATACAGTCCTGCAGACTTAGTTACTGACAACAATTAATTTGCAAAGTGATTCATTCAGTATAGAGTGATTACTTGAGTCACATTTGCCCTTGGAAAAGAACGGCATATTTATAGTATAAATATCAGGAACCTTCATTTCTACATATCTAGCATCTTCCTAGCAGTGGGTTTTTATTGTCTGTTATTGTTTTTTTTATCTCATTGCCTGCAGGCTTCTTTAATGTATTAGAATAATTATAGCACACAGACTAGGACACCCATTCTGTTCCTACTTACCTAAAATGAAACTTCAATGAAATTGATGGGACTTAATTTGAGAAGATACATCCAAACAGCACTGGAAAAGATTAGGCTTTGAACTAAAAAGTCCTACATTCAAATCTCCCTTCTGTTGTGAACTCACTACGCAATACTAAGCAAGCTAAAGAAGAATATTAGTAGCTCAGGATTGAAGTGAAGTGTCCTTGGTGTTCTCTGAGCTTGATTGTTTTCTTGCAGACGTTTCATTACCCAGCACTGATGATGCTACCTAGTTTGGGTAATGAAATGTCTGCAAGAAAACAATCAAACTCAGAGAGCACCAAGGACCCCTCAAGCTATTATGTCTTTGGACTTTGAAGAAGCAGGATGGAATGAGTAATGACACTTTTGAACTTTGATGTTGAAGAGGACTCTTGAGAATGCCATGGATAGTCAAGAAATAAAAAAAATCGATTATTGTCAACCTTCCTAGGTAAACCAGACAGAAAACACAACCAAATGAAAATGAGCTAACTTTATTGTAAGCTACATTAACAAAATCTTGCAATTCTAAAAGTAAAATCTCTCACTTATTCAGAGACCAACCTAGAGTTCATATTTGAGGCACAAATTACCAGGCTTAAATTATCAAAATCAGTTGTCAAAATAAAAGAAAACATAACTGAACTTAATTTGTACCAACACACTCAACCGTAGTTCTCCATACTTTTTAACTTTGCAGACCATTCTTCCTTTCATCATGTCCATATATATACTGCATTTTTTTCTTTACATTTTCTTACCCCTCTCTCACTTTTTAAGATCTGATCAGCTCCATCCAGTCACAACTTCTCCTTCCTCTTGGCCCAGTCATTCTTCCTAATATATTTATTTTGAATTTTGATCTTCACTAATTCTTTCCATGTGAAGTGATCTCTATGTATTTCCTTCATGCTGGTCACTCACTTTTGTGCAAAGTTCATTTTCATCCATCACCCATTTATTCTTGACATTGTGTATTCTCGTTTTGTTGTACATACTTCTTAAGAGTTACAGGTTTTAGTAAAAGGCTGGGAGATCCAGATGATTTGGACTGAAAAAACTCTGTTCATGTTAGTTGGACCACTATTCTCAAGGTTATTTTTCCAAGGAGACTGACAATCCCCTGTACCTTCTGGTGATGTTCCCGTGACTTTAGACCAGGTGTATCCAACTTTTTGGCTTGTCTGGGTTGCATTGAGTGAAGAGGAGTTTTCTTGGGTTTCATATAAAATGTGTAATACAGTTAATGTATATAAATAATATAATAATGTTAAAAGATTCCGATCTTGTGGGGCCACTAGCTGTCCAAGGCCACACGCAGCCCATGGTCTGTGTGTTGGCCATGCCTGCTTTGGTTCAGGCTCACAAGACCTTTTATTCAATTCTGTTTTTCCCTTTCCTCCAGGAAAGAAGATTGGTTTGAGAGCCCTATGACAAGAGCCACAGCAAATGACATTTACTTTCTTACTCTGAACGCTATTAGAATTCTCAGAGAGAGGAGGTGAACAAGTAGTAGCAACAAAAAGGAGAAGTAGTAGAGAGGTGTTGGCAGGGGGCCCAATGCAAGGATGTAGCTTTAGCCAGTGCCTAATGGTGTTTCTCTGTGGCACCAGCTCTACTTCCTGGAACTGTGTGCTTTATGGCATCTTTGAAAAAACGCCAAGGCACAGTGGAGAACTTAGAGTAGTAGTTTGTACTTTAAATGAACTGGTAGAAGTTATGCTTAACAGCTAGATAAATTAATATAGATATTATTATTGGATTCCTTATATTTCCAAAGACTTGGTTCAAAACGTATACTAAGATACATGCATCTGGTGAATTACATATACAAATGTAGATTATAAATCAATGGCACATTAAATGAATATGTTAAAGTGAATTATATTCAAAAGGATGAATTGCACATGATATATATTAGAATGAATTGCAAGTAAAACATTGTTTTCTATTAAAATAATTGTAGAATGATGGGAAAAATGGAAGGAACTGACTTCTAGTTGGGTGCATACCTGGTGTAGTGGTTAAGGTGCTGGCCTAGAAACCAGGAGACTGTGAGTTCTACTCCCACCATTTAGGCACAAAACCCACCTCATAGGGTTGCTCTTAATGGAGAAAATAAGAGGAGGAAGAAGTACTATGTATTGTTTGCCATCCTGCATTATTTATAAAAATAATACAGGCAGGATACAAATCTAGTAAATAAATACCACACTGGAGCACACTGCATATAGAACAGTGTTTCTCAAACTTTTCTTGGCAATTTTAAGATGTTTGGACTTCCAACTCCCAGTTCTGAGAGTTGATGTCCAGATATCTTAAAGTTGCCAAATTTGAGAAACTCTGAGATAGATTAATGTCAACATTGTACATCCCTAAAAAGTGGGCTTTTTTATGGCAGCATCCCAACACCAATAATGTGAAATCTGGTATTATTACTGGCTATAATTAGGTGGTGGAAAGGAACTGTCCCAGCAAATATGCTGTGTATATTTAACCAATCCTCGGTTGAAAGGAAGTTGCAATTGGAAATACAATAGCCAATTTCAATATGCTTGACCACACTTCTGAAAGCAAAACCCAGCAAGGATGGATAATATTAAACAGCACCAGCCATTCTTTTCTATATAAAGGAAAGAACATACAAATGAACTCCTAACAATAGCAGTTCCAGATGAAGACACCACCATTTACAACTATAAAAAAGTAAATTGTCTGCTTGCACAGTTCTTTTTTTGTAACATCATACTGTAGCAATTCTGAGTTGTTTTTAGAAGGGTGCTTGAAGTCTCCTTTTGAAGTTAGAAAAACACACACAAAGACAAATGGGGAAGAGAATGATGTCTGTTTTATGGGTTTATGCAATTGTGGATAAAGACATTTACTATGGTTTATATGGTAATTCTAGGTTGAACTGCTACCACTTTTGCAGATGGATATAAATTACAAATCCCTGACAGTTTATCTTAGAAGATAATTGAATGAACCTCTCCAATTCGAAAATGTTTATATTGCATTACTAGAAAATGATGCAGTATCTTTAGAATTATCTCTAGACATAGATATTCAGTATATAACATTCACAGAGGAAGATTTTTCTCTGTACTCCCAGGCCATTTCAGATTCTCTGTGCTTCAGTTGGAACAGCTTCAAGGGTTATGAATGGAAAGGACAGCTCCTCAGTCCTCTGAATTAGAATTTTTCTAAAAGGGTCAGTGGTGTTTGTTGTTTGGGTGGGGCTTTCTATTTTATTGAATTATTATGAATGTCTATATGGTCTAAGAAATAATGATCTTTTAAAAGACAACCCCTAGAAGTGTGAGTAATTTGAAATAATTGGTCATTGTGGCAGATGCAATGCTTAAAATTCTAACCACGTGAGCAGGAGATCAAGCAGGTGCTTTTATGATCACCCACTTGAAGCAACTGTTTTGCTGGTGTTCTGGATGGAGGGATGTGTATGGGAACCATTCCAGCTATGTGCTCAGCCTTGCTTGAAAACACACAAGCTTAATAGCAGGCAATTTGAAATATAAGTCTTGTTCTAATATGTTTAAAATCAAAGAATAAAATTGGAAAGAAAGAAGAGGAATACAAAAGAGAAAAATGAAAAAAATTGTAATAAGGACAGAAATGAAACAGGCTCTATCTATTGCAAGCACACCATATTTTGACAGGGATTTTGGGGGGGGGGGGTTTGCCCCCAAAAGAGGAACTAAAAGAGGATAAAAATAGCAGGTTACTGTCTGAGGGCAGTGAAGAAGGAAGGAACAGGCAGGTAATCAAGGGGTCTGACTAACAGAGTCGAAGAATCAGTAACACAAACTGGGAAGATAGACAACTGCTATTATGAACCCCAAGCACAAATGTAGTTCCTTCTTTTTGCATATCCATTCAGGTGAGAGCAAAGCAGTACTCATATGTATTTATTCTCAATGGATAATCACTTATTAAATCCAATTGTCTACGACTTTGATGATATTTTTTGTGCTGAGGAAGAGTTTCCCTGATTGGTTAAGCCAAAGGAGGCAATCATGGGGAAGGCTGAACTATGTGAAAGGAGAATAAAAGCCAAATGTAATACGAGGGCAATTCGGAAATAAACCTTTGTTTGGTTATCAGTGACAGACACTAGCAGATACAGAACTTTTATTATGCACATTAGAAAACTACAACATTACATTACTTTTCAACCTAATCACCATTCAAATTGAGGCACTTGTCATAACATTTTGCAAGGTTTTAAATTCCTTAGTAGTAGTTGCTTAGCGCCAAATCTGAGCTATGGGGGAGGGTGATTAAAAACATCCCAACGGAACTGGTTCAAAAGTTCTTGGGTGCATCTGGCAGTGTAGGCTGGATCCTTATATACTGCCTGTGGATTTATCCTGTATAGTTTGTGGTCCTCCAGATGTTGATGACCTACATGATGGATAAGGTTGTTGAGAGTTATGCTGTACCATCATCTGGACAGCCACATATTCTGTACATCCAGGCACAGCAACCTTTTCTGTTCTAGGGCCTTCAAATGTATTTAACTTCATGAACCCCAGATGTTATTTGTTATTTAAATTGAAGTCTAACACATCTGGAGATCTTCAGTTTCAGAACAGTTTCATAAGATAACAGTATAAAGGAAACTTTAATAAGTATTTCTTCTATAAACACCTCTGATAAATTTTGCAGGAGTGTTAAAATGTTTACCCTTTATCCTTGGTGAAAAATAAAATACCCAATATACACAATTAATTACTTGTGGATATATTCATTATAAACAAAAAGCTCAGATTTATTTCTATTCATTGAAATTAAAGGAGCAACAAGAAAGAGCTGCATTTTTGAAACTGGTCATTGCAAGGTGGATATATTTTTTTCCAAAAATAACGTAAGAAATCTGAACAAGGCAAGTGGCAATTATATCCAGAAATATAATTCATGTATATGCATGAGACCCCTGTACAAAATAAATATTAGAGAACTAAATTAAAAACTGTAAATTAATACTGTTAACAGGACGATAAAAATTATCAACATAGATTATCAAGATGGCCAAGTATTAATTATAAAGGATCATTTCATTTCATCAAATTAAATAAATATGCAAATAGCAATAAAGGAGTATCACCTAGATTTCTATATTTTTGTTTTAGGGTTTTAAAAAAAATTAAATTAAAAAGATTCAATAAAAATAGACAGAAGAAATGGCTACCAATTTTAATCATGTGAGCTGAAGCCAACATGCTAACCAGTGGTGGGATTCAGCCGGTTTGCACCAGTTCGGCAGAACCGGTAGCTAATTTTTTGTTGCCCAGGCCCAGAATGGACTTCCGGAAGCAGCATCCACAAAGAGAACTGGTTGTTCACATATTTGAATCCCACCACTGATGCTAATTTTTCACCCTGTTTTAAAATTACAAACAAAAAAACCTCTTTTTCCCATACTCTAACATCTATATTCAATCCAGAATTATTTTTCACTTTTCTGTCCTGATTTAGCAAAAAGTCATTTAGAAGCTACCATAAATATCAAATATATAATCTATCTCTGATCAAATAATCCAACTTTATACTTCTTCCTTTTGCGCTTAACAATCTTGGTCTGCTGTTCTATGATCCCCTTCTGAGAAGTTACTCTTCCTAATGCTTGTGGGCAATCTCTTGGCCTCTCCTTCCTCAGAGAGGATTTAAAGGATCAGACTACTTGATAGTTCCTCGTTCTTCAATCAATTAATCAGAAAAGAGCTGGAAGGGACCTTGGAGGTCTTTAGTCCAATCCCCTGCTCAAACAGGAAACCCTATATCATTTCAGACAAGTGACTGTCCAGTCTCTTCTTAAAAACCTCCAGTGATAAAGCACCCACAACTTCTGATGGCAAGCTGTTCCACTGGTTAATCGTCCTCACTGTTAGGAAGTCTCTCCTTAATTCCAGGTTGCTTCTCTCCTTGATTAGTTTCCCTTTATTGTTTCTTGTCCTGCCCTCTGGTGTTTTGGAAAATAAGTTGACCTCCTCCTCTAGGGAATTCCAAGAGCTGAAGTCCACACATCTTAAAGTTGCTGAGGTTAAGAAACATTGCTTAGTTGAATATAAAACCTAGAAAACAGTCTGGATAGTCTAATAAAGAGAGTTGTTGAAAGGGGCTGTATAAATAGCTTTGCTAAATGGTGGTTCATTTTGCAAAAATACCTTACTGCACTGTCTAATCATGGATTTGACCTGGAAGTGAAACCCACTGTTTCCAGTTCTTTAGCATTTAGGATTGTTACTTATGCTGTAGCTAGACCAGTCAGTGGATGGAAGTTATCACCATGAGTAAATGATGATTAACAGGTTAATTGAAGCAGGTCTATCTTTATCCTAAGTGGGTATTCACCTCCCTAGATAAGTGATGCTTTGATTTTTGGCATTTAATAAAAACCACAGGTTACTAAGATTTTTGTGATGCTAATTAACTAACCTGATTAGTAGGTTACAGGTCTATTTTAAGTATTTAATCTTCTAAAGTTTCCTGCTAATATTACAAGATGAGATGCATGAATAGTCCCACCGGAAGGGAAATAAAATAGTAGTTAATGTCACTGCAATAAATGTAATCCTTTATAACGTCTGGTGCTAATAGAATTAACTGTTTCTTTTTGCACTGTTGGAGGATGGATAGATTCCAGCAAGCCTCTCCTTCATTACCTTGGTGGATACTTTTTCCACAACATTTTCTCATTTTGCATTAGGAAAAAATAGGAAGGGGCAAATTTACCACTGGTATTTTCATTAATGAAATTATTTCCTGCTCTGTAATGTGATAACGCAATAATATCCCAGCTGGGATTAGTGGAAGCCGAGAAAGAACATTCCATTCCCTTTAGAAATTCCTTTGTATCCTCAGCATTGTCTCGTGAAGATTCTGATGCAATTCTCCAGTAGTTTCTATGTGGCAACTCTGAAGTGGCATTATATATAAAGGCAATTCATGCCTTGTTTTTGAACTAGTTGAGTTGTTTTGGTTTAGAAAGGGTGCTTCAAGCTTTGGGGAATAGTGGCTCATTTGCAATGCTAAACATATTATGAGCTGTTTGCCCAGAGTAAATATTTATTTATTTTATTAATTATTCCCACTTATACAGCTGCCCATCTCAACTATATGACTTTGGAGGGTTCACCACCAATAAATGCAGGCAAAGCACAGGATTCTAGCCATCTACCATTCTATTTTTAAAGAATTTGTTTGGAATAAATGTAGAGCTGAGAGGCAGCATGAGAAATGCCAGTTACAGTTGAAGGCAATGCTTTATATTGCAGTCTGCATGGATCCCACTACTTTATTTTTCAGTTGACAGAATCTTAAGCATGATGTGCAGATTGGCACCTGAGGGCAGAATGTGCCCACAAATCAGGAACCCAGACCTTAGAGGGTTATCTGCACTAGCACTTTGGCTTGTAAAGTTTGTGTCCTATTACAACCTAGGAATCCAGTTATTGTGTCTTATTCAATAAACCATAATTGAAACAGACCATACAAAGATACAGAATACAAGGTAAAAATCTTGATAGAATCAAACTTTAAAGTCAAGGATAAGTGGTGTATTTTCATATTTGTAGTATGGATCTTTCCAGTGGAGTACTGAATCTTAGTGTTTCAGCATATTGTAGCACATAAACTCTTCAGCTGAGCTGCTACTTTTCACTTGACTTCACATAGTAACGAGTGTGATAAACTGTGGTGCCATGCTATATAGACAGGCTTACTTACTATGATAAATTATCCTATCTGAGGCATATATTTTTGCTCAAACCATTGAAAGTTTAGAGGTAATTAGCTTACCCACATGGCAAGGGTTGAATTCCCTTGCAGAGAATTTGAAATATCAAAAATAAGAATTCTTTTATTAAAAACAAGTTTTAATTCTTCAGGCTATGAAGAATTACTGGGAAGTACTTGGTTTCCCACAGTTTGGGTAATGGAGGAAAACATGTCATCATATAACAACTTTCTCAGAAGACTTTCAGAAACAAAACATTAGAACTTTTTCTTAGAAGTCCCCTGAGGATAATATTAGTGCCATAGAGCAAATGGGAAATAAACATGATAATTCACAGCTCATTAAAAGATGAGCAATAGCACTTAGATTTATATACTGCTTCATAGTGCTTTACAACCCTCTCTAAGTGGTTTACTGAGTCAGCATATTGCCCCCAACAATCTGGGTCCTCATTTTACCAACCTTGGAAGAATGGAAGGCAGAGTCAACCTTGAGCCGGTCAGGATTGAACTCCTGGCTGTGGGCAGAGTTAGCTTGCAATACTGCATCTAACCACTGCACCACCATGGCTCTGAGATTGGAAAGAGTGGTAAACAAACAAACAAACAAACAAACATGGGAAGTTTCAGTGAAGCCGCTCCTTTCCTACTGTAGTAGCATGGATAGTGAAAAGTTGGAGATTGCAAAAATTCTTCCCCAGAAACCTCTGTGTCTAATACAATTTAGCTGTGCATTCTGCCTTGATGCAGCAGCTTAGTGGTTATTGCTGCAACTATCTTCTTCCAGGGAGATGTCTTTGCCTGCTGTTCCCCCTCCCAAATTCACCAGGTGAGAGAAATCATACTTACCATGAGTATTTTATTTTACTTAAAAGTATTTTTTTTTAAAAAAAGATAACAAGGCAATAAATTGTAGAGCCACTTCTTGTCATCTGACATTGAGACATATGGCTAGGGCAGGGGATAGGGAACCTTGGCTCTTTTATGACTTGTGCACTTCAACTCCGAGAATTCCTGAGTCATCATGGCTGGTTCAGGAATTCTGGGTATTGAAGTCCACAAGTCACAAAAGAGCCAAGGTTCCCTACCCCTGGGCTAGGGAAATCTGTCCCTCTCTTCTCTCTCTCCTTCCTGCTTTGTGATGTGATTTTCCAATCTCACAGGAGGTAAAGAAAACAAAATGTTATTTTAAGAAGAGGGCTCATATAACATTCTTTTATGACTTTAAGTATTTACACATAAAGCAAATAGCAGCAAATAGGATGCTGTTTAACTGACAGCATCTTAAAAGAACCTCTAATAGGAAAAGTTACAGAAAAAGATAAGGCTCAGAAAACTACCAGATGATGCTGATTTGGTCCTACTGATACATATATAAAGCTTCCCAACATAAAGAATTTCCAAGTTACATAAAAACATAAAACAATCGTGTGTGGAAACAAGAGATATCAGAGACAATAATCTTAAATAGCAGCACATATTCAAAATAAAAAAGTAATCTTTTGCAATATCTCTTGTACTACTTGTACCTTAAAGACATATCAACAAATGTTTCCAGATTCTTGTATATTACAATCTTAAATCAGAGGCTCCCTCTTTTCTTGGAAGAGAATTGGGAAACACAATTCTGCCTTTCTTTTGAAAGGTCACAAAAACATTTCCCAAATCTTTTACTTCATGGCCTTCAACCATGACTCAATTAGACTGAAGTCTGATTGAGCATTTGAAGCTATTGGGTGTGAGGAGTTGGGAAGGGAGATACACTCACAGCACCCATATTGTACCTCAAAGAATTCACTGAAAGTTTGGATTATGGTGGAATGTAAATGCAATGCATGCATGCATGCATGAAGAGACTACAATATTTGTAGGCAACCCAGTTTCATCCAGTGGGAAGGATCCTCTAAAAGCGGATTTGCTCTTTAAGCAAATGCAGTCTGCTGAATTAACTGCTTTCACTCACAATATTAGGCAAAGCCCTCTTCATGATTACATTTTATGCTAAGTATCAGTGGAATTGAGTTAAAAACCTTGTGACTGAATACACTTTTTTGGTCTTCGGTATTGTTCTATGCTCTTGGGAGAAAATCCGACTTCATCATGCAGCCTTTAAATGCTTTTGTTTTTATCCCTTTGCTGTAGCTTCAATTCTTATGCACTAATAGATAATCATAAAATGAAATCTGAAAATTTGGAATGGGTACACATGAGAAGAAAAACCTGTGGTTCAACTGCTGCCTTCCTCTTGAGATATATAATTTATCGGTTTCGTTGCAATTTGCATAAATCTTCCCTCTTGTAGTTAAAGAGTAATTGAAAGACAGTAATAGATTTGGCAGGCTTTCAGACACCAAAGTAAGATTGCTGGGAGAATCTGTGGTTCTTTAAGTGTTCCTGAACTATATTTTCCAGCTGCCCTTGATGGCTTGGCCACCAGGAACAGAAGCTGAGCTGTAGTTCCACCACATCTGGAGGACACAAATCACCTGCAATATGTAGAGTATGAGACTTTCTTGATACAAATTGTGTCATAAATATTATAGCATTTAATAGATTGACTTGTCCTTTTTTTTACTTGCTGTGCTCTAAATGTCTATACACACGGACACAGATGTATCTAGTATTGTTTTATCTCACCTTTAATGGAGTAGATCACTCTTTATCCATATATAGAACTTTCAAATATACCTTTGATCTTAAAAATAGTAGATTTTCTCTCAATCAATTTCAAATTCAAGTTTTCTCATCTTCAAGAAATTTTTTTTTTATGTTTCTAAACTTAGAAATACAATAGAAGGAATCCAGAACTGCATCTTGATATATTTCTTTTGTAATAGCATTATAGTAGCTTGGGTTTGATATAAGTTTGGGTGAGTGGAAATGGGAAAGAAAAGAACTTTGTGTATGAAACAGATTTTTTGTAGAAAGACTCTACATTCAATCATGGTACTAAAAATAGATTCTGGCACCATGTGCCCTTCATTTAACAAATGGCAAGCTATATTATTATTATTATTATTAATAACAAAACAACAAAACAACAACAACAACAACAACAACAACAACAACATAATAATAATAATAATAATAATAATAATAATAATAATAATAATAATAATAATAATAATAATAATAATAATAATAATAATAATAATAATAATAATAATAATAATAATAATAACAATAATAATAACAATAATAATAGAGTTGAAAGGGACCTTGGAGGTCTTCTAGTCCAACCCCCTGCTCAGGTAGGAAACCCTATACCATTTTAGACAAATGGCTGTCTAGTTCCTTCTTAAAAACTTCCAGTGTTGGAGTATTCACAGCTTCTGGAGGCAGGTATTCCACTGATTAATTGTTCTAACTGTCAGGAAATTTCTCCTTAGTTCTAGGTTGCTTCTCTCTTTGGTTAGTTTCCATCCGATGCTTCTTGTCCTGCCTTCAGGTGCTTTGGAGAATAGCTTGACTCCCTCTTCTTTGTGGCAATCCCTGAGACATTGGAACACTGCTTTTCATTTTGAATGTGGCAACTACCTATTAAAACATTAGTTAATAATTGGAAGAGTCAACCTGTTTAGAAATTCCTTGAAGAATCTCTGAAGATGTGGGCATTTCTCCCCCCCCCCTAATAGTATTATAGAAGGTCTAGGTCAGAATAACATCTGAAGATACTGGGGAAGTAGAGAAATTGATGGTAGAATCTGTGAGTGAAAGAAATATTAAAATATCTTGGTGGAAAGGTGGTAGAGTGTCACAAATTTTACTCGAATGGAGCCAAAAGGAAATATGGCATTGAGAGAGGGTCTGAGAAGGTAATCTGTTTTAATTTAACCATCTTGTAATATTCCAATAGGTTGCCTGAGAGCTGGGGTGAGATAATCTTGTTTCTGACTGCTAGGTCAATTAAACAGGAAAGAAAATCTAAAACTGAGGATGTGCATGTCAAATTGACATGCATTTCAAAGATTTGGTTAAATGAGATAGGAGGGAAACTGTATCTGAAAATGAAACTTAATCTATGCTTGTTGACATGGGCATATCACTACATGCACAGGTTTAGGCCTATTGGTAATCCATATGCAGTAGGAGAAACTTGATAAACTGATATATTGAAAGGGATCTTTCTGTCTCACAAGCCGGTAATTGTGCTGAAGCTTTAACTGATCTCTGAAAAGAAGACATTGGAATGGTTCAGACACTTGACAGTGTTGCGTCCTATTTCCTTTGCCCTGTCATAACCTGTGTCGGCTTTGATCTGACAATACTCTAAAGTGCATGGAAATGCCAACCAAATAGCAGTTGTTCAATAAAGGTTCCTCTTCCTAATTTCACCAACAGTCCTTAGGTGTTTCAGTGTTCCAGTGTTCCACCTTTCCTCCTGAAGAGAACATCTTTATAATGAATTAATCCTCACCTTGAACATATCCCTCACTCTGTGGATAAAGGAAAACCTCTCTGCTTACTCATAGGTAGAGCTATATAATATGGGTATTAGGGGTAGAACTTCATGCAGAATTTAAAGGTTGAGCATATGGAACATTTAGAAGCTGAAAATATTTGTCCTAACTTGGATGTAGACATTTATAGTCTGTACCCAGCATAATGGGCTAAAAGAGTTTCAGCCAGTGGTTTTAAACATATTTTGGTTCTCACACAAAATATTTTATTTGCTGCATATGTTTACATTAGCATATAATGCAGGATGGATATTCTGCAGTTTGTGTGTATGTTTGCTTATATATGTGTGTGTGTGGTGGAGAGTCCTGTCATTGTTATGTTTAAAGCTGCTGGTAGTGGTTAAGGCCAACCCTCCTCACAAGGCTATTGTTATGGGGAAAATAGAAGGAGGAAGGGTTATTGGATATGTTCACCCTATAGTCTCATGTCATGAGACTTCCTGTGGTCCAGAAAAACCACAGACTTCCTGTAACTGTATTTCCCCTGTTTATTTTAACATTCATGAGAGGCAGTCTGGCCTTCTCCAAATATCTGAGATTTTCTTTAAAATTCCCCTAAATTTCTATCAGTGATACCATTGATAAAAGAATATAGGAATTGTAGCTTGTCTCGTGATCCTTGCCCCAATTGTATCACATTGGCTGATGTACTGCAATAGAGAACTGCAAGAATCTGTGATTGCAGAGCCAAGAAAAGTATCCAGGGTTGCATTAAACAGTGGCAAACAGCCTTTGCATCAGGGCCACATATTGCATGTGTTCAATTTTAATTAACATTAACTTAAATACAGTTTAGGCCTTTTTCTCCTGGCCCTATCCAGAAGCATCCACAGAGTATGACGAGTTAGTCAAAATGATGAAACTAGTGTTGTGCCATAAATTCTGCCTTTTTTGTGTCTGCTATGGTGATGTCACAGTGCACGTACAAAAGAGGCAGAACTTACATCCCAATATTGCTTTTGTCATTTATTCCCCTTATGCCTCCACAGCTGATGCCTCTGGCTCACCTCTTTCTTTGGGTGGCCCAATTTAAATTGTTAGATTCCCTGCTTTATTCTTAGGCTGATGTCAGCCCAAAGAACTAAAAAACAAACAAACATATAGAGTTAGTTGCTTTATTTTGTTCGCCTACAGACAACATCTTGCCAGATTAAAGCAATTATCTGCAAAACTATAGATATACATTGTGAACTGCTGGGAAGGGTCTGTCGTTGCCCTCTTCCTGCCTATTAGACATTCCAAGCTCTGCTATCTCTTTACCCTCTGAGAAGGAGCCTTTCCGTCTTGTGACTCCAGACTACATACCACAACAGCTGCAGACTGATACATATTGACTTGTGAACCAACCTTATTGCCCTGACCTTGGCTTGCTCTGGGAATTGCTGTAAGATTTTACACAAGTTCACAGGAGGAATCATTTTTCAAGAATATATCTCAAGACTAGAGATGAGAAGGTATTTTCTCTATGGTAATATAGGGAAGAGATTCTATCTTCTTTGTTACCTGAAAATATTAGGGCAGCTTTTCACCGTCTGACACTCTCTCTATATATCTGATGATAGTACCAATAATTAATCCTAGTTGAGAATTATGGGAATTACAGTAGTTTAGATTTCAGTGACACATTTTGAGAAGGCTCAAGCCAGAGATCTTAGTGTTAAAAGTAATTTTATTTCTAAACTGTTGTGGAAAATGTTTGACTTCTGGGGAAGAAATAGCAGAGCTGACAACTGTGGTGGAATGAGTGGATTAGCTCATGAATTCCTTTATGGACAAGGAGAGGATAGGATTTTATATTGCCACAAGTGTTCCAGACAGTTGTTCCTTGTGGAGAGACCATAAGATAGTGGTCTGAGATGGGTTTAGAGATCCAGGACACAAAGGAATGGCATCTTTCCCCAAACTATGGTCAACTCCCTTACGGAAACAAGGTTTGCGTTCTTCCTTTTCTAATCACTTTGGGAAATTGCTTGTTAAATTATTTTTCAGCTATTAAGAATTTTTGGTATGATAAATTTTACAGCACTGGGTTTTAAATACAAGTTTAAAGACTTAAAAAAATCTAAACAACAAAAGGGTTTTAGAAAATTGATTTGGAAAATTACAAACAGACTAAGAGTTCCAATGGAATTGAAATAAGATTTGAAATTAATTATAAGAATCCTTCTCACAGGAAGTGGTTGTTTTAAATTCTTTAAAAAATCATGATAAGATGGCAATTTGACCATTGGACACTAGAAGAAAACACATGGAAGATTACAATTAAAGGAGAGGAACACTCAGCTTTGAATTACTAATACAGAATGGAACAAACCTTGAATATATTGAAAGTTACTGTATTTGTGAACAATGTACCCAGAAATCAATTTTAAGAGTCTCTGCTATCATAGACTGTGTGTGAAAGATGGAAGAGGAATATGTTTTACTGGACTACACTGAGACTGATTTTAAAATGATAAGCTACAAAAATTATATTGGGGAGGAAGTGCTACACTGGATATAGAAATGAAACCTACTAACATGTTAATAATCAATTAAAAGAGTGACAGATAATTTTCCATATTGTATTTACAAAATGTTAAAAAGTTTTGAAGAATTTTATGAGATGGATCAAAGGAAAAATAAAAAGAAATCAAGTTCTATGACATTATTTGAAGGGATAAAAGATCAAGATCTTTAAAAGTAAAAGGAAGGAATGTAATGTTGAGCTTTTTTGGATCAAAGTTAAAATAATGTTGTTAACTCTGGTAACTCTTTTTTTTTTAAACAAGTTTTATTAATTTTCCAATTTTAAAAGCTCCAGGTATTAAGGAAGCAACATGGTGATTGGGTAATCCATAGTCCAATAACAAGCTCTTTCATACATATGTCAGGTTACATCATCAAAAATTTCCTCTCTGTTTCCCTTAATTATTATATCACATTCAGGTTAATACATTGCTAGTTATAACTCAATCGGTTAAAACATTTATTAATATCTTTTGACTTATACACCTCCATGTCCTGTTTTTAACTTTTATGTAATTTCAGTTACAGTATTCCAGTTAGCTTAATGCCCATAGTATTTAAGTTTCGGATAGCCCACAGTTCCCTTAGTTCATTACAAAATAGTTATCATATCTAAAATACACTTATTATTTACTCAGATAAATTCTTATTTTATTTCACAATCATATTCTATTTCTCATCCTAATATCATCACTTACTAATAAAATATCTCAATCCATCTTCTATATTATGATTCAAAACTATTATTCTAGTAAGTAGTTTTTATTTCCCTTATAGGTCTAAATCCTAAATATTAAATCAGTTAATGTCTTTTAAAATCTCCTTAGCCCATTAAATGAGATTTTAGGCTCTTCCATTAAAGGTCACATAAAAGAAATCCCATTTTTTAAATCTAACTCTGGCTTTCCTTTTGTGCCAGGCAGGCTTCCATAACAGTGCCTTTACATCCTCAGGTGGATCTCCCTTCATTCCTACACATGTCATTTGAGTCAAGGGAGACCATCCAGTTATCAATTTTTCAAGGAAGCTAGTCCCTTCATAGTCATTAAGTTGTTGGCCTAATAATTTGAGTCTCCATATTAGGCTTAGTATATTTGTCGTCAGTTCAGACTGGTCTTCTTCTTCTTCTTCTTCCGGTTTCAGCTGATTTAAATAAAAAGTCATATTCACTGTTGTATTTGTTGGTTGGTTGTCTGGGTTATCTAAATTCTCAATGTGTTGTGTATGTAGGTCTTCAGCACCTTCCGTCTTAGTGTTGCTTTCTTCAATTTCTGTTGCTGTTAGAATTACAGATTTTTTTGTTGAAATCAAGGTTTGGTTATCAGGGTTCAGAGTAGGTTGTAGCTGGTATTCTTTAAAGTCCACTTTGGTGTTAATTCCTTCTTCTTCTGTTGCCTTTTGAGTTATAAGTTCATCAGTTGAAATCTGGGCTGCATTTTGTAGCTTTAAGGTGACTCCTTTACCTTTCAGTCTGGAATTCATTAGCTCAGTAGCCTCTAGGATTTTTTCAAGTATAAGTTTGTAGTTAAGTTGTGGGTAGTATTCCTCCATTTCTGTGATGTTTACAAATAGTCCTTTAGTGGAGGCTATTTTTTGATAAGAGTCAATAAATGTCCACCTCCACTACAGAGAGTTATTTTCACCACCCAGCTGTTTCAAGTTCTTATCTTTTTTGATAGTGTCAAGGACAAATCTAAGTCTCACAGGTCTCCCAGTCAGAAAAACAAATTCACTTGCTGTACCAAATTTCACCACAAGATGTCCCCGGTAACATGTAAAATCTTTTCCCAAACTCAAATTAGGCTTTTATCGGGTTTAAAAAAGAGAAATATTCTTTTTTTTCCCAGCTTAACAGATAGGTAAGATAATAAGTCTCTGTAGAGATAAGAACCTTTTGGGACCCCAGGTATCCAAAAGTTACAAGTACAATTATTTAGTCGTTTAGTTTAGTTTAGTTGTTCTTTTTCCCCCCATAGCTTTATACTCCCAGAGTAGGCAGAAGCTGCCAAATTAAGAAGGGGGGGAAAAAGAATTTCCAAAGGCTTTTACAGGAAAGTAGTTGGGAAGCAAGAAAGGTAAGGTAAGGTCTCACCCAATTCCTCCACGTTGCTTTCATTGTGCTTGGTGCTTTTGGCTTTTGGCTAGAATGGCTTAGTGATCGGCCATGTTAATGGCCGATCTTTTCTTTGTAGGTCCAGAGGAGCTGCCTCGGATCAAACGGAAGGGCTGCTGCCCTTCCGCGATCTATTGAGGGTCCTCCTCAGTGGTGGTTGCCCCTCCAGGGTGATGTTCGACCCTTTCCAGGGTCCTCCTATGGAGGGAAACCGGATGCGCCGCAATCGCAAACCGGAAGCCAACTCTGGTAACTCTTAAGAGACATTTGCTGATCATAACTAAATGACAAGATTTTAAGGATCTGTTTATAGAGAAGAGATGAAATAAGGGTAAATGATATCATCTATTGTATTTTAAGAGAAGATGCTAAGTTGCTAAAATTGTTTATCCTTGTTGCAATGAAGGGTGAAGTCATTTATAAATTTATTTTCTTTTTTTACTACATTTGTATTGTTTCTTTTGTAGTCTGATTTCATTTTCTGCACTTCCTATTTTTTTCTTTAGTTTGTGTAAAAAAAAGTTTTCACCTTCTTAATTATAATGTTTAATAAAATTACTATTTAAAAAACTATCATAGAAAATGTTTTTGTTCAATCTTTTTTCAGCCTCGCTTGCAGGAACTTGCCAGAAAGGAAATAAAACCAACAAATGCATAGCTGAGCTCTGCTGTCAATAATTTATCACTTTCTCCCCACCATACATTTGCTGCAAAAACAACATGTCCAAACTCCTGGTATTTTTAACCTCATGTGGGACTGCGGGAAATGTTTGTTGTTGCTGAATACTTCAGCCTTCCTGGAACAAGATTTGGCAGGAAGATGACAAACCAACATTCTGAGAGACACACTGAGTCAATTACATTTTAATTTTAATTTAATGCGTCCCCTTCCTGGAGCCTGAAGCACAGGTCTAGCTCACACTGTCATTCTGGGGCTCTAGCCGAGCCTTTGCACATGCCCAGGAAGATGTATGGCCTACACTGAATGGGGAACAAAATATTCATTTAATCTGTGTGTCTCTGAGAGACTTTTCAACCAACTTTCAACTACCAACAGCTCCATTGTTTCTCAAAGAAGATAACAGGGGGAAAACAGATAGGAAATTAATTATACAGGACAAACTTTATAAATATTTTGACACTGCCTTCCATATTATGCTGGCATAGAAGGCACATGCCAAATACTTGGCTGAGGATGTTCAGAGAAATGTGACCCCCTTTGCTTTGCTTTTTAAGGATAGTTGGATGTTATATCTCAGCAGCCACAGGGATCTTTGGGGTAAGGGCTATGTCCAGGGGATTCAGGGCATAGGAGGTGATTTGATCTTAATTTCTGTAATACAGTCTTACAGTTAGGCAGGTATGTGTGCAAAAGTGGCACTACATTTAGGGTTAACATACATTATCCTGAATTTGTGCATGGCTAAAACCTAAACTTGTTCCAACTAACCTGGCCTGGCTAATCCTGACAGATAATTTCTAATCCAGGAACAAACAAGCCAACAGTAAACAAACCAATCAAAGAACCTCTAAGACCACCCCAGGGCAAGCCATTAGAATATAAACCGAGAACAAACACCACTCCTCATTAGCACTGATGGTATTACCTAGTTTGGGTAATGAAACATCTGCAAGAAAACAACCAAGTTCAGAGAGCACCAAGGATTCCTCATTCCAAACCTGAACTATAAATATTCTCCTTTAGTGGAATTTCTAATCCAGTTAGGTAAATTATCAAATCTGTGAACTCCAATGTTTTGGCCTTTGAAAATGTTCAAAATGTTACTAAGCAGTAGTTAGGTTATTGACCGTCCAATAAAGATGAAACTAACCTTTTACAAGGAGGTAGCAAGAATTCTTTTCCACTGGTTTTCATGTCTCTAATATTGCAGTGCCACCAACATTTCAAACAACAATTTGCTTTGGTACTGCTGTTGGGCAGATAACAAAATATTCTTGATTCATTATTACAATATGTTTCTCCTTGTGAGTTAGGAGAGGTGGAAATAGTAAATTTGCTCTGTGAAGGAGATGGGCAGGTTCTAAATATAATATATATAAAACAAATAAATATAAAACAAATATTTCCACATTGGTCTTTTTATATGGACTCTCATTGTGTGTTGGTATCATCTATCTATAGACAGGGGCAATCATAGGGAGGGGTCAGTGAAGTCAAATTGTAGGTGTGACTGAGAGATCAAGGCCCTGCCCCTTTTTATATGCCTGCCATGCATTTTAAAAAGGATGGGGCTTCAATTGCCCAGTCATGCCCATCAATTTGAGGTCATTGAGTCCTTCCTCTGCAGACCATCCTGCTTGCAGCCTCTTCCAGATAGCCTAATTCTCTACCATAGCCTGTTCCACATATCAATCACTGATGCAGAATTTGAATGTATGAAAGATATAGTTGGGATGCCTTGGCTTTTAATCCAAAAACACGGCTTATTTTAACACAAAAGATATGTGTGAAGGCATGTATGTTTAGGTCTTCTCTGAAATACCCACAATAAATATACTAATTTGCTTAACTAATATAGAGCACAGATGGTGCAAGGAAGCTTCAGTATTTCCCACTCTTCATCACTGCCACCCCCTAAAACTGCCAGGGTACATCTGAGTAATAAATATGTTCTGGACTGTGATGACATACTTTCATCCAATGTTTCTTTCTTTCTTTGGGCTAAAAGCTGAGGCGCTTGGTGATTACTTGCAATGTTTCTTTTATTTCACCTGGTTTACATTTCAGGTTTGTTTTAATAATTTACTTGTACTGAGAAATTGCTTCAGGAAAGAAAAGAAGAAGAGGGAGGAACAGTAAGCCTTGAGAGGCTAGGCTTAATTCAAAAGGATGAATTGTTAAAGAGCCTTTTAGCTAATTCTCCCCGTGTGTCTGGTAAAATCAATTGGGAGACAGTTAAAAAGCTTTTAACCAAGGAAAGCAAAATGTGGGCTGTTTGTAGAGTGGCCTGTTGTCCTCCAGCAATTCCCTACCAGCACCAATCCTAACAATGATAAAGATGAAAGGTGAACTCTTTCGTTCTTTGACACAGCTAGGTGCCAAGTTAGAAGATGCAAACTCTGAATATAAAGACCTTTAACCCTTTTCTGGCGATAGTGTTAGCACAGGTGATCCAACAAGTGTTGAATTTTGCTACTTGTGAAATTAGGGAAATTGTTTTCTAAGTGCAGGGTTTATTAAAGGAGAAGACTAAATAAAAATTTAAATGCCTAGAGTTCACTGCAGCACTATATAATCAAACAGGTCTATCCTATTTCACCAGCTGTTTCCCTTTTTACTTTTCCCCCCATGGTTTTTAAAAAGGTATTCATTTTGTAATCATGTCTCTCTCTGTGTGTAGGTTCTGCTGCAATGTAGAAGAAGTGGGCAATAGAAGCTTGTTCAGTGAGTTACCTGTACTTCTTTGGCTTAAGATGATGAGGGGGGGGGAATTAGTTTCTAAGCAAGCTTGGGAACAGAATAAAAATCATTCATTCTTCCTAGCATCTGAGCTGGAAGATATTGGGTTGGGGAGAGAAACAAAGTAAGCAGTGTTCTTTGACATTGGACTTGCCTCTTTTAGGTACTTTTCCACAGTTGCTGAAATACTGGTAATTGCAATGGAGAGTTTTAGGCACTCTTTCAAAAATAAATAAGTATATGCATGAAGAAAAATAAGCAAAGAGAATGCCCAGCCCTCCTTGTCTCCCTTTTGGCTCCTTAGCAATGACTTGACTTTTGATTGACAGATCCTTCATCTGTGTTTTTCTTTCTTTACTTTGGCATGTCAGAAAATATTTTGCAAGTATCATCAACTTTCAGATGATATGAAACATTGATCTGCATCAATGTGCAACATTGTGCAGCTTCTCTTTTTCCAACTTGCAAAGTCTTGGTCAGAAGTTTAGGGTCCTAGTTAATTTCCCCCTCCAAACCCTCTTCTTGCTATAAGTTATAAAATATAAATATAATTGTTTAACACGGGGTCATACTCATAGTCTACTTTTTGTTTTCTATGTATCCATCAACACATTTTTTAAAAAATTCTATCTTAATCCCCATTTCTTAAAAAAAATACACAAATTGTTGGGGGAGTTAGACATTTTTTACAGAGGATTTACATATCTAATTTTATGCTGGGAATGTGTATGTGTGTGTATATATTTTTTGAACTCAAAACTTCAACAACATTGGAAAAAGAGCAAATAACAGAGTTGGAAGGGACCTTAGAGGTCTTCTAGTCCAACTCCCTACTCAGGTAGGAAACCCTATACCACTTCAGACAAATAGTTGTCCAGTCTCTTCTTAACATCTTCCAGTTTTGGAGCATTTACAACTTCTGGAGGCAGGTTGTTCCACTGATTAATTGTTCTAATTGTCAGGAAATTTTTCCTTAGTTCGTTGCTTCTCTCCCTGAGAGAAAACCTTATGGATGTGGCATTTCAGTTTGTACATTAATTCAAAAGATTTGAGTCAACTGTATAATTTGATACAGCTAATAAAAATTTAAACAATTTTTTCAATGGATACTAAGTAAAACTATATTGGAGAAACCTATAGAAAAAATCAATGTCCTTTTGCTTGTTTGTTTTTGAAATACAGATTGTTGCCAGCTGTCATGGGACAAAATGGTGCAGTGTTAATATCTTAATCGTGGTTACTGTTTCATACATTCCTTTGGTTCTCAGAAATGGAATACTTCAGCACAAAAAAGATCATAAAACCCAAACATTTTAGAACAGGGGTCCCCAACCCCCGGGCTGTGGACCAGTACCGGTGTCCGTGGCATGCCAGCAACCAGTCCACACAAACAAGCAAAGCCCCATTTGCAAGATGCAGGCAGCACACAAAACCATGCCCCCTCCAGTCCGCGGAAAAACCTCTCTCCACAGAACCGGTCCCTGGTGCCCAAAAGGTTGGAGACCTCTGTTTTAGAAGACAGTTTTAAACATGTTGTAAAGGTTCTTTGGTCCAAAAGGACCAGTAAAATATATAAACAACACCAAAGTTTTAATTGTGGGTTCAGTAGTATGATTCTGCAGTACAGTGGAGCCCATAAAATGCCCAAACTGGTTTTCCAATATTGCTCAAAATGTTTTTTAAAAATTAAAACTCCGCTCAGCTTTGCAAGATATCCAGATACCATAAGATTTCATGAAATCTAGCTTATTTTCCTTTTGCATTTTTATTAATTTTGTTTCATACTCATGAAATCACATGATGGTGTTTAATGACTGAAAATTTTGTTCATCTGTCATCTAATCTTTCACAAACACACATTTTCCTGACCAAAAGAGAAACACAAATTGGCAGATTTCTTTTTTCTTTTTTGCATTATTTTGCTTATGAAGTTTGTATTCAAAATCTGTTAAGTTTTTGCCTCTAGCTTGCTATTAAAGATCTCTTAGGTCTTGAAACAGAGTGATCAAAGGAAACCATCAATTCTTCCCCTCCCCCCACCTTTTCATGATTTTAGAATGGAAACATTTCAGGGTCCTCTTTATGGCAAATAAGTTACCATTCTTCCTGTAATACTAGATTTATAAATATATCATTGGACTGAACTTCACCAACCCATTGTAGCTTCCATATTCAGCTTGAAAAGAATAATCCAGAAGAAGCATGCCTGATTCTAATGAAACTGATGATTGTAAAAAAATTGAGATAGCTCACCTCCAATCACCACTCAAATATCAACTTGGTATTTGTTTGACATGAAATGCAATACATCAGACTGAGATTACGAATTCTTGCCATGACAGATATTGGATCAGTATGTCTGCATAACACTTTTAATATACCGCTTCAATGGATAACATCTTGACACTGTTGAACTTGATAACTGAGATGCATATGGTGTGGTGAGATATACAGAAGTAACTGCTTTTGGTTTCTGCAATAATTCACAAGTAATAAGTCATAATGAAGTAGTTGGGACACGCGGTCTTTTCGTCCTCTGCTTGCATAGTACGTAGCATGCGGGTTTGGTGACTGCTCCTAAAGCAAGATTCACATTCTTTGTGAATGTGGGGGGGGGGGGGATGAGAGAGAGAGAGAGAGAGAGAGAATAACTTTGCCTTTTTTCTATTAGGAAATACATTTTTTTCTATTTTAAGCATAGTCTTGGAGTCTTAAAGAACACTTTATAGTTAAAAAAGGGGAAATGATTGTCAGTGTAATACTGTGCCTAATAGCAAATACTATGAAGGAATTTTCCATTGAATCCTCTGACCAGTTTTAGAAAATGAACAGTGATTGTGAAAATAATATGCAATTTTAACAATAAAACAGTGAAAAAATAGTCCCTGCGGTTATAGGAGTTTCTCCTTCCAAAGGGATTCCATTGAGGTGTACAATATATCTCTGGATTTATTGGAAGATTTATTGGCTATATTGAGGCAAATATTTCTGATTCTTAATGGCTCTGGTACTAGAGGGAAATATCTCTCTTCTATCCCAAAAGTAAAATGAAGAAACAATTTTAATGTAGCTACTAGTCAGGGTGGAACCACATGTAGAAAAAAGCATGTTGTTGCTATTTAGTTCTGATATTTTAAGCTAAAATTAAATTCTCAGCTCTGAATTCTTTAATTTGATGTTTCTGTTTCTCCTTTCTCTCCTTTCTCTCCATGGAACTAGTTTGTACACCTTCTATCTCATCTCACTTCTATCATCAATTATTCCCAATTTTGTGCAGCATCTTGTATCCATAGACCCAGAAGATGGGAGGCATAGGATAATTTTATGGTGTGGGGTAACACTCACACGGGGAATTTAGGTTCTCTTCATGTTTATTTTAGTTTGCATGCTATAAGAATTCATCAGGTGTAAGGGGGAAAAACCTTTTAGAAATAGAGAAAATGGGCGGTTGATGAAGAAAGTGAATGAAATAAAATGTTCTAGGGGAAATGCCTCCTATCTGCAAAATATGGTTTTCATACAGTAGGTGTTCAATTAACAATAACTTCATTAACAGAATTTTTAAAAGCACTGGTGCTGTTTAAGCTGTTGTATTCAGCATTTTCCAGATTTATTCAGGTGCTAACATGTTAGGAAATTTTACCTGTAAAGAGTAGAGTAGAGTAGAGTAGAGTAGAGTAGAGTAGAGTAGAGTAGAGTAGAGTAGAGTAGAGTAGAGTAGAGTAGAGTAGAGTAAAATAGAATAGAATACTTTATTTGGCAAATGGATACACAAGGAATTTGTCTCTGGTGCATAAGCTCTCAGTGTACATATAAACAACAAGTGATAAATCATGATCATAATCATAAAATACAATTATCATATATGATGCTGTTATTCAACTCAGATGGATCAGTTATGGTGAATTCCAGCTTTGCAATGAAGTGAAATGGTAATAGAGTCTTTCATGTATCCTTCTAATGAAATAAGGGCATGTAGCTGGTGCAACTGAAGACGGTGTTCCATATTATATTGATCACTAATCAACCAAAACCTTTGAGGAGAGATGGTCACCCAAGAGCTCCCACTTTGGAGCAGGGGATAATGCAGGAAAAAGACAATAATAGGTTTTGGGAGACTAACAGAGCAATCTTCCTCAGTCTTCTACCCATTACACTGCAGATTCCAGTTCTATCCATAGGACTGGAAGATCCCTGATTCTTACTTGAAAAATCCTGAATCCAGATCAGGGTTTTGATGTGGTTTTCTTGTGGGTCAGCCTGACTGCTTAGAGACAAAGTTCTTCGTAGCAGAATTTTATGCACAGAGTATTAAGCTTGGACTCTGTTCATTCAAAAGTTAAGCACTTAATCTTTGCACTTTTTAAAAGAGCAAATGTTTGCCAATATTTGAATAATATTTTGATCTACTGGAATAAAAACAAATCTAAATTTAAATATCTATCTGTTACCTTCATATTATTCCTTATACCAAGCTGTTAAAGAAAATAAATGGTCATAATGAATTTTAATGCAGGGTAATAGCTCCTGGCAATTCTGAAAGCCCTTTTCACATTTTGCTCCTTGGTGTTTATTTAATTTTGGGAGAGCCTTATCCATGCATACTATGAGTTAGGTTTATGGCCCCTTTCCACTTTAATTGCTGTAGTATTTTTTTTTTTTAAAACCAGCTTTTTATTTTTATATTTAAAGCTCCACAGGGCAGTGATTTATTGGCACTGGGGAATGATTGATAAATAATAAACAGAAAAACAGGAATCTTTGTACAAAACACAAATGGTGCCAGACTGACTACATAGAGCAGATACTACTGGATATTCAACATGATGCTCATTATGCAGCCACTCTGGACATGAGCAAAGAACCCATAGATGTCAAATCTTCCATGCTCAGAATTTTTAAAATCTTTGTGGGGTTTTTTGCTTGGCTATAATGAATGATTCAACTCCTAGACTTAAGTTTTCCTTTTTGGTTAGATTTTTATTTTTTAAAAAATGCTTAGGATTTATAATATAGCTATTAGGTTTCTATTCAAAAGGAGGCAGGTTGCAGAATGCAATTGCCTTATCTTCAGAAACTGCAGTTTGAATTCTGCCTAGTTCAGATATGGATTATGGTGAAGCCTTTATGAATTTTTTTCATTTAAGTCTGAATGGAGGTTTAATTCATCTGAGGTGGATGAGATTTGGAATGAAAGCAGTTAAAATTATATTAAAAGCACTTTGGCCTTCTCTCTTAATATAAGTAGAGTCCCACTTAATTTTGCCATTAAATGTGCCTGAATAGTGAAAATAATAAAATATTTAACAGCATGAGGCACACAGCTGTACAGAATGATTGTTGCTATTTTCATATAGAAATTCAGGTGTACTCCAAAAATAATATTCAGTGATGCTCAATTTTGTATTGTCCCATTGCAAGGGATTCCTTCCTTCCTTCCTTCCTTCCTTCCTTCCTTCCTTCCTTCCTTCCTTCCTTCCTTCCTTCCTTCCTTCCTTCCTTCCTTCCTTCCTTCCTTCCTTCAGCGTTGACTATCAACATCTTAGAGCAGTTTTGCAATGAATTATAAAATTAAAATTCAAACAATGATGTTAAAGACAATAACTGAAAGCCTATTTTCAAAGATGTACTTTAGGGCATTTTAAAGGTCAAAAAAAAGGGGGGGGGGAGAGAAAGAAAGAGAAAGAGATTGGGCCCCTCATCTCAGTATAGAGTAGATTCCAAAATAACTGGGGTAGATAAAGAGAAATCTCAATCCAAAGTTGCTTTGAAATAAATCTTTAGACAAGTCTCCTTAGGTTAGTCTCCTAAACTCTACTTGTTAGCTTAGGAATTGATATTGGGAGCCAACTAGGACATGGAACAGGAATAAGTAGCAAAGCAATTTTAATCTAAGATTGACTGTGGCGTATTCTTTCTTGAAGCCTTTCCTCCCCCCCCCCTTAACATTCATGCAACTCAATTTTGTGTTTTGCCCACTTGGAAGTAACTGCTTTCTTTCCTATTGAGTTTATTCCCTATTTCAACTTATTCTTTCCGTCTGAAGGCATCCTATTATTTTACACTGGAACAGACTACAATGAAATCAAAGAAGCTATAAAGGCAAACAATCAAATAAAGGACAGGTTTTTTATGAATAGTACTGTTTAATATCAAGTGATCCCAAAAGACTACTCTCTGGGCCCTGGAAGTTATATTGGAGACTACGTAGCCACAGAACGGAGGTTCATTCTTACTGAATAAATCAATAAGAAACAAAGATGAAATTGACTTAGTTCATTTATTAAATCTTAGAAAATTGGAGGATAACAAAGATGAATGCTTACTCCTTTTTAATCCCTTGTCCTTTCACAAGACTGACCAAATTCATTGTTAGAAGTGAACGATTCTCAATTAACGATAGTAAGAAGGACTGGAATTTCTGTCACTAAGTGATGCAGTTTTAAAGTATGATATCACATGACCACATAGGTTAGCAACAATCCTGGCCCTCCCAGTTGCCATTGTTAATCAAGGATTGCAGGTCATTATGAAAGGACTTTCTCATGACCTCCCACCAGCTTCCAACAGCAGTGGAGAAGCCAACAGGAAATTGGGAGTCTTGGGAGGATTACAAGTAGGTGGACAGGCAGGTAAGTGATTGCTGTAGCCTGACATGAACACAGCTAGGCTAGGGGAGGGGGGAGTGGCTTCTGCAGGAGGAGGAGGACATAGCAGCCACCCTGTGCTCCACCAACCCTGTAGCTCTCCCCAACTGACTTTTGCCATCTTCTTCCTCCTGCTGCAGAGCATGGGCACCAAGCTTGCCCTTTTGCAAAGTAGCAGGGGTGGCAGAACATAGGGCAGAAGGGGGGTAGAGCACAGGGTAGCTGAGGCAGCAGGAGTGGTAGAGCACCAGGTGGCGAGGGCGGCGAAGGTGGCCAAGTGCAGGGCAGCAGGGTCATGGGGGCAGCAGAGGTGGTGGAGTACAAGGTGGCCAAAAAAGGCAGACACAGGAGAAGGTGGGTGGGTGGAGGGAAGTTGACGTGTATCCTGCGGTCATAAATGCAGGTGGGCTGCGAAGCACCCAAATTTTGATCACCTGACCATGGCAGTACTGCAATGGCTATAACTTCCACCACTGGGCAGAAGTATCATTCATTCAGTGCTGTCATAATTTTTAACAGTTGCCGAATGAAATGTTTGTTAAGCAAGAACCCTACCTGTACAGCATTTAAGTGTACCTTTAGAAAAGGGAATGAGTTGGCTCAACCTCTCCAAATCTGATAACCTCCAATAAATAGGACTACAGATCCCATAATACCTAGCCAAAGTGTTACACTTTATTGTTTATGATGAAAACACACACACACACACACACACACACACAGAGGTTTCATAAAATAAGCAAAAAATAATAAGCCAACTCATAACTGCTATTTGTTTAACAGACTGCCATTTCCAGGTAAAGCTTTTATAAATATCTATGTCCCAAATGTAATGGATCACCTGCAATTTATTGTAATTGCTCGTTTTTTAGCTGCCACTTGTCAAGTACTTTGAGACAAGCAAATTCAGGAGATAAAAATTTTGGGAAGGATCTTTACTGATAGTTGAGTGTAGTAATAGAATGTCAAAAGCCTGTCAATTCATTCGGCAGCTCAATTTATACCTTATTTTAAGGCAGAGTTACCGTACTCTGAGTTTCTTTCTTATATTTCCTAACAATATTGTAAAAGATTGTAGAGTCTGTTGGTGTTTTTTTCCCCTCCCTCCTAAACAAATTCTTGTATTAAGCAAGAAACAGATCGAGGAAGCCAAGAGCTTTGGCAGTTTTGAAATATCATAATCTATATCTACTAAGTGCATGTTTGAACAGGCTTGTCAAAAGAGCATCAGTTGAAAGATACTGTAATTTGAATAATAATGTCCATCACAAATATATTTCTGTTTAATTCCATTGAGAACTTGGGGTGTTTGCTCTGTCAAGAAGAAAGGACACTGCACATAATCAGCTACACATTTTCCTTATTACTTTGCACAGTAATTTAACCAGAAGGCTAAATTCCATTAAAATGTCATTGAATTATTTAATGTCATTAAGATTATAACATTAAATCAATCATTTGATTATTGTTTACAAATAACATACAGAGAAAACCAGCCATTTCCATGACAACTTACTCTTGTTCTTAGAACATTTCTTAATTTCCAGCCAACTTCCAGTTTTAAGTTTTTTGAAGTATTTTTCTGCTTCTAGTATAAATTCAGGTTTTGTGATTATTATAGTTTTTTTTAATGGAGAGAAATGGCATAGAATAACAAAAAGCTTCAAAGCATGTAGAACATGTGCATAGCACAATCAGCTCACAGTACTGCCAAGAAGTGGGCAAAATGCCTGGATCCTGTGTTTTTTTTTGATAGCTTGTTGAAATATTAAATAACAAAGTCACCAAGTTTGTGGAAGAAGTCATGAAGTGACATCAGATGACAGTAAGGCAAATGTTATTCTACTGCTATAATAATATATTGCTACATTTGTGCCAAATGGTGTTGGATTGGATTATTTTGGTCAAACCATGGGGTTTCTTTGTCTTTTTAAAATCCAGCTCTCAGATAGCTGCTGCTCCAATGCTTTCCCCTAAAAGAAAGTAAAAAAAAGTAAAAATCAGTATATGTATGGAACACAGAAGGATGATTTTGCAATAAATTAAGAAATACTATTGAACTGCTATCCTTCCTAGTCCCAGGAAAATCTAATCTCAGTTATTTCCTGAGTTAAGGAGCCCTGATGGTGCAGTGAATATAGCATTGCAGGCTAACTCTGCCCACAGCCTAGAGTTTGATCCTGACTAGCTCAAGGTAGACTCAGCCTTCCATCCTTCCGAGGTTGGTAAAACGAGGACCCAGATTGTCGGAGGCAATATGCTGATATTTATAAACTGCTCAGAGAGTGCTGTAAAGGGGTGGTATATAAGTCTATGTGCTATTGCTATTCTCTCAGCTGACCCTCATTTTTCAGTAGGGTTCTGTGTTCGCTATCTGGTTATGTGTTTGCTCCAGACCAGGATGGGTGATGAGCAGTTTTCAATATAATTTTGTCTAAGCAGGTGAACCTAGAAGGAGAAAAGTAGCAGGAGAAAATGAAACAGATGAAGCTATGGAAGCGGACTAGAGTTCCTCTGTGGATTATCCGTGCATTCTGACAAGAATGATCCATCTTTCCTCTGATAGCTTGCTGAGACAGGATGGAAAGAAACAAGATAGGTTTCCTGTTCATTTTTGGCCCTGCTCACATTTAGCTCTAGCTCCATTCACCAACTACATAAAGTGTGTGTGTATATGTATGTATGCATGTATATGTGTGTGTGTGTGTGTATACATATATGTATGTATACACACACACACGTGTGTGTGTGCGAGTATGGGTATGTGTATGCATGTACATACATACATATACATATACTTATACATACATATATACAAAATTTTGAATTTATAGTGTTCACAGTATGTGACGTCTGCCTGCAAAATATGCTCCTAGATTGGAGCGAAACGCAGAACAGACTGATTTATCCTATACTTGGTAGACAAGGTGCTCCAGCCAATACATAGATATATACATATATATATATAATGGCAAAGGGAAAGATTTCAACCATGATCTATGGTCTATGGTCTTCTCTCCTGATTTTCTTTTTTTTTCTTCAGGAATTCTCCCCACCTACAGTGGCTAGAAATGCAGGAATAGCAATTGTAGCACATCTGGAGGATACCAGGCTGATCTTCACCTTCCTATTCCGTTCTATTGCAAGTGCTGGGGTTGAAATTGACACATTTCATATTGACTAGAATTCATCCATAGATGCCCTTTTGTTGTTAAATTAACAAGGATCTTCTCCAGCCTGTTTACAAAGGGGAAAACGCTGAAGTTAGAATGGGAGACAAAAATTATCCTGCATTTTTTTCTTTTCATCCAGTTTGATGAAAGAAAAAAAATGTTTTAGAAACTCTTTCAAAGAAGAAGATAAATCAGAGGCATTTTCTTGGTGGAATAAGATGTTCCTGCATTTCTTAGAGATGGTCAAGAGGTGTGTATGAATATCCTGTCATTCATCTTAGTGCTTTGTGTCTTTCCTTTTTTCAAATTCCAACATCATGAAGAAAGTCCTCCCATTGGATATTTTCAACTACTATCATTGATAATAACTCTATCTTATATGAACTTTATTCAGTTTCTTAGCAATTTGTATCCAGCAATGGCAAAGGACTGGGATAGCTAAAGAGAATGTCACATCATCATTAACTGTAAATCCATATTGTGCAGCATTTATAACTTTATAGCTTTGATAGTCCAGCAGTTGGGAGGACAAGAACAAAAAACAGAATATTTCTTTTTCAGCTTCTTGTGTCTTCTTCATTTTCATATTTATCTGATTTAAAGCAGAAGGTTAGATTTCTACTCATTCCATAAAGCTCAGGACTATTAAAGGAGCATGCCCTAACTATTAGACACCCCTTTTCTTTTTGATAGCTTTGTATCACACAAAGGGATGGTATATCTGTCAGAACTTTCAAGTTTTACTTCAATTTTAATTTTGTTTATCTCCTTCACGTTTTTCAACATTGGCATAAATAGATAATGAAATCTTTTATAAGAAAGTACTAAGGTGGAGGAAAAGTGAGAAAGCTGTGGATAACAAAGTAGGAATATTCTTTGCATTCTTTGGAATGAGTGACTGAGCAAATGTTGTTAGAGTAGTGGAAGCATTTGCCATGCAAAGATTAGCAAATGAAACAGATGGATTTGTTGACATGACATCTGAGATGCAGAGATTATTTGGGACTCTGAGGATGTGTAGCAACTGAGAGAAGTATTTGAAAAATAGAAGGGGAACTTCTTCTTTTTTTTAAACAAGTTTTATTAATTTTTCAGTTTTTACATCAGGGTGCTTAGGAAACAACGTGGTGATGGGGTAATCAATTATCCAAAAACAAAGTCATACAAGTATAGCTCAAGTTAACTCCTTAAAAATTCCCTTTCTATTTCCCTCAATTAGTATAACATATTCCAATTAATACATTTCTAAATAGAGTTCAATCAATCAGTACAATTATCAATAACATTTTACTTATACAAATCCAAATCCTGTTTTAAGCTTTACTTAATTCCAATTACCATATTCCAATTTAGCCTTAAATAAGCATATTGTTTACACTTCGGGTATCCCTAATTTCCCTCATTTCATAACATAATAATTATAATATCTAAAATAAGCATATTGTTCCAAAAATTACATTCTTACTTTCCCCAAATATATTCTATTTCTTATCCTAATAACTCCTCATTTACTAATACCATATCTTCCATTGTCACAATCCATTTCCTTGTTCTCATTCCATTACAGAGTAATTATCATATCTGAAACATATTATTCCAAAAAATTCATTCTTACTATATTTCACATATATATTCTATTTCTTATCCTAATAACTCCTCATTTAAAACCTTTTCCATATTACAATTCCAAACTATAATCTAACCAATAGTTTTCATCTCAATTAATATTAAATCAGTCAATATCTCTAAACAGCCTTTTTAACCCATTAAGTGAAATTTTAAATCCCATTTTTAAGTCTGACTCTGGCTTTCTTTTTGTGCCAAGCAGGTTTCCATAAGAGAGTTTCTATATCATCGAATCTCAATGTTTGGTTAAACATGTTTATCATCAATTCAGTCTGGTCATGCTTCTCTTCTCCTTCTTCCACTATCATCTGAGTAGCGTAATCGGTTATATCCAGTGTTGTGATTGCTAATTGGTTATCAAAGTTATCACAATTCTCAATACATCGTATTTGCAGATCAATTCCTGTTGCTTTTGAAGTTACATATGCTTTAATTAAAGTCACTCTTTGGTCATCAAAATTCTTAGTGGATTGTACGTAGGATTGTGTAATGTCCTCTTTGATGTTGATTTGTTCCTCTTCTGTTGTTTTTTGACTTATAGAATAGT
Source organism: Azemiops feae (assembly GCA_023970755.1). Classification (NCBI taxonomy): domain Eukaryota; kingdom Metazoa; phylum Chordata; class Lepidosauria; order Squamata; family Viperidae; genus Azemiops; species Azemiops feae. The sequence goes on along the minus strand of JALGBA010004230.1, from coordinate 1,917,862 downwards.
CAATTGGAGTCTGGAAATCAGTTTGAGGTTTTGGGGCAAGGGCTTTCATTCTGGAGTTCACTTACTCAGTAGCTTCAAAAAAAATTTCCAGTATAAGTTTATAATTAAGATGTGGATAAGGTTCCTCCATCTCATTAAGTTGTACGTGGTGTTGAATACAGGCCTCTTTGATGTTAATCTGTTCCTCCTCTGCTATTCCTTGGCCTGTAAGTTGATCAGTTAAAGTTTGGGGTTCAGTTTGTAGTTCTGGAATAACATCTTTAGCTTTCATTCTGGAGTTCATTTGCTCAGTAGCTTCCAGGATTTTTTCCAGTATGAGATTATAGTTAAGTTGTGGGTAAAGTTCCTCCATTTCAGTGGTGAAATAATCTTTTAGACTTTTAGTGGAGGCTATGTTTAATAACAGTCAGCCAATATCCACCTCCACAATTTCTAGCAGTTAATTTCACCACCCAGCTGTTTCAAATTCTTTATCTTTTCTCTTTTATGATAATTTGAAGGTCAAACCCAGCCTCAAAATCAGAGAAAATGCAATTGCAATGTCAACTTTCACCACAAGATGTCCCCAGTAGGCTATGAAATCTTTTTTCAGACACCAATAAAGTTTTATCCAGTTAAAAAAGGTGAAAAAAACAATATTCTCCGGCTTGATAAGTAGATAGAATAATAAAAAATTTTAATAGGGATTTTTTTGGGACCCCAGAGTATCCAAAAGTAGAAATAGTCATTAAAATTAATTATTCTTTTCTTTTGTTTCCAACGCTTATCTTCCCAAGTGAGCAAACGCTGCTCTATCAAAGCAGGGAAATAATTCCAGGGGCTTTTCACAGGAAGGTAGTTAGGGTAAAGAGAGGAAAGGAAGGGTCTCTCCCGGATCTTGCACGGTGGTTCTTTACACTTAGATGTTCTTCTGACTTTTGGCTGGTACGGCTAAGTGATCGGCCATGTTAATGGCCAATCTTTTCTTCGTCAGTCCTAAGGAGCTGCCTTGGACCACGGAAGGTGCTGCCCCCCTTCCGTGGTCAGACGAGGGTCCTCCTCAATGGTGGTTGCCCCTCCAGGGTGACTTTCGACCCTATCCAAGGTCTACCGGCGAAGGGAAACCGGACGGTGAGGAGACGACTCTCCCTGAGCGTCTGCTGGCGCCGCGATCCGGAACCAGAAGTCATAGGAGGGGAACTTCTGCAACAGTAAAAAAAATGACTGGGTGAGATGTAGAAAATACAGAAGATGCATAAATAAGTTTCTGAGGAAGTAAATGTGGAGAGATTCCATTTCTCTAAGAATTTTAGAGTTACCAATACATAGAGTGATACTGATAAGGCAATGATACCTCTTCCATGAAGAGAAGAGGAAAAAGAAGCACTCATAAATAGCTTTCCAATGTTCCTGAATATTCTGATTGTGTCCTGCCAGAATGCAGGAGGATCCTGAGCAAAAGTTCAGATTACCATTTGATATAAATGGAGTAAAAATGTATGGTTCTATTTTACACCCAAAAGCTTTTATGATGTTTTTAAATGGAGGACCACCCTTAGCCTTTGGCTGGTATTTCAGGAGCCATATTTCAAAGACCTGAACAAAGGATTGAGCAGGGCAAGCTGAGAAACTAAATTTAAGTTAAGTTAAATTATGCACAATTAATATAATTGGACTAGCCAGATGTTTAGATTGAATTTGACATTTTTATCCACCTATCAAGTTCTTCCCAAGAACTAGGACAGGCAGACATTTTTGTTTAATGGTGTTAAACATATAGACTGAGTATATAAGTTGTTCCAACTAAAACTGCCTTTTGCAAATGCTTGATAGTGATTTTATCAATGCCAGTGGTGGTCAGGCTTGAGAGCTAGTTTGTTTAGTGGTTAAGGCACTAGACTCGAAAGCAGGAGATCAGAAGTTCAAATCCTGCCTTAGCCATGAAAACCAGCTGGGTGACCTTGAATTAGTCACTCTCTTTCAGCCCAACTTACTTCACAGGGTTATTATTAAAATAGAAGGAAGAAGGTATGTTGGATATGTTCACTGCCTTGAGTTATTTGTAAAAATAATAAGGCAGGAAATAAATAAATAAATAAAGTTATTATTATTGATTGCACAGTCAACTAGATGTTTAGACTGGATTAGCCGTTATTAATATTTTTTATTATTTTATTGTAACTCTTATGTACATATCTATTTAGGAATAATATTTTACCACAAAGAACAAGTTCTTGTTGAATCTTATCTCCAACTGGAGATATTCTATGGGGCAAGGGACAACTTAAGAGGAAGAAATGTAATTTGATGAAGGGTCTTTATAAGGGCTGAAGATTCAGTAGTTCTAGAATAAGACCGGACCTTGACTGGGTGGCATAGAATATAGAATAATAGAGTTGGAAGGGACCTGGGAGGTCTTCTTGGCCAATCCCCTGCTCAAGCAGGAGACCCTATACTATTTCAGACAAATGGTTTTCCAGTCTCTTTTTTAAAGCTTCCAGTGATGGACCACCCACAACTTCTGAAGGGAAGCTATTCCATTGGTTGATTGCTCTCATGTTAGGAAATTTCTCCTTAGTTCTAGGTTGCTTCTCTCCTTGGTTAGTTTCCATCTGTTGTTCCTTGTCTTGCCTTTTGGCACTTTGGAAAATAGTTTGATCCCTTCATCTTTGTGGGAGCCCCTCAAATATTGGAATATTGCTATCATGTCTCCCCTAGTCATTCTTTTCATTAGACTAGACATACCCAATTTCTGTAACTATTCTTTGTATGTTTTAGCCTCCAGCACCCTGATCATTCTTGTTGCTCTTCTCTGCACTCTTTCCAGAGGCTCGACATCTTTTTATATTGTGATAACCAGAACTGGTTGCAGTATTCCAAGTGTGGTCTTATTAAGGCTTTGTAAAGTGGTACTAGAATTCACATGATCTTGATTCTATCCCTTTATTAATGCAGCCTAGGATTGCATTGGCTTTTTTGGCTGCTGATGCACACTGTTGGCTCATTAAGTGTTTAAGTGACTAGGACTCCAAGATCCCTCTCATAGTTACTGGCATACATTGATGGCCTCAAGTGAATCATAGTACTTTGGAAATAAGTAGAGGTTTTCTTTTTAAGGAACAAGGTCACAGTTTCATGAAGAAAGCAGTTTTTCAAATGCAAAGTTTTGGGATGGGATGTCTTGAAAGAAAATAGCAGGTTGTATTCACAGTGATTTCTTTCAGTCCTCAAATTTTTCCATAATTGGCTACTGGTCAATTAGGTGGATTAGCAGATTTGGCAGTAATATTTGGGGATTTGTCTTTAGTTCCTCTGCCTTGCAGCAGTCAGCAACTTTTTTCCTGAGAAATGCCTTTTTAATCATGTTTTGTTTAGTTTTGGATCCTTAACAGGATTAAGTTTTTACTGCCCTTTAGGCCAGCAATGAAAGCCTATGGAAATGGTATACTTTCTATCATTTCATTCAGTTGGATCTAAACCTTAAAATTTTGTAAAACTTGCTCTAATTGCAAAAGCCTGATTTACCATTTTAGGATGCCATTACATGATGATACAAAATAAAATAGCTCAAGTTCAAGAATGTTGTGTAAAAGGAATGCTTTCAAAGTTTGTGAATTTACGAAGGTTCTTGTTCATGTTTTTTCATCATGTTTAAATATTCCCATTGTATAAATGTTCTTTGATAAGACCACACTTGGAATATTGTGTCCAGTTTTGGTCACCACAATATAAAAAAAGATGTTGAGACTCTATAAAGAGTGCAGAGAATAACAAAGGTGATTAGGGGACTGAAGGCCAAAACATATGAATAACAGTTGCAGGAATTGGACATGTTTAGTTTAATGAAAAGAAGGACTAGGGGTGACATGATAGCAGTGTTCCAATATCTAAGGGGCTGCCAGAAAGAATAAGGGGTGGGGTGTCAACCTATTCTCCAAAGCACCTGAAGGCAAGACAAGAAACAATGGGTGGAAACTGATCAAGGAGAGAACCAACCTAGAACTAAGGAGAAATTTCCTGAAAGTGAGAATAATTAATCAGTGGAATGACTTGCCTCCAGAAGCTGTAGGTGCTCCAACCCTGGAGGTTTTTAAGAAGAGATTGGACAAATGATATAGGGTTTCCTGCTTGAGCAGGGGATTGGACTAGAAGACCTCCAAGGTCCCTTCCAATTCTGTTTATTGTTATTCCTACCACACAGTTTGCTAGAAATGATAGTAAACAAATATTTATAATTTATTGAAACAATAATATCTTAGTGTGGGGTAAAGGGAGAGAAATTTCAACTAATTCAGTATTTGTTAACCTTGCAGAACAAAAGTCATAGACTAAATATGTATCTTCTGGATAAAGATTAAAGTTAAAGGTTTGTGAACTATGGTCCACTACACTTCAGCTGCTTACTTCTGGTATAAAATGCTCTACCTCAGCTTCAAATATGAAACACTTTGCTCCATTCCCATTAACTTGAGGAAAGAGCAAGTGGAAGCTATTTTTCCCCATTAACTGTGGAAAAGCGTTCCATTTCAGGAGAACTTTAACAGAACCTTGCACATTTCCTTTTAAGAAAAAGGCACATTTATCAACAGAATCAACTTCATGTATCTCAGAAATGCAGGCATTTCTCTTGATATATTAGAGAAAGGGAGGCAATGGATCTGATAAATTTAAATTTGCCCCCAATTAATGCACTGTTGTGCTCCCTCAAAAGAACATCCATACTATCAAAGTTGATCAGAGGACTTTTGATGGCATCTCACCATTGCAGCAGCACTTTGAACGTTGTTGACAGCAGGAGGAAGTTGGTTCGGTTTGGGGATTGGGGCGCTGGAATGTCAATTTGTCTCTGAAGGGATGGCATCACAGCTTATTTTGCCTCTAGTTCAGGGGTCTTCAAACTTGGCCCTTTTATGACTTGTGGACTTCAACTCCCAGAATTCCTCAGCCAGCATGGCTGGCTGAGGAATTCTGGGAGTTGAAGTCCACAAGTCATAAAAGGGCCAAGTTTGAAGACCCTTGCTCTAGTTGCTCAGGGGTGGGGGTGGGGCTTTTTCTTCCTCCAGATTTAAGGAGGAAACCTGAAATCAACCCATTTGCCCTCCAGACTGTCCTTCCCCATTAGCAAGTTGTACAAACACAGATTTCCCCAATTGGCTGGTGAATTGAGTGACAGAGAGGCAGGGTCTTCTGTCAAGTTCACAGCTGTAATACATCCTAAATTTATAGAAACTGGAATTGATCTTCCTCATTTTTAATGCACTTTTGAGATTATAAATTGTTCTTTAGTTTAAGAGAGACTTTCTTCACATAATGTTTCTCTTTGGAGATTTTCCTTATTTCTGGAATTAAAATATTTATACACTTCTGAGAATTTATTGACTTTCTCTTACCTCACAAATAGATGACAACTAAGGATATTAAAATATTTAAGTGGAAAGAAATAACTTTTATTTGTGAAAGACTTAATAGAAAGAACCTCTTCTCTGGGAAAGCTGTGTTGTTTACATATTAGTTGTAAAACAAAACCTTGAAGGTCAATCACCAGAGCACAAGATGACTACTTTAAAGGAAACATTTGATTTATGGGCCTGTGAAGTGCTTGAACTTTTTAACCCTTTACTGGAACCAGAAATTATGACCAAAGATGAACAAATCCCCTGGGCACGACAGAGATGAATTCACTGGATTTACAAATGCAATTGGAGAATATTTAAAAATTGGAAAAGACATTACTCTTTCAATGTGAAATGTAAGAAATTTATTGGAATTATTTCATGGAAACTATAAGAGAACTTGAAGGATGATAAAAGTTTCAAGAGAAAAGGAAAAGATACTAGAAGAAATCAGGAGTCAGAATTTTATTCATGGGACTTAAGTATAGTTTGGAAGAAGAAAGAAAAAAAATATATAATTGGTTTATTTGATTATGGTAAATAATGAATTCTTATTTCTAGCAATATTGAATAGTTATCTGGATTGGATAGTGCTTCTTTGGGAAATGTCTAATGGGGTAATCAATTAGTTTTTGATATCTAAATAAAGGGTGATTATTTTAGTAGTGTTTAATAGTTTTTAATTTCTTTTTTTTACAATGTTTAATTGTTAAGAAAAGGATAAGGGGAATGTGGACTAAGTGGAAAAGGGGGCTATATATTTATGTTATGTTATTTATTAAACTTTTATACTATCCTTCTACCAAGTGACTTTGGGTGGCTTACAATACTATAAATAACAGAATTAAATATTAAAATATCAGACATTAAATATCAGACATTAAAAGTTTAGTAGCTGAATTTCCCTGGCACAACTGCTACAAGTTGGTGGTACTATTTCCTCCCAGCTTTAGGTGGAAAACCCACTTCAACTTTTATCCAGCAGCAGACTTACCAGCATTTTTAAAAAGAATGGGGGGGGGTAGTGAGACAGAATCAGAAGAACAAAGAAAACTGTAGGAACAAGAATAGAAACAATAAAAATAATAAAAGAATCAGTATTACGAGAAAAGCATACCATGCAACAAAAAGCAAGAACAACACAAAAGAAAACTAAGTGAAAAATAGCAGGGATCCAAAAAAAGGAAAGATGTTGCAACATGACAGAAAACTGAAAATTCAGCAAACACTGTTCTTTAAGGTAATTAATTACATGTTAGACAGAATAGATCTGAGCAAAAGAGAGATCCAATGCGTGTTGAGAGTGGTAAGGTGTGGCTTCTGCTAAGGGCCAAAGAGAGCATATTCACATGGCATGAGTTATAGTAGAAATCCTCCTTTTCGGTGAATCGATAGTTCTTTTCTTGGAAGGGTTTCAGATGAGGAAGTAAATTCCTGAGTGGGAGAACAGAAGACCAAAGCTATCAATGGAGGTCTCCATTGCAAGCTCCCTAAGATTCAGGGTTGTTGGGTTTTTTTTTTGCTAGAAATGTAAACATAATGCATGATTTTGAGACTCACATGCAGTAGTGGGATTCAGCCAGTTCGCACCAGTTCAGCAGAACTAGTAGCTAATTTTTTGATGCCCAGGCCCAGAATGGACTTCCAGAAGCAGCATCCAGACAGAGAACCAGTTGTTCACATATTTGAATCCCACCACTGTTCACATGAGAATGAAGAAAGGCAGCTTAAACAAAACAAGGCACAAGACTGCAGTCCAAGTGCAAGCAGTAGCTGCTGTGGACAATCATATGTTTCAGTAGTAACCTAGGTAGGAAATTGTTCCTTCATTTATATAAAGCAGTGTCCCAAGCAAACCCTCCCTAGCAGATTGAATGCTACTTGATCAGGTAGCAAGGGCTTAACCTTGTCACAGCACTGTTAAGTTTTTGTAATACATCTCTCTGTTGCTGGAGGGACGATATCATTTGAAGGCTCAGGAATGCCAGAATATGTGTGGTCCTTTCAGTACACCCTTGCAAGCATTTGGCTTCATAGAACACAAAGAACAGAGCTTGCAATTTTGCTCCCTTGATAGAAAAATGTGGCACAAAAATATAAGACAGCACAGTATGAAAAAATTAAGTATTGGAGTAGTTCCTTTCTACCTTGGATTTATTTCAGTACTCAGTACGTTTAATCTATTACTTTGATTTATTTCCAAATATTCCTTTAGTCAGGACCCTTACATAAGTCATTGTAAGACACTGGCAGCAGAATGAGAGAGGAATAGTATATATTCCAACTGTCTCTAATAAATCTCCTTCGTTCATTTTTGCCTCTTTAAGAATCCCTGTTTAAAAGTCTTTTGAAATTATGTCCTGACATGGGATAGGTGGAAACATTTCTAGAAATTGCTTATATTGATTGAGTCAGACCTATAGCAAGGGTAGGGGTAAATATGGAGGATGGGCGTGTGAGGGCTTCATCTGCCATTGAATGTTGTGTCGAGGTCAAATTCAAAAACAGTGGGCTGGATTGGGGGGGAAATGAATAAAATAAGGAGAAAAAAACAAGAAAAGTATAGACCAATTTTCAAATCCTACTACCCAAAAAGATTCTCCCAGAAAAAAATTATCTCAGAAAAGAAATGGTGCTTTTGAATCAAATATGAGGAGAGATCTTTGGAAGTTCCAAGTGGATTGCAGAAAAGAAATGGTGCTTTTGAATCAAATATGAGGAGAGATCTTTGGAAGTTCCAAGTGGATTGCAGACTGCCTACCTCTAATTGACATCTTATCAAATGACTGAAAATAACTGTCCAGGGTCAAACAGTCAGTAGTTTGACTCTGGCATCTTTGCTTGACTGAGTGTATTCTACTGATGAGCTATGACTGTTCCCCAGAGGGCCCACATGCTCCAGCATACAAGTAATTCTCCAATTCTCTGGAGTCCAGTCTCGGGCAAGATCTTTGAGTGAGAGTGAGCATGAATATCAATTTCTTTTATAAAACTGGGTGGAGGTATTGTTAGTATCCCTATGTTCACCTACATAGGATTACAGGCAACAGGAATGAAATTATGGCACCAATGTTCATGCTTCTGATATTTTGAATATTAAAAAAGTCTTTTTTTTTTAAAGGCTCAGATCTTTGCATTGATATAATGTTCAGCAAAGGCCTGCTTTTGCTTCCTCTGCCAAGGAGAAACAAAGCAGTTCTCATCTTGACTTTAACAGAAGAGTTTCTGTATAGTCACAGCAGTTTACAAGCTTGGACAAGCCTAGAAGAGTTCAGGATTAATAGTAGGGTAGGCTACTTTGTCATTTCTAAATTTTCTGAATGAGAAAATATTAGGTAAAGTCTGGATGAATCTGGCAATCAAAAAATAAGGAAAAAGTCTTTTGGCTAAAAAGCAAGATCCGTATATTCATTTGTATTAATATTTTATACTTTTTATAATTTTAATGTCAATGCATTTGTGTGTTGAAGTTAATAAAATTCACAAGTTATAGGAGGAACATTTTGCTGTGTGACATTTATCCCTTCAATTGAGGAAAGATCCCTATAAATTGCATCCCAATCTTAGAATCTTCCAGATATTTTAGCACATCATCCCCAATCAAACTGGTCTTCTTCAGTCTTGATGGCTAATTTATAAAATAATTAACTTGTAGAATATAAAGGAGTGTAAAACAAAACCTTAGGGGGGGGGGAAGAAAGACCACCATAATAATCATGCTGTGATTATGTTAATAATATCAGATGCTTGCTGATCTTTGGCACTTTACAGAATTGTTCAAATGTCTCCCATAAAGGTGAATCATTAATTAAGCATTTTTATTACCCTTTTCCCTCTTTTATGTATCTGACTTCCTGCACTGATTCTCAGTTTTTATCAAGGGAAAGGAATGCAAAGAGAATAAGTTAATTCTCTTAGCCTATGAGGCATTTTGAAACCATTTCATCAGGATGGCTTTAGTTTGAAAACTACCAATCTTTGGACAGACACAGACAAATATAGCAAAAACCTCTTGAGATTATTATTGATATTTCCTTCAGATAAATTGCTTTCATGTAGAACATACTTGGCAAATGCAGTTTTCCCCAATTTGATACCCTCTAGCACAGTGATGGCGAACCTTTTAGAGACCGAGTGCCCAAACTGCAACCCAAAACCTACCTACGTATCGTTGGGTGCCGGGTGGGCGTGGCCTATTGGGTGGGTGTGGCCTATTGGGTGGGTGTGGCCTATTGGGAGGGCGGGGCCCATTCGGTGGGCGGGGCTGCGGTGGTAATGGCAGACTGGGTGGGACTAAAAAGTTCAATCAATCAATTCCAACTTTGTAAGATCTTTTTTTTTCCGCGAGAAGTTGAAATTGACTGATTGAACCTTTTTTTTTTTTTTGCACACGGCGACGGAGGCCTAAAGCGAAAAGGTTTTATAAAACCCAGCTGAAGGCCTAGGACTGGGGCGACGGTGCGCGTGCCCACAGAGAGGGCTCTGAGTGCCGCCTCTGGCACCCGTGCCATAGGTTCGCCACCACTGCTCTAGCATCTCAGAATTCTGCTTCCTGGAGAATTCTGGAATTTGGATTCACAGCACATTTATATGGTACACATTAAGGAAGGCTGAATTGAATAGAATTGTTAATTGCTTTAGGGAGTTTTTTTCAGTTTCACCAACTTATTGCCTGCCTTTGTCTTATTATTTTTAAAAAGAGAGTAGGAATGAGTAGAACATTGGAATGTAAAGGAATGTCCTGTTTGCCTATCTATAAAATATATTGTCAATGTATTTTACACATATCTGAAATGGCGTTATTACTATTTAGTAATTACTATCTACTATCTAGGAGAAAGAGGCAGGGGGCAGCCATTCCAAGTAGAGTAATTCGAGAGGGAAATTATGATGGCTTTTAGTATGCTATCAGCGGAAATTGGAGGAAAAGATACATATTATTCATTCTATTTCATAAAACTTTGTCAGCCAAGATCCTGACCAGTGAGGTAGTAATTATGTACATGTCTAATGGCGGTAAGCAGAATGTCCTAAGTCCAGCATTTCAAGTATCCCATACTTGAAACACACCAGTCCTGACTATTTAAAGTAGGGCTGTTTTGTTTTAAGCTCAGAATAAAATAGTGGGAGAGGGGTTAATTTTTATATACCTTTGGTATCTAAATATGGTGGTTTTAAATGTTGGGTGAATAAGCTGATTCATGCAGATTTGATCATGAAGGAAGGTGTGGAACTGATAAGCATTACAAGGGCTGCCTGGAAGAAGGATGTGAGGAAAATTTTGTTAAGGGGAAGCCATGCCAATTGTACAGGATCACATAGATAGAGATTTACGCATGTGTGTGTTTGTGTTTGACTTATTTTACACTGGAGTATTAGGGTTATTATATTCTACTATAGAGTTGCGGAATGTCAAAAAAAGAATCTTGTGGGATTGGTGGCCCTCCAAATATTGTTAAACCACAATTACCACTGTCTTTCAACTAGCAACATTTGGATGACTGTTAAATTATTCTTCTAAAAAATAATCATAAGGAAGCTAAGGGAAAAGTGAATCTAATTAATTCATGTTAGCTGTTATTATTTTGCCTCTAAGGCAGATGCCAGCAACCTTGAACTTTAGAAAAGACTGAAGGGCTTTTATCTCCTTTTTTATTTCATGAGATTATGTTGAAGCTCAGTTTTGACAGCTGTGGAACACTGTGTAATATCTCCAGTCGCTTGTGTTTCAAGGAATGATGTTTGAAGGCCAAATATAACTTGCCCATCAATTCTCTTGCCACTTACGGAAAATTCACACTATCTTCTTAGGCATACTGATCACAAAAAAGCAGCAAAATGGCCTTGTGAATTGGCCTTTAGTCATCTGTCACAGATGCTATTAGAGCGTAGCTTAGTTTTTATATCAGCATCAAAATTTACTGCTTTTGGCAACAGACCAGTCATTTGCTATTTAACTTGAGAGAAAGGAAGTTATACTATCATACAGTTCGTTCCTAAGTCTTCGGGCATGACTTCAGGTATAAATTCCTAGGACTTGTAGCAACAGCTTCCAGATGCCAGTTAGTATAATCCAAGGTCATGTTATATCAGTACATCTGGGATATTTGAAAGGATAAAGAACATAGAATCTAGCAGAGACAATATTAGCTCTTATTGTCTTGAATCATAGTTATTGCCATCATCATATCATCACCATCATTGTTGTCTTATTTTTCTTTCAGAAATTCCCTGTCTATATATGGGGTTTCTATTTATTTACCTCGACAAATATTATATATACTATTCTCCAGATGTATCTTTTATAAGCAATTAGGTAGTAGCAAATATCACAGATAAATTAAATATAATGTGTTAGAATCTCTTGTGACCCCAGAACGTAGGTTACTCCTAGGATTTAAGACTAGATACCAATCTCATCATATTCTTATAAAGGGGTTCATTATGCATATTTGTACTTACCAAATTGCAATTCTTTGTATGAGAAAGTGTTTATATATTTTATATCTTTATTTTGGGAAGTGAAAAACCTTGATACACATACACACACACACACACACACACACACACACACACACACCAAAGTTCTATTTTGTTATTAGTTTGGAAATACTTTAATGCAGAAGGCATTTCTCCAATCCCCACAATCCTTAAGGAATGCCTCTGTTATTCCTTTAGATTTCTCAGATTACAGATTTTAATTCTGCATGATGTCAATATGACTACTGCAGATTTCAGAAGGATAAATACATGATTGAGAGAGTGGATCCAACAAGCACATTCCCATTCCCAAGACAGCAACAGGCACAATTTAAAGTGAATCTAGATCTATGTTTCACATTGGAGGGATCAGTACACAAATATATCATTTCCACAATGTTTATCTATGGTGATTTGGACTTCCTACAGAACAATTTGAATCTTCTGAGGAATTTGCAATTCTAAATGTGAAATAGGACTATGTCAATTGTAGCTTTGCTTACCTTTAATGACAATTTAACTATCATTTATTTTTATTTGACAAAAAGATTTTTATTGTTTACTACTTTCCTTTTTATAGGTGTATAAATATTTGAATATTTGTTTATATGAATGAGAAAAATTAGTCAATCTGGGAAGAGTCTATTCCAGATAACTGGAATATTTCATTTCCCTTGTGCCAGGCTATTCTTGGGAAGGGTAATCTGGGTATTTCTGGAAGTAAGTCCTCTAACAAGAAGTAATTTTAGATGTCCCAGGGATGCTCTTATCTTAAAATCATGCCTGTTTGGGAATGTTATGTTCCAAGAACTTTGAACTTCTTTTGGTTCAGAGGATATACTCCTGGAAACTTCTGAACACCAGTCTCCATAATGGGGTCCAGAAGTAGTTTGGGGTGGTCTGGAAGCACACAGAATATCCTGGAGTTAATTTTGCATATCCCTATTTGTTTATTTATTAAAGAGAGAATTAAATATTTTTGACTCAAAGGAGAAAACATACAATATTGCTATATAATGGTGTTAGACTTATACTTATTTGCCTATGTTCAGTGGATTCCATTGAACTCTTCAAATACATTGAACTCTTCTGAGTTTAAATGTAAACCATGGTTGACCTCTTAACTTAACAAAAAGGTTTCATGGAGGAGGATTTTAAATATATCAATCTCGTATTGAAGCACTATCATATTTGCATCTCTAAAACATGACAAGTTTCTGGGGTATCTTATATAAGCTAGGGAAGTCTGAGCAATTAAAGGCAGTGAATTATACAATGCAATCTTGTTTCAAGAAGTCAAAGCTGTCAGTTAGCTTTTAAGCAAGCTGGTAAGAAGGCAAAGGGAGAGAAGCCCTATCCTTAAACATAAGGTCAATTTATACTGTATATACAGTTCTTGCATTTCACTCATTCCGTGTTGGCTTTGGCTGAAAGCCACTTTGTGGGCAATAAGTCAACCTCTATATGCATTTACCCGTTCTAAGAAGATCTTGTGTTTTCAGCAACTGGCTCTCATGCTTCAAGAGATGATGGACTCTGACATGTAGCCACCTCAAGACAGCAGTGGATTGTAACAGTTATTTAAGACAGTGATGTATAGATTGTAAACTGAATTCTGATTATATTGTCAATTAGTAGGATAAAAAAAGAAGACTGAAGTTAGAGCTCCATTGTGGATAGGTAAAATAACATCCAGAATTACCATTTCATTAATTGCACTGTTGGAATTAAGTATATGCTTTGTCTCTGAGTATGGTTATGACTTGGAAATCCATAACATTGGACTTCTCTTTTTCAGCTTAAAAGCAACCACTGGCAACTTCAAAAATACTGTAGTGATAGAGAAGCTCTTTCTTTCCATATAGGTAGTCCTTGACTTAACTATTAATTTAGTGGCCATTTGAAGTTACAACGGCCTGAAAAAAGTGACTTATGACCATTTTTCACACTTAGAACTGTTACAGCATCCCCATGGTCTTGTGATCAAAATTCAGATGCTTGGCAACTGGCATGTATTTATGACAGTTGCAGTATCCTGGGGTCATGTGATCATGATTTGTAACCTTTCCAGCTGGCTTCCAAAAAAGGTCAGTAGGGAAAGCTGGATTCAATTAATGACCATGTGACTCACTTAACAATTGCAGTGATTCGCTTAACAACTATGGCAAAAAAGTTGTTTGCCCTCATCAAATGGGGCAAAAGTCACTTAACAACTGCCTTGCTCACCAATGGAAATTTTGGGTTCAGTTGTGGTCGTAAGTTGAGGACTATCTACTGGTATATGCTTTTGTCTTCATATATATTGTGCCTATTTTCCTAAATGTAACCCTTGGATAACTTTATTTAAGCAGAATTGGGTTTAATACCTAAAAGAGAGACCATAAAAACCCAAAAGGTAGTAGACTAAACTGAGAAATAAAAAGAAGAAAGTATGAAATATCTTCCGTATTACTGACATGAAAACAAAACATTCACCTGAAATAGTCACTAGAAGCTAAGGCAAGCTTGAGGGAGATTTTACTTATTTTCATAAAGTGGCTATTGGTCCTGCTGTTTGTGAGGATAATGATTCTGCATAATTACTTTTACATTTTACCCACACCAAAATGAGATTTAGTAGTTACTGTGGATGGGGGTTTAAATGGAGGAAAGTCCAGAAAAGCTTCTACCTTCATCTGTTGCATAAATTTTGTTTGTTGCTGTTTTTAAAAAACTGAGCATACAGATTTTACTAACGTTATACCTAAGTGATACAGCTTTTCCTGCAAAGGTCTCAGGTTCAGTCCCTAGCATCTCTTATTAAAAGTGCCAGGTATCAGTTAATAAGAAAAATTAATGCCTGAAAGAGCCATCACCATAGAAAGTAAACAGTACTGTCCTCGATGTGTAAATTATTTCATCTAACGTAGACAAATTCCTACTGCTGCTCATCTGCGTCAGAATGTGAAACTCTATGACAGTTTTCCTCAATTTGGTGTCCCTCCAGTATACTCAACTTTCAATATTTTCAGTGTTACCGGAAAATAAATACTTCGAGCAACAGACATACTTATGTAGTAGGCAATAAGAAGGACGACAGGCAAGTTCTGAGCAATACTCATAATGATGTGTCATGGTCCTGTTCTGTCTTGATGATATGAGGGGCAATATGAGATAAGACAGCCTACTAGTTTCAGCACCATGGAAAGCTCCAAATAAGCAACGTCTTGCTGCAAAATATGTGAAGAGACTGTGATGTTTTATTCCTGCAAGAAGAGCTCATTTTCCCTGTGCTCTGTCTTTCCATGAGAGGTGGAAGGCTTTAAAAGGGCCAGGCAGCCTTTGCCTTTTTTCCTTAGACAAGTAAGTATTTCCAAACACACTTGCTACATTCAAATGGGGGTACAGATGCCTGGTGCAGAAGGCAGCAATTTTTTTAGGGAAGCTGCTAAAAGACTGCACTCCAAAAAACTGAAATTCCTGTTTTACAGAATGGGTTCCAGAGACTTGGTTATGATACAGAGGCCAGATTTTAGCCTCTTTGATTCCAGTGTCACTGGTTACATCCTCTATATCAAAACCTAGGGTGCTTCTTGGTATGGGGATGGGCATAAAGATATGCCAGAATCTTTAAAATCCTCAGGCAACGCTGAAATTACAGTAAACAGTTTGGTCCTAGAACAAGTGGATCCTCTGGGTTGTATAATCATTGTGCACTATTTTTAAGTACACTTTCATCTCTCTTTCCACCAAAATCCACCAAAGCACATTCCTATATACAGGAAAGCAGAGTGGAAATATATCAAACATTCTGCTCTCAAAATGGAAAGTTCTTGAAAACTCAGAATGTTCCATTCCACCTTTGCACTGTGAGATTTCTGGCTCTAATTCTTCCTCAAATGAAAATTCTAATAAAAAGTTTACTACATTGCAGAACTGGGGAAACTTTTTTCTTTTTGTCGAAGGGCTGCAAATCTTTGGCAAAAAAAAAAAAAAGCCAGCAGTAGGCTTGTTTCCCACCCCCCTTGTTTCCCTCTTTTCTTTCTCTTCATGCAACATTCTGCTGATGGAAGGGATGGAGTGTTCTTTTCAAACTGTTCACTTATAAAAGAGTTTTGAACTTAGACTTAAAGCTGCATGAAATTAAAATCAAGGGCCAGTTGTGTTCCTATGGACATGGATTACTCTTCTTGTTTGTATGGGATATGTTTGGACAGGACACTATGTCCTTATGCTCTATGGGATTTTAGATCTGTTTTCCTGAAAATCCCAACTTATATTTAGGAAATCACAGTGAAACTTGTTTAAAAAACTATATGTGAGGTTTCCTTTTCTTTAAAATCAACAGAGTTTAAAGGTAGTAATTTTTGGATGGAGGGAAGTTTCTTATTCTCACTATTGTAGAGGAAAAAATGAAAATATATTAGAACTGTCTGCTCTAATCAGCTATAGCTCTTTACACAGATATAAAAAGAAATGGAAGATTTCCATCTTTTTCCTTTGTGGACAAATGAACCTACCTAATAACATAGGCAGCTTCTTGGGATAATTGTAAAAATACAGCCATAAATCTGGAATGCTCATAAATTGAGGCTATTGGAGGTTAAAACCAAGATAAGAGGCCTTCTAGATATTCTCAGATTTAACTTGGAGAACATCCTCTTCAATGCCCTTGTATCCTACAGCTTCTCCCAATATTTCTAAATGACGCCCATGTTTACATGAAACAGCTTCCCATTGCTTCTGTTGTGGAACACAATAACAATAATAAGATATTATTTAGAACAACTACACAAGATCAGGTGAAACAGGGAAAACATTTATTGGAATTTTTATGGGAAGACAATAATGCACCTCATCATATCACAAATCTTCTTTTCTCAGGATAGAAAAGCTGTGATTGCAAAATATGCAAGTCTCAGTAAAAGGTCTGGGGAGATTATGCAAAAATTCAAAGGAACGTAATCACAGGTTTAGAAAGTGCCTTGCAGGCACTATATTCCAATCACTGTAAAGAAGTGTGTGAGATCATACTTAGCAAATTTGTAGAAAGTACAAGAAGGTGTGATTTGTAGAAGCATATTGTGCATTTAAAATTCTTTTTCAGCATTTAATTTTAATATTATTTTTCTATTCATAAATGTATTTGTTGTTTATGTATTTTACATACAGTAACTGTTTCTTTTAATAAGCTGTTAACTGTATTTTAAGAAAAGAACAAAACTGCTTTACAGCTTTTCATGTTTGGAGCTGATAAAGAAATGCTGAAGGAAAATCCAGGTGGAACTAAAAGATAATAAACAAATGATTTTAAGGTGGGGGGAGTTAGCTACTTGTTCATTGCTAATAGTTGAGTTATTTGTTGCAATATCATTAACTCGCTGTACCCTATTTTGTCCAACCAACTAAGGTAGCAGACAACATTAAAGCCCTGGAGCAGGGAATCTGGATCAGCATTTAGTAGACAACTGTTTTTCATTTAATTATTCATCTCCACTTTCTTTTAAAAGCTTAAAGCAGCAAATGGGAGTGTTCCCCTTCACAGCATCTGCATAACAAGCAAACATATGAGGTTACTGGAATTAATGATCACCTCAAAATTTCCAAGTGAGTTCCATCTGAACCTGGGACTTTCTGTTCCCAGTGTACCATTACAGTCTGCTTTTAATGTGTAAATGGATAAAAAGTCTGACAGAATATAAGGTTGCTTTCTATTTGTTATAAGTACAGCTTTAGATATTGGGCTGAGATTGGCCCTTAAACCTCAAGCCAAATTCTCAGTTCCTCTTAATGTTTCCTATTACGTTTATCTAAGTACTTTATTAAAGATCTTTTCTGCAACCTAACTCTTTTGTTTGAAGTAGTAGTTTGAAGTTACAGTCATCCAGTAGTTCAGCCAGTATATTTTGGTTCAACTTGTGACCCATTTTACTTAGCTTGAGCTCTCGGATATGGAATACAAAAGAAGGCTTAATGGTGTGGACATTTTAGTAAAATGTAGCAAAAACCCAAGGATAGCAACTGATATAGAAGAGCATGAATTAAAAATAGTCCTAATGGTTAATGCTTTTAAAATAATATTTCTGAGCCACCTCTACAGTTCCTCTAAAAAGCATCTTTGTATGCTGGGAAAAGTTTCTGCCTATTTGTTTAAGTACTATTGTATATTACTAAAAAGTAATGGGAAAGAATTGTTTATGTTTGACAAAGTTGTTTCTAAGGTACATACCAAACCACAGGAAGTCTGTGTAGGATGCAAGTGCTTTCTAAAAAAACCTTCACTGTAATTTTATTTAAAAATGGTAACATCTCATTCAACTTCCTTGGTTATGCTGAACAATCCCTATTGCTATTCTATTTGTCAAGCAAACATGTAGAGATCGTAACATTGCATTTTAGGGCAGTTGACTATATTTTAAAGCTGCAGCTGTCCTGACAACTGGCAGTTATTCTTAAAATAAAACCATTCTTATCCTCACTGGCATAAAACAATAAAATCAACATTGTATATTCCCCTTCCTCCTGTAAGCATATATAATTGTGTATTTCTTTCAGAATAGTTTCTTAGCTATTCAGTTTCATATTTAACAAGTTCTATTTAGATATCATTGTGCGACATTTGCCTGATGACATGGTTACATCCTCCTGTTTTGTACACTTTCAGCCTCCCTGGATACATAATATTCCCCTGTAATATTCTCTACAAAATACGGACAGGCCTCAACTTACAACCATAATGGAGCCAGGAATTTCTGTCATAACTCATGGCAACCATGTGACCAGACTCAATTATGACATTTTTGCATAATGTTTGCCATGTTTGTTAAGTGAATGTGGTGGTCATTAAACTATGGGTATTTTCTACTGGAAACTAGTCAAAAAGGCCAAAAACAACAAAAAAGTTTCAAATTGCAGTCATGTGATTGGGGAACACTGCAACCAGCTGTAAAGATGAGTCAGCTGCCATACGCCTCAAATGAATTCATGTGACCCCCAGGGGTGATGGAGCTGTTGGAACTCTGCAACCACGTTGCAAGCAGCTTTTGCGGGGCGGGGAAGAGGAGGCTGTCATAACTTCAAATGATCACTAAACGATCAGTCGTAGGTCAAGGACTACCTGAATACAAAATCTCACTTGAAAGTGTTGTGTGGAAGTAGAATAGAATAAGTATGTGTTTTCAATAGAATGTATTGAATATTGAAAGAAAACTTCATCTTTACATAGCATGATGACAACAACATTCAAGGTACTTGAAACGTGCTTTTGCAATGGTTATTACATGCCTGACCTTAGAGAGGTCTCTAACTTTTCCTCCTAAACTCTTATTATGCCCTTGTCCAAAATCAGACACCCTGGAAGCCTCTTTATTTTTATCCCAAAAGATCTTCTCCTGAGTCTACTGAGGAGGAAGTAAAGTCCCTTCATTTGGGGTGGTTTAATCAAGTGGAGACAAGCATGTGCTAGTAATTAGTTTTCTTTCACTCATTCACTGATTCAGTAAGAATCCAAGTTTTTTATTAGGTGTATCTAAAGAACAAGAGGGAATTGCAGAAACAAAAGAAGGAAGATTTTATGGGGGGTAGCGGTTAAGGCCGTGGGCTAGAAACTGGGAGACCATGAGTTCTAGCCTGCCTTTGGCACAAAGCTAACTGGGTGGTGTTAGCCAGTCACTCTGTCTCGCCCTAGGAAGGATACAAGGGCAAACCTCTTCCAACATCTTGCCAAGAAAACTGCAGAGACGTGTCCAGGCAGTTGCCAGGAGTCAGCACTGATTTGACTCCTGGCAATTGTCAACACCATACACAAAAAGGACAAGGCCTGATGAAATTGTTGAAACTGATGATCACAATCCTTTAAGTAAACAATAAATCCTATTCCTCATCTAATTTTCACTTCCAAACTTTCAGGATTAATAATTGCTCCCCAATCCAATTTGTATACACTGGGAGCTGTCCCTTGCTCTTTTTAAATGCCCACCCAAAGGGAGACTCTTCTTGTTCCTATTTGACTGCTTGCTGTTTGATTTTTGTCTGGAGGTAGATTGCCCACTCCTGGACTGACTGGTTCAGGTTTGACAAGCAGTCTTTATAACCTTTTAAAATGGGATTTTCCCATTCACTACTGTATTTATCTAGAAAAACCATTAAAAATGATTGTAAAGTAGGTTTGTATAAGTATATAAGTATAGTATATAAGATCTCGTTGATTTTTGCAAATTAAGTGAAGCATTTCAGAATATAAAGATGATCACTTATGGAGAGTCACATGTCATGATGTGAATAGAAAACTTAGCAACTCCATTTGCCTATATGAAGATTACTCACTATTAGTTATCCAGCTGGTATGATGGTAACTACGTTTTCCCCCCCAGTAAATTGATAAATATGATGGTAAGAATCCCTGCATATGTTGTTTGCTGTTAAAGTGATAGCATCAAGCCAATTTACTGATCTTGAAAAGATGAGCTCAGTTGGATCCGGTTAGCATTTGGTTGCAAGTCCACCAGGAAATCTGAAGCCAGACTGGGAAGTTGAAAAAAACTTTTCAAAAGAAAACAAGTTTCCTCTGCCCCTAAGAAAACTTTGGAGACATCTCTTTGTAATGAATCATTATAAGTCAAAACTCCAAAGAGACTTGATATATTTTGTTGAACATTTTTGGACAAACTGGGATCCAGTTATCTATATTTATGCTTCTTCAAATTTTATAGTACCAAAATGCATCCTCCGAATGGCAGTTTCAGGCTAAAATAAATATAAAGACTCATATTTTAGGATTAAATGGATGCCAAAGGGGTAGTTTACAAAAACTTGCACTCATTTTAAAATGTTTTATTAATGCTATTTTCCAAAGCTGCAATTTCATGCTGAAACAATCTTGTGAATTAATTTATGCAAAACTGACAGGGCAAAAAATAGACTTGGCTGCTCATTTCTACATGTAAACCAGCAAATGATACTTCTGCTGGAAGAATAGCTTGGCATCAGATGTTGCCTCCTTCTGACTATAGGAGGATAAAATGAGGTACTGAGATTATGACAGAAATGAAGCTCAGGGAAATATTTTTAAATAGAGCGCATTTCGTTACCAAGTATTATGTCACTGACATGGAATGACAAGAGTTCTTCGTGAAAGGTCTGTGATAGCTTTTTAAATGAGGACAAGAAGTAAGGGCACTGCAGTAAGAAAAAGAGGTCTTTACATCCTATAGAGCCTCAGGCAGTGCTGATAGTTGTTCAGCTCTACTGTTACCCCTGCTTGCCTGCAAGGACTGGTTGTCTAGCTGAATTACAAGCTTATGACAGTAAGTGTCATAACTCTGCAAATCTGTGATAGAACTAATATAAGCAGCCTGAATCAGCATGTATCATCTACATGGAGGGAAGTATGTAGTGGGGTGCCCCAGGGCTCTGTTCTAGGCCCAGTGCTCTTCAACATCTTCATCAATTATTTGGATGAGGGGATAGATGGGGAACTCATCAAATTTGCAGACGACACCAAGCTGGCAGGAATAGCCAACACTCCAGAAGATAGGCTTAAGATACAGAAGGATCTTGACAGCCTTGAACACTGGGCACTATCTAACAAAATGAAATTCAATGGTGAAAAAAGTAAGGTCCTACATTTAGGCAAGAAAAACCAAATGCACAGGTATAGTATAGGTGGAACCTTGTTCAATAGTAGTAACTGTGAGAGGGATCTCGAAGTCCTAGTGGACAATCACTTAAATATGAGCTGCAGCTGCCAAAAAAGCCAATACAGTGCTAGGCTGCATTAACAGAGGGATAGAATCAAGATCACGTGAAGTGTTAATAGCACTTTACGATGCCTTGGTAAGGCCACACTTGGAATACTGCATCCAGTTTTGGTCACCACAATGTAAAAAAGATGTTGAGACTCTAGAAAGAGTACAGAGAAGAGCAACAAAGATGATTAGGGGACCGGAGGCTAAAACATATAAGGAACGTTTGCTGGAATTAGGTATGTCTAATTTAATGAAGAGAAGGATGAGGGGGGACATGATAGCAGTGTTCCAATACCACAAGGGTTGCCACAAAGAAGAGGGAGTCGAGCTATTCTCCAAAGCACCTGAAGGCAAGACAAGAAGCAATGGATGGAAACTAACCAAAGAGAGAAGCAATCTAAAACTAAGGAGAAACTTCCTGACCATTAGAACAATTAATCAGTGAAACAACCTGCCTCCAGAAGCGGTGAATGCTCCAACACTGGAAGTTTTTAAGAACAGATTGGACAGCCATTTGTCTGAAATGGTATAGGTTTCCTGCTTGAGCAGGGGGTTGGACTAGATGACCTCCAAGGTCCCTTCCAACTTTATTATTACTACTACTACTACTACTACTACTACTACTACTACTACTATTATGTACTGTTTTTGATTTTCATGGTGAGAAACTAGCAAAACTATGTGGTTATCCATTTTGGTTAAAACAGTAAACCCCAATGCCTGGATCCAGGCCAACTCTGTAGGAAACTTATATATAAGCACTAATATATACTTATATATAAGCACTAAGAGCAATTACATTTATTACATTGCTTTACATAGCATCTCTTAGAAGGTAATAACTATACCTGTGATCAGTCATCTCATCACAAAATATCATGGAACAGTTTTCACATAAGCATGGTTGCATATGTGCCTCTTCTACAGAGGACATGTACTTGATTGAACAGTTGTCCACTGTCTTTTGAATTAGAGGTGAGTCTAACAATATCCTTACCGATCGGAGTTTTTAAACCATCAGTAGAGGCAGGGTGATTTCATCAGGAATGAATCTTATAGGATGAGAAGCTTCAACTGACGTTCCAAAACCAAACCTTTTTTTATTGAGGTCTTTAAATCAGAGAGAACAATAAAATATTAACTCTGTAATGATTATGGTTTGGTTTAATACTACACTCATTCTAATGCAATTTCAGTCTGCTTTTATGGTTGATAGTAGTCCCAGAAAGGAAGTACTTGGTAGCATAAATGGAAGCTTCTGTGCCTGAGCTAACAATCAGATCTGTTCATTGCCTTTGTTGATTTTTTGCCATTTGTTGAAATGATTCTAATTGGTTTTTTTTTTGTACACTGTATAATAATTACGCTTGCAGCCTTATGTACTGCTCTGGTATCTGCAAGGATGAAGAACAGCCCCAAAATATTTTAATGAATACAATTATGATGATCATGCTAATCTTTATTAAGATTGTTTGTAATGATGTTGAAGACATATTTAGTGTCCTATTTCAGTTGGCCCTCTCTTGGAAAGGAACCAAGTCTTGCTATCTTCTAGTGTGGTGTTTCTCAACCTTAGCAGTTGTAAGATATGGGGAATTCAGTTTTCAGAATTCCCCAATTAGAAGTTCATGTATCTGAAAGTTGCCAAGGCTGAGAAATACTGTTCAAGTGGCTGGAGCTACTAGAACTGTACCTTATTTACTAACTAAAGACTTTGTAGGCCACAATCTTTCAAAGAGTCTCATGGACATTCCTAGTACCTAGCAGTGGTTTTTGTGCAAAAAGCTGAAATCACTGATAATGGCACCAGCAGGTCCAGTCAGGGGCATCCAGCTAAAGATCAGACTTTTTCTTTAACTCCATTGTGAATTTTGATAAGGGCTGTAACTAACAATTCATTATTCAACTGTTTTCTAGATTTAAAAAAACTGGAGCCAAACAATATGAAATAATGAATAAATAATTGTCTTTGTTTTATCCATCTGTGACTTCACAGTGAAAAGGCTAGAAATTAGAATCAAAGGGTAAGAACTTGACATTATGCGTTAAGAGCTTATACTGTCATTATTATTTTTTTCCTTTTCAGTTCAGATAAATTACCTCTATGTAATATTAAGAGCTGTAGTTAAGGCTGCATATCCTGTGTAACATCACCTAGTCTCTGAGTTGCTTTTTCCTCGGAGCCCATCATATACTACTGTTTATTTAATAGCTTGTGCTGAATATCAATTGGATGGATTGAAGCCTTGATTGCAGAGAGATCATTGAAAAGCAAAATAAGTCAAAGTGCAAATGAAGAATAACAGCTACAAAAATGCAGAGAAATGCTTTCCATACCAAGTACCTCATTGCAAATGAAATCCAGGAATCTCGGCATGTAGTTTCCATCGTTATGGCAACAGGATCATCACAGAACAGATATCATATCATCCTAGTTCTTATTTATAAGACTACTTTAGTTCAATGGCAATAGAACCAACATATGTAGCAAACCCCCTCCCCCCATATTTTGCTGGTCATTGGGATAAATAATAGGGGAACATTTCAACATATAGTATTTTCTTTATTTTCTGTTACCTCTTCCATAAGCGTCACTTGAAATGTGATATTGTTACTTTTGCTGCAAAAGTGCAACTATCACTTTGATAAGTGACAAAAGAGCAAATTTTGTATTACTGTATTTTTTCTGGACTTCTTAATATAGTTTTGTCTTTTGTTTGCTGCTTTGGATAATAGGAAATTGTATAAGCAATCAAAGTTTTGTGTTTTGTGCTGCCATCTAGTGATTAATACACACATAGTGACATTTTAGAAGAAGCACAGTTCAGTTAGGCCATGCTGTTTCTATACTGTACTCTTATCTTATTTTTCACAGTATACTAAAAGTTGATATTTCAGAAATTGAAGTAACAACAGTTCTGACATTTATACATCCGTTTGTTTGTGTGTTTGTTCAGATATTTTATTTCACATGAAGACTTTATCTGGGAGATCCTCCCTGCCATAAACTTTAGAGAAGATACTTGCAGATCAAGATCCCTGCTAATATGCAATAGATTTCTCAATTGTTTAAATCAGAACAGAACAGAATAACAGAGTTGGAAGGGACCTTGGAGGTCTTCTAGTCCAATCTCCTATTCAAGCAGGAAACCCCATACCATTTAAGACAAATCATTGTCCAATCTCTTCTTAAAAACCTCCAGTGTTGGAGCAACCACAACTTCTGGAGGCAAGTCGTTCCATTGATTAATTGTTCTCACTGTCAGGAAATTTCTCCTTAGTTCTAGAGTGGTTCTCTCCTTGATTAGTTTCCATCCGCTGCTTCTTGTCCTGCTTTCAGGTGCTTTGAAGAATAGGTTGACCCCCTTTTCTTTGTGGCAGCCCCTGAGATATTGGAACACTGCTATCATGTCACCCCTAGTCCTTCTTTTCATTAAACTAGACATACCCATTCCTGCAACCACTTTTCATATGTTTTAGTCTTCAGTCTCCTAATCATCTTTTTTGCTCTTCTCTGCATTCTTTCTAGAGTTTCAGCATCTTTTTTATATTGTGGCAACCAAATCAGTTTTCCACAGCCTGGCACTTTGTTAGAATTCTAGGCAGCATGAAGTAGACACCCAAGATGCTTGGAGGGCAAGAATCCTTACTATTTTGTCTCATATATCAAAAGAAGATAGTACAAATAGTAATAGGCACCTTGGGTGCAATCCCACAACATCTGGAGTATCACTTTGCCATTTGAAATTTGCATTAGTTTATCAAAATATAAAATACAAAGAAAAATTAAAAGAATGGGAAAGTAAGGGAGGAAAAGAGGAAAGGAAAAAGTGTAGAGAAAAAGGGGAAAAGGGAAGAAAAACGTTGACTTCCAACATTTTTTAGCACAGTAGAATAAGGCAGTAACATACAACCTTAACTTTTTGCTTTTACATAGTATAATATATACTAGCCATTTCTATAGCAACAAATCTATATAATCCGCAAAACCCAAAGTCAAAAGTTTCATTTTTTCCTCTCTTGGAGCATCACTTGAACACCTTTAGCACTGACAAAATCACCATTATTTAGGAAATGGCAACTTTGCTCGGAACAATTTATATCTTATGACAATATCTTTAATATCATGAAATAATAACATCTGCCTATCGCAAGGCCCTAGGAAGGACTCGATAGGTAGATAAAAATTCCAAATCCAGTCCCAAACATCTGGCTGAGTATGCTTGCAATGTTCCAGTGAGGTTGAGAGCTGTGTTGTCAGTAGGGTAGTCTACCAGAAGGATCACCCGTGCCAGACTGGTCTTAGCGGAAGAGCCAGATTAACCATATTCGTCAACCCATTTAATATGGTGAAAAAATAAAAGTCTCCTATACCGAATTGGGTATCACCCAGATCAGACTGTATCAGATGTTAGAGTTCCTGGGCATTTGTCAACAAATGGGCAATGGGACTCAGGAGCAATGGCTGGCCTCGCCCTGTAGCATCACTGAAAGAACAACAAATGCAGACAATGCAAATGTCTGCTGTGTTTGAAAACTGCACCGTTATGGCCTGCTATTATAAATCAGAACCAACAAAGAGTTGGGATACTTAAAGCGAATGTTTGAACATTGGAAAAGAATTTATCCACACTCAAATATCACTGAACAAGGATTGGCAGATCAAAGGAGATTCATCTCCCAAAAAACACAAAAAAACATTCAGGGATTCAGAAGTGGAAGAGAGTAAAAAGAAAATGGGAAAATGGGAAACCCAAAAACAATAGTAGAATATAGGTAGTCCTCGACTTACAACAGTTCATTTAGTGACCGTTCAAAGTTACAACAGCAATGAAAAAAGTGACTTATGACTCTTTTTCATAGTTATGACCTTTATAGCATCCCTATGATCATGTGATCAAATTTCAGATGCTTGGCAATGGATTCATACTTACGACCGTTGCTCTGTCCCAGGGTCATGTGATCACCTTTTACAATCTTCTGACAAGCAAAGTCAATGGGGAAGCCAGATTCACTTAACAACCAGGTTACTAACTTATCAACTGCAGTGATTCACTTAACAACTGTAGCAAGAAAGGTCGTCAAATGGGGCAAAAATCACTTAACAAATGCCTCACTTAATAACATAAATTTTGGGCTCAATTGTGGCCATAAGTCGAGGACTACCTGTAATAGTAGTAGAAGAAGCTAACAGACTGAAGGCCTACTTATTTTGTTTGTGGCAAGCTCCCACCCACCATCTTGCACACACACCCTGTGGACTCCCTGGTCAATGTTATTAGAAAAGATGCTTTCAATATTGGCCTCTCCTTCTGCATGTAAAATGGCCTCTTGGTGATCCATCTTTTTCACTTTATCGTATCCCAGGTTTCCTTTGAATGTTCTTTGTTCACTTGCTGCCTGAGAGAAGGCTCCTGGGGCTTCATTATTAGCTAAGCCAAGTGTTTGAAACTTCTACCGTGCATCAGCAGATTAGTTGTTTTTTTTTAATGAACACATGTTCAAGTGTCAGAAGAGTGTAGACAATATGCTATAATGTGCAGTTAAGTCACTCTCTGGCCGCAATATCTTTGGCCAACTGAAGGATGACAGGTTTTCATCTGGCTAATTTGGGGTTGAAAAGAGAATGAGATTGTCTGCATAGCGTTTTTCTGTTATTGGCTGAAACTCTCTTGAGGATAAACATATATTTCAACACCAGTGAATGTGGTGCTGTACTATCAAGAAAAATCTGATGCTGTATTTCTAGTGAGTTTTTGGCCGAAACAATAAATTATCCTGAAGGCTACACTGACTTATATTAATGTTTACATAATAATTTAATTTAGTAGATTTAATAATACTTCAATAAATAAAAATATGTAGTCTTTGAATTGCTTTGTTGAAATGGTTTCAACGCCAATATATCCTCTCAAGGTTTTAGATTTAATGGATCTGAAACCATGTTTTCCTTTTAAACTTGAGAAGTGCTTTCCAAGTAGAAACAAAAATAAATACGTTCTTTAATTAAAACAGTTTTGCCATCTCTGCCAACTCCATCATCTTTCCTTGAACTTGTTAGCAATCATGACTGCTCAAGTCCAGTGCATTTGATCTGGCAGAGAAGGCATGCTGTGGGTCCCGTCTGCTAGGGATTTATGCTTGGCAGATCCCAGGCGGTGGGCCTTCTCTGCCTTATGGAACATTCTTCCTCTTCTCCTGAAGTTAGCTTAGCTCCATCCCTGTTAATGTTCCAGAAGTTCCTCAAGACCTGGCTATGACATCAGGCTCGGGGGTCCCAGGGACCAATGACATTCTAAGATGGCTCCATCTTTGTCGTTAATATCCATTCTCTCCTGTGCCTCTTGTACTTTTTAATAATGGCTAATTTATATTTTTAATAATGATTGTTTTTCTATATTTATTGTTTTACTTATTTGTTGTATGCTGGCCAGAGTCACTTTTTGTGAGATGGGTGCGAGACAAGGCTGAAGCTGCCTTAGCTAAAGATGAAACAGGAACATAAGCAGGATGGACAAAAGCCAATAATTTGTCTAAACATCTCTTCTGGGAGGTACTTAAGAAGGAACCAAGTTGCTAAGCAAACAAAGGGAAAAATGGGACTTAAACTAGACAAAGGAAGTTGGGCTTGAGCACATCCCCTGCTCCCTAGTTCCTTCAATAGCTACCATACTTGTAAATTAATAAGACAAGAGAAATAAACCTTATTACCAGCTCTGTGAATCAAGATCCCAAAGCTTTTGAGTTGTCTTTGGATCCAGACTTGGCAGCTTCCACTTCCATCCCTCTGGCTAGTCCCTAGTGCCAGCCTAGTTGAGATGGAGGTAAGTATAGATGAGCATCCTAAGTCTTTTCCAGCTGTTGAGTAGCACTGTGTGAGTGACCATAAGCCAAACCTGGGAGCACATGTAATGTGGATGGTCATATTAATTTGATTGATTGATTGATTGATTGATTGATTGATAGATAGATAGATAGATAGATAGATAGATAGATAGATAGATAGGTAGGTAGGTAGGTAGGTAGGTAGGTAGGTAGGTAGGTAAGTAAGTAAGTAAGTAAGTAAGTAAGTAAGTAAGTAAGTAAGTAGACGGGGTGGGCGGGATATTTATGCTTTGGAAATGGAAGGTGTTCTTTTGTCAAAAGTGTCTAAGAAATATAAGATAGGACGTGTAGTGTGTCGTATGGACGTCTAACAAGTTTAAATAAATTGTATTTGTGCATTTTACATGCCCAGAGAAAATTCACATTAACTGAATATAACTGATCCTTCTAGTTCCTGATAGATTTATGCCAGAAGTGCCAAATTCTTAATTGGGGAAAATATGGAACATATAATGAATGCAGAGTAATATATCTATTTAACATGTCAGACAGACATGTAGAGTTCATATCATTGCATTTTAGGGTGGGAAACCATAATGTAAAGCAGGCATGTCAAACTCCCGGCCCGCAGGCCGGATGCATCATGCTGAAACCGCGCCCACCCCATTGCCGGCAATGGGGAAAAAGTCGCGATATGTCGCATGATGTCACGTGACGTCGCGAGTTTGACATGCCTGATGTAAAGGAATACAATGAGAATTAATGATCAGGAACAGTCTCTATATTTTGGCCTTATATCAAAAAGGAGATTCAAACATAAGTTTGTAACAAGAGTACCACTTAAGAAGTGGTGTTAACATAACTTAATGTTTCAGCCTTGATTATTCTGGACATTTTTATTAGTGTGATTGAACCTAAAATTCAAAAGAAGCACCGACGAGCTATGAAGCTCTTGGGCTTGTCCCTCTGTAGCATGGGATACTTGGATATCCAGTTATGTGACAATAAATAAAAATTCAAACCATACAAAAATGAAATGAAATAAACCATCCTAGCCACTTCTGTGATATCATTCTGTGAACATCTATGTTTTTTTGGTAGTTCCCAGAGCTGAGGGGCTGGGGACAAATACCTGTGGCCCCTGCTTCAAATGATACCACAAATCAAGGAAAGCCACCCGCTTTTAACCTAAATGTTATGCTGAATTTTGCCCATCTTGCAATTCAGACCACAGGACAAAGGAATCTAGCATTTCTCTGTGAGCCTCTTTGATGGGAGCAGAAAAGAAATGAAGGTGTCAAAAAGAGGGGGGGAAATAGATGTTCCCCAAAAGTGTCAAAGAAAAAATGATTGCCCCCAAACATTCCCAGCAAGTGGCATGGGACCCATCCCTGCCTGCCTCTCCCACATTCTTCCCATGTTCCTGCTACTTTCAATGGAAAATGGTTGCCTGCTCCAAAGAATTGTTGGCTTGATTCTATACAACAGCCCTTATGTTCTTCAGTCCCTTTCCCAACGCAGGTATTTGCCTTGGTTAAATGTACATGGTAATTTGGATGTCTGAAAATGCATTCCTATGAAAACACTGTTTTTCATAATTAACTCTAGGCCTCTAATCTTGCTCCTTTGGGCACATTATAGCTCAGCTGCAGAAACTAAGCTCTCCTTGTCTTCCTTCCTGTGGTATTTTTCCAAGGGAACAACACAAGAGTCGTGTGTTATCTCCCCATTCGGTGCCCAGGATGGTATCCCGCCAACAGAACTCTGTTTAATTTTACAGTCTTCACTTCAGAATAAAGTACACATGACACTTGTATTTAATTTGTTTCCAAAGGAATTTGTATTTCTGGCATGCAGAGTACAGAAGCCCACTGATTTTTTTTTGTGAAAAAAATTACTTGTTGCACAGCCAGCCGTATACAGAGGTATGACATGAGGCTTGAAACGTGAAGGATAAATATTGTTCATTTCACAAAGACATTGACATACAGGGCAAGTACATAGAAACGTATTTGGTGTTTGAGCAAAACAAATAAATTGGGTTTTTATATTTTTTGTAGTTTTATTGTTGTTGTAATTTGCCCAGAGTTGTGCTCTAAGATAACCACACAAGTCTTTTAAATTAATTATTGAATTGCCTACAACTACAGTACCACTCACCTATTCCCACACTATTTATTCTAGGTAATATAATTAAAGTGCTGGGATTCACAATGCAACTGGTTTCAGAATCGTAGAATTATGGATTTGGAAGGTACTGTACCTCAGAGATCATCTAGTCCAACTCTCTTCAGTGTGCAGGAAAACCAATTAGAACATCCTTGAGAAGAGGCTGCCCAATCTCTTAAAAAACTCAAGAGAGGAAGTACACCAGCCAGAATTAGTAAAGCTGGGATTAACTCCATTGTGTTAGTACTTATGACTAGTATTACTAATTGCTACAGGCCACACATGTATTTTGTTTTTGCTGCTGTTTGATCCCACTATTTAGATTATTTCCCTGTGCCTGCCAATTACCTTCTATATGACTCATGAAGTATAATCTAGTCAATGAAAGATAATGCCATAATTATTTAATAATTATGCCAATAAGATAATGCTGTAATTCCTAACCTATTGTCCATGTGGGAAGTACCCATAATTTGTGGCAGGGGAGATAATATAACTGTGTATACCTTTTATGTATGCCATTCAATGTAGCATTATTTTTCACCATAAATTATAATTCAATCATTATTTATTCAGTCAATGGCCAGCAAAATTTAAAAGAACAAAAACAGAGTGAAGCAAATAAATACAATAATATACTAAGAACTAGCAAAATAAATCATATAATACAACATTCACCCCTCTATTACTATGTTAATATAGTTGTTACCTGGGTAATAAATCTAAAACATTGATAGGTAAAAAATAATATATGTATATCCCCTAATAATTTATTAGTTAAAATGCATCAAACCAAAAGTAATATTTGAAACCTAGTAATTAAGTCTATAACCCATTCTATATTACTTGCATTGCAGCAACACAAAATTTAGCTATTTACATATAATGAATGGTTTTAAATCCCAAAGGAGACGATTCATATAAAATGTATTTGGCTTCTCAGAAAACCTATCTATTAGTGGCAATAGTATGCAAGATGCTAAGGAAAGAGGGGGTTTGGGTTTATCAGATTTGAAACTGTATTTCGATGTTTGTTATTTGGTCTGGCTAAAAGAGTGGGTGAACCTCCAGAAAAAGGGGCTACTTGATTTAGAAGGTCATGAATTAAGATTTGGATGGCATGGTTATTTATGGTATGACGAGATTAAAGTAAATGTTGATTTTAACAACCACTTTGTTAGACGTGCCATTCTAAGAGTCTACGAAGATGCCTCTTTGGGTATCCCCTCAGGAAGCTTTTTTTTAGAAAAGAAATGGTGACAAAGCCGGACTGGTGGACCTATGGTAAAATAATATCATTTAATCTTGGTGATCCTATCCTCAAGCTAAGAAAGAGCTAGAATCAGAAGGACATGTCTGCCATTGGTTTACATATTTACAATTGAAAGAAATATTTAAATTAGACAAAAAGAGTTATGGGTTTGACTTTGTTAAAAATGAATTGGAAATCCTACTGTGTGGTAGTGATGAACGTATTATTGCTAAGGTCTATAAAAAGTTACTGAATTTGAATTTGGAAAACATTGTATGATTCAGTGGGCAATGAACTTTGGATATAGTGAAAAGCTTGAACAATGGGAGATTATGTGGATGAAAGGTTCAAAATTTACACTAAATTTTACATTAATTTAAAATAAAAATTTTATAAGATGAAGTATCGTTGGTATTTAACACTAGATAAGTTATCAACAACATATAAAGGTACTTCAAATGAATGTTGGAAATGCAAATGTAAAGAAGGGACTTTTTATCATTTGTGAAGGACATGTGATAAAGCAAAGAAATATTGAAGTAGGATTCATATCTTAATACAGAAGATTCTTAAAGTGAATATTAAAATAAAACCAGAAACTTTTCTTTTGGGTTTAATGGAAAAATTTGGAACTTTGATGTTACATATGTTGATGGCAGCAAGATTACTTTATGCACAAAAATGGAAGGACATTGATTCCTACAATGGACGAATGGCTGCAAAAGTTGATGGAGTTAGCAGAGATGGCTAAATTGACTGTTTTGATAAAAGAAAAAAAAATATAAGTACTACCTGGAAACCGCTTCTGGACTTTGTGCTTGAGGTAGAAAAAAATGAAACTTTGATTTTGGGTTTTACCGATTACATAGATTTGTTGATATAGAAATGGCTAGTTTATACTACTATTTAAAGTAAAAAAAATTAGGTTTGATGTTACTATCTTATTTTACTGCACCAAAGGGACTCGTAAGCCAACACCTTTTCTTTCTTTTTCCCTTCTTTTCTTCACTTTTCCCTTCCCTTTTCCCTCCTCTATTTTTCCTATTTGTTTTTGTATTTTTGTATTTTATACTATAAACTAATAAAAAAGAAAAACTAAAAAAAAAGAATAAAATGCAATAGTACATGACAGATGATTTCAACCTTCTTGAAGGATAATCTTAAAAGAGTAAATGTCCTCAGTTACAAGGATTTTATTATACCTCCTTGAAGAAGTGCAGATCGAAGAATGTTAAATCTATCTTTAAAGAATGTGATTCTCAGCTTAGAGAGAAAGTTAGATTTCCAGATAACTAGCTGGTTGCCATATACTTCTGTTTCTCCAAATTCTATCATGTTAGGGAAACTTATTAACTTTAGTATGGAGTGGCTCATCCTGTATTTCTTGAAAAATTAGTTCCCTAGTGTTATGTCCTGGGCCTTGCTGAGTCATTCAGCAAGGTTCAGGAAGGCTGCAGGAAGGCTGCAGAGACCCGGACAGACCACGTGTCTGCCCGGGACCCAGACAGGCTGTCTCCGGCCTTGCGCGCATGCGCAAGGCGGGAGAACGGCCTGCAATGATTGGATGTGCATCCCCTTGCAGGGGAATATAAAAGGCCAATGGCCATTGTGTTCTTGCTTCTGTTCTGTGACTGTGTTTCAATAAAGAGATCCTTGTTGTGAACCAGCCTCATCTCGATGTCTTCTGTGCAAGAACAGAACACCTAGTTTGATCACAACATTATGGTATTCAGTGGAGACAGCTCATATGAAGCCAGCTTGTGCTCTGCAGCCTCTTTCCAGGCTGTATGTGTTAGAACTAGAGGGGTCAAACCAACTGGAAAAAAATGCATTTTGAGCCAGTAAATTATCATCATCATCTTGAATGAATTTGCCCAGAGATGCTTCTGTTAAGAACTCAATATAAATTAAAAACTCAAGAATTATTACAAATAGATGCATTTTACATATGTCTTGAAAGAAGTTTGTTTAAATTTGTGTAAAAAGAAGTTGTTTAGGAGAATCCACATCAACAAGTCATAATACAAGACTGTCAGCACTGGTTCTGCTGTTGGGCAAGCAGAAGATGATGTAAAGAAATCTCTGCAGGCCTCCTACCATGTTCCAGTATGTGCGCTTGCTTCTCTCCCCAGGCCTCCTTGGAAGTAGCTTGTAACCTCAGAAGGGGGCTGAGGTTGTCAGAC
This sequence comes from Azemiops feae, assembly GCA_023970755.1. Classification (NCBI taxonomy): domain Eukaryota; kingdom Metazoa; phylum Chordata; class Lepidosauria; order Squamata; family Viperidae; genus Azemiops; species Azemiops feae. Next base: position 1,883,856 of record JALGBA010004230.1, on the reverse strand, counting down.
TCCTTTCTAGTGTCAACCTAATATTTAGCTGCCACCTGGCTCAGTTTCTTTATATGGAACAAGTGGACATTTGATATCTCTTTCCTTCCCTGGGACAATCAAATGGCTGAAGTCTCTTTCTTAGCTTAGGCAGGATTTGAAGCTCATAAACAAAAAAAAAAAAAACCCTTTACTTATACACTGTTCTCTTCCCTACAATACATGTTCTTCTGTCTCTCTGAATCTCTCCTCTCTCCCCCCTTTTTTCCTTTGGGCTTTCTAATACAATCAATAACTTACATTTCTTAAGGTACAAGGGCAATCACAAAGACAGGTTAAAAGAGAATGTAAAAGAACAAATCTCCTCCTTATTTGCCTGAACTTTCAATCTGTTGGCTTTCTTTCTGAATATTCAACTGGGCACAATAAGGATTCTCTACTTCCAGCAAGAATTTTATATTCATTTATATCCGGTCGTATCTGTCCCCGCCTTCTCATTACAGATTTAGGTAAGAAAACAGAAAAGATGAAAACCAAAGCAGGAGCAGATGTTTTGCATCAGGTTTAAAGTAGGACAGTAGGATTTGTGTTATTTTAATCTGTAAACTCTTGAGGCAAGTTTCAGTTATTTGTGTCTTGGCCTCACTAGTGTGTGTAAATATTTGCTTTGCTCTCTTTTGTCAGGTTAAAAGCTCAAATGGAAGATGAAATAAGCTTTCTCAGTTTATGCCTCCCCTAAAGGAGAACTGAGAAGTTCATATATGAATGAAGAAAAAAAAAACAAAAAACCCCCCCGAAAAAAGCAGATTTGTATGCTCTTTCTCATTTGGGGGACTTCCTTATAGAAAGAAGCCGTAGAGCTTCAGAAAAATTGTGGATGTTGATTGGAGTCTCACATCAGAGTAAGTCGAATTGTGGTGATTTGGATCTACATACTGTAGAAGAGTTTATGGTTTGACATTAAGATCAGTTATTTTTACAGGAAGGAGGGGCCATTACTTGATTTTATGCAATGTGGATGGAAGGAAGAAAGGAAGATTCGTATGTCCAAAGGTTTGCAGGATCTCAGATGACAACATCTTCTACAATTTTGATATTACTACTATAATTAGTAATACCAACTAAGTATACTAACTCCATACATCATAACAACTGTTGTTGTTGTTGTTCAGGAATGTTCACTAGAATTTGTGGGCTAGAGATTACTGGATTTACAGGCCAAAGAAATCCCTGTTTAATATATATCTTAATCACCATATTTTCATTTTGCATTTTTCTTGGATGTTGATTGCGTGGAAAATCCCAGTTCCACTTAGCACAGTACGTACAGCTTTACAATCAGTAGCTGCATTCAGATCCTATTTATTGTCCTCATACATGCAAAACTTCTTGTTCTATCACTGACATGCACAAATGCATCTATTTTCAGGTTCTGATCCACTAGTGCAAATCAGCTAACACAAGGAAATGGGGGGGGGGGGCGCTTTGGCCTGGCCTGGCCAATTGATTGGTAGAGAATGTAATGATGTTGCAGGTAATTATCTACTGGATCTCTTCATGAACCAGAATTTGATATCCACTGTTTTACTAATGTGCTCTCAAAAGTTTCCAGAACAACTTTAAAAGGCCCATAAGGAAACTGTTGCATCCAGCTGACATTTTGTTGAAAAATACTACTAATGAGCTTCATAATTTTAAATATCAAGCTTTTAGAGTAGATCTGGAAATAGCCTCCAATTCCAAAGGATGGTTCAATATGTTAACATGCCTTTTTGATATGTGTCACTATAAACAAATGTAAATATGAAAAAAGTGCCACTTTAATTATTGGAGAATCACAAACAAGAGGGCTGATTGCTTGGGGTTGGATGGAGATTAATTTTTTTTTAAATGGAAAAGCCTTGTGCATGATTGTGAGCAATTCTCTCTTGTGAGGATATATCTGACTATTCTTTTCCTCCTTTCATGCATTTGAAAGATGATTTCCTGGTAGTTGAAAGCTCATCTATCATCTATTACACACATGTAGCCTTCATTTAACTTTTCAGTTTCGTGTTATTGTTGTTGCTGGTCGAACAGAGGAAAATGAGCCCCTTTCAAGACACAAAAGAAAACAAAGACAAAAGGGTAAAAATAAAAACAGAGGACAGAAAACCTCTTCCAGATGGCTGTAATGACAGGATGCCAAAGAATCTAAGCAGTATCTTTCAAAGATCATAATAACTGAAAAGCAACAGAAGGGAGGTTTGACCTCAGAATGTTAATATCACCTGCATAGAAAGGGCAGCTGCCAAGACTGCTATTTTATAGTCAGACAAATGGGGAACCATGGAATTGGAAGAGTATTTTACCATTTCCATCTTCCAGGCATCCAGATCAAAGCTACCTCAGCAAATGAATGTTCACCTTTATCCTGAACACATCTACAAATAGTGTTCACCATTTCTCTGGGCAATTTGCTTCTTGAATTACTTTTATTAATAGTTCCCCCCCTCCCCGTATCTATTTGGAGGCTGTCTTCCTGTAACTTAAACCCATCAGCCCATCCATTAGCTTATATCCTACATGCTTAACGAGTAGAAGTCAGGTCTTGACCTTCATCTGTTTCAGGTATTTGAAGAGATCTATTGCACTTCTCCACTCCAGCTCATGACAGTTACCTTTTCTCAAGGAGAAACAAAGTTTGGTCTGGCAAGAGAGAAGAGCAACAAAGATGATTAGAGGTCTGCAGGCTAAAACATATAAGGAACGGTTGCTGGAATTGGGTATGTCTATAATGAAGAGAAGGACGAGAGGGGACATGATAGCAGTGTTCCAATATCTCAGGGGCTGCCACAAAGAAGAGGGAGTCAAGCTATTCTCCAAAGCGCCTGAAGGCAGGACAAGAAGCAACGGATGGAAACTAATCAAGGAGAGAAGCAACTTAGAACTAAGGAAAAACTTCCTGACAGTTCGAACAATTAACCAGTGGAACAACCTGCCTCCAGAAGCGGTGAATGCTCCAACACTGGAAGTTTTTAAGAAGAGACTGGACAGCCATTTGTCCGAAATGGTATAGGGTTTCCTGCCTGAGCAGGGGGTTGGACTAGATGACCTCCAAGGTCCCTTCCAACTTTATTATTATTATTAAGTCAGAGAAAATACAACCACTCTGAATTAGCATAATTCACTTGATTGCGGGTACACTAAGAGGTTAACTCTTACCAAAGCAGAAAGGATGAGTAAATACTCTGAAAAACAGAATACTTTTGTGAAGCTCAGGATGGCGTTTAACTTCCGATTAGCCACATATGTGCTGGGGGGGACACTACAAAAAAAATTGGATGGTGGAGGACAATAGAATTTGATGTAATTAAATTTTAATTAATCTTAAATTATTGCTGACAGTTAATATGATTATATACAATCAATTTCATCATCTTATTATACTAAATTAATTTAATAGAAATGGGTGGGGGAGTTCTTGGAGCTACACCAAAGATTTTGGAAAGCTATGTGTGGATTTTCCATGCTTGGTTTGGACTGCTAAATATTTATCTTAAAATTCATTGCACATTCTTCCTTTATAAATGACTCTGACTTAATATTGAACTGACAGACTAGTATTCAGTCAAACTAAATGTGGGAAAAGATGTGAGCATTGCTTTCTACCAGGCCAAAACATTCTCTATTTTTCTTCACATTTCATTCAGTTTAATAAGGTAAAATACTTATTTCCAGTACCTAAGACAATCCTCCCCAGGATGCAGCCATTGTATTTTGTTTTTTGAATCTCACTGAACCAGTATGCGGCTCCCATCTTTACCATCTGCACTGGTAGTATATTCTAAGACAGGGCTTTTCAACCTGTGGTACGCGTACCACTTGTGGTACAGTAACAAGTGGCAGGTGGTACGCAACCCTGCCTAGCCAAGTGTAGTGGGGGAGGGAAAGAGCCAGCACAGGCAAGGACGTACTGTGAGAGAGTCCTCTGGAGCTGCAGAGTGGCTTCTGGCTCACCCTCCCCCATGAGAAAGGAGGAGGAGGGGGGCTGAGACAGGAGGCTATAAAAGGAGGCAGTTTGGGGGGGAGAGAGAGAGAGAGAGAAAAAAGAAGCAGCCTTGGGAGGAGGTGGAGTCAGCTCTAGCTGCACCGAAGGGAAAGAAGAAGGAGGAGGAGGGTGGGGGGAGAGGAGAGGAGATCAAGCAGGCCAGCCATGAGCCGATCTACAACTGCTGTGGCAGCCACCTGTGCTGGCAGCAGCAAACAGGCAAGAAATGCAACGGGGGGGGGGTCACCCTCCAAGAGGAATGAAAAAAGGCAGCAATGGCTGGAGGTGAGGCACCGAGGGAGATGGAGAGTGGAAGGATTCTTATGTGCTTTTGTGACTTTGAAGTTCTGGGATTTGTGCAATGTGGGCCTTGGGTTCTTAAGGAGTGTTTGGCAATTTCTATTTGGCTGATGTCTCATGTTAGCTTCTATTGCTCTGCTATTGTTAGCTGTAAGTTTTGCTGCAAGGGATTTTGAAGTATTTTTCTCCTGAATGGATTTTGCCTGCAGCATTCCTTTACTTATGAATGGAGCCATTTGGGGAAGCTGCCTTAGCCAGCAGCCAATACTTACAAAAAAAAAAATTTCTTCCTTAAGTAACTTTCCTTTCTAGCCAATAGCTAATTCTTAAAGGGGAATGTGCCTTTTTAAGCTAGTTCACTCAGCAGTTTGTCTTTTCTGTCTCTGGAGGCTTTTCCTTGTTTGATGAATATATGAAAGAGAGAAAATATGGGTGTTTTTTTTCAAATTCTTCCTTCAGAAGGAGGTGGGCATGAGAAAGAGGGAGGCAGGGAAGGAGGGAAGTCCCACCTTAGCACTTGGCCACCAGCAGCCCTGCCATTGACTTTACTTGTCAAAAGGTTGCAAAAGGGGATCACATGACCCTGGGACACTATGACCATCATAAATATGAATCAGTTGCCAAGCATCCAAATATAAATCACATGACCCTGGGCATGCTGCAATGGTTATAAGTGTGAAAAATGGTCATAAGTCATTTCAGTACAATTGCAACTTTGAACAGGTTTTTTTTTTTGGTCATCAAGTTTTTGACACCTTGCTAGGTGGTACTCGAATATTGCCATATCCTAAAAGTGGTACAATCGGTGAAAAGGTTGAAAAGCCCTGTTCTAAGAAACCTAGGAGAACCTTTCCTTCTGCTTGATGTCAACATCCATTTCCTCTCTTGCTTTGTGAGCTGTAGTGGTTAGAATGCAGTATTGCAGGCTAATTCTGCTCATTGCCAGGCTCAAGGTTGACTCAGCCTTCCATCCTTCCGAGGTCGGTAAAATGAGGACCCAGATTGTTGGGGGCAATGTCCTGATATTGTAAAGCACTTAGACAGTGCTGTAAGCGGTATATAAGTCTAAGTGCTATTGCTATTGCTTTTTGTCCACTGGAGACAGTGGCCATATCAAAAGGACTACACAAGAGAACCTCTGAAGCTGAAATAATGTTTAGTACTTATATTAAATAATAATAAATAATAATAAAATATTAATAAAAAAACCATTAAGGGTTTTTTTAACCTGAAATGAAAAATATATAAATCCATCTGATCATTTGAAACACTGAATTGTGCACAAAATGTTTTGCAATTGCATTATTTCTCTCTCCTCACAAGGAAATTATACAATGTATTGCTTCCCATGAAAGAACTTACCCAGAGGGTAAGTGGATACATAGTGATGCTAGAGAAGGAACAATCGGATCACATTTGAGGGTCATAGACCACAGGGGCTATCAGGACCACCTTATCTGATTGTCCCTTGAAGTCTAGCAGGGAGACAAAGAGAAGGATCTTGTGTGCACATACCCTGGCAAAGAGGCCTAAGATCTGTTTGATTTCTGGTCTTGCTGGGAGTTTCTATGCATGAGGTGGGACAGGATGCAAAGCCATCCCAAGTGGAATTAGCATCTTCAAATACATCAACAGAATGAAACAGTGAGGACCTGGCAGATGTTCAAACATGATGAAAAGATTATAATGCAAGGCAGACAAATGAAGTAGAATTACTGAAGGAGCAAATAACAAAAGGGAGGCAAAGTAAGAAGAAAGTAAAGAAAATATGTATAGTACATGCAAGAAACATGACAAGAACCCATTGAAGGTAAAAATAGAATTTTATTTTCATTCAGAAAAAAATAGTGAGCTAGGATTTACAGGAGTTTTAAACAAAGAATGTCTCCCCACTCCTTCAGATATTTCTTAGTTAAATGTGACATGAAATGGCTTGGCTACAACTTTGATTTTTTAAAAGTTAATACATGGGGCAGTATTTTGAATTGGGACCCACAACACTTACCTCTATGATGTTCATAAAAATTGGGGCCACTGTGCTTTTTTTCCTATCTGTAATTTCAGCACAATGGTTAGTATTTGAGATTTATCAGATGGAGCGATGCATTCAAGATAGCAAAAACAATCAGTTAAACGGTAATAGAAAAGCTTATTTCAGACAGGTGCATCCATGGGAGAAGCACCAAAAAAGCTAACTTAGTGGCTATGACTACACAATTAAAGCTTCATCCTTTTGTTAATTAATGTCATGCACATCAAAGAGGACAAGGCCTTGAACAGTGGTAGCTACCACCTTGATTTTGTTTTTTTATTTCTTTCCATGGATGCTGCTGATTACATAAACAATCCCAATAATTGGGCAATTGACGTCTCTGAACAAAAAATAAATCCACAGGTACAGTGAAAGGAAGTCGTGGTATAGGAAGATAATGTTCCTGAGCAGTTTTGGGTCTCCAAAGTTTTGAAAAAGCCCTACCTATGCAATCTGTTCAGAGATGGTAGCAAGACATAAATGAAGCTTTCAAACCAGTTTGGATCATTCATACACTGGAATAAAAAATATTTCTGTTCATCTTGTAGATTTGAAGTATCTTAAAATATGGGGGAAATCAAGGATTATCTTTTCTGATTTGTATATTTTCATGGGATCTCAGCCTGCTTTCGGTAAGAGCTGGCATGTGGTGAAGTTTTTGGAAACTGCTAAATAATTATCATATTGTTTCAATAAAGCCACACAGTTAGGTTCCATACAGATAGTCCTTGATTACAGCAGTTCATTTAGTGACCGTTCGAAGTTACAAAAGCACTGAAAAAAGTAACTTATGACCATTTCTCATACCTACAACCATTGCAGCATCCTCACGCTCACATGATCAAAATTTGGATGTTTGGCAACTGACTCATATTTATGACGCTTGCAGTGTCCCGGGGTCATGTAATCACCCTTTGTGAGCTTCTGACAAGTAAAGTCAATGGGGAAGCCAGATTCACTTAACAACCATATTACTAACTTAACTGCAGTGATTCACTTAACAACTGTGGCAAGAAAAGTTGTAAAATGGGGCAAAATTCATTTAACAATTTCTTGCTTAGTAACAGAAATTTTGGGCTTTATTGTGGTCGTAAGTCAAGGACTATCTGTACATGTATCACACCTGCCTTCTTCTTGCTACTGGTAGTGGATTATGTCGTAAAAGTGCTGAGAAGAAACATCTGTCCCTAGCTATTAAAGATATTGAGAATGTTTATGTATTTATCAGATCCATATAGCCATCCATCTTGCAAAAAGGTGACTATGAGCGCACACGACAAGATTAAAAAACAGCAAGCAGATAAAAAACAATTATTATTAAACATTAGTTTCAAAATGCTTGCCAAAAAACCCTTAAGCATATTGATGCACATTCATATCTATCCATCTATCTTGCAAAAAGGTGACTCTGAGAGGCCCACAACAAGATTAAAAAACAGCAAGCTGATAAAAAAACAATTATTATTAAACATTAGTTTCAAAATGCTTGCCAAAAAACCCTTAAGCATATTGATGCACATTCGTATCTTTAAAAGTTAGCATTGTTGCAGTGCAGTTTCAATCAGCAGATCTGCTAGAAGTAATTTGCAATTAATTTGCAATTGCAAATTAAGGGTCTCTAGGTATGTCACCATCCAAAAAAGGGGATATGCTCCAATGTGACTCTTAATTTGTTGTCATTAAGACTTTGGATAAAGACCCTATTAGGTCAGTTGTCTCATACACATATTAGGAATGCCAGTCACATATGGCAACAACAAGCTCAAGATTACACAGACACCTCAGCAAGAACAAAATGTAAAACTGGAGAGTGGGGTGGGGCTACAAATCATGAAAATATGATTCCAGGACCTTGATGGAATTTACACGGCATTTTATTTTAAATGAAAATTTAACTTTCAGATCAAAGGAATTGATCTGAATAAAATAGGAAAGGAATAGGAAAAAGGAATAAAATAACACAACACAATGAGTAATAATTAAGGAAAAATAGGAAAGACATTGATTGCTATTGGTAATATATAATGGTTAAAGTCCTGCTGCAATTAGACTTTGGTTGTGTAAATAATGAAGCCCATTAATGGTATGGGAATGAATGTTTGCGCGTTCATTCATTCATGGCAAATAAGTGGAATTTTAAATGGTCCTCTTCAGATGAGGGAAGGAAGGGGGAAAAGGAAGGTAGGTTATAGTCAGCCCTTTAAGGTAGTCCAGATCAGAAAAGCAAAGTTATTTTCATTATAAGATTATAGTGCTGTGACAGGATCTTGCAAGTTCGAGATGCTTTCTGAAATTACATTTTTGATGTGGAATCAAATTTCTCTTATATGACCATCAGTTTGGTTGCAGACTCAAAATTATTCTCACAGTCTATTATAGATAACTTCCCAATATAATGAAAAATTATGATGCACGTATACCAAAATGAAACTAGATGAGGAACTACAGTATTTGTACCAGATATATTTAGTAATGAACCCTTCAGTAAAGCTATTTCTCTGTGGTGAAAGTTGTCATCCAGGAATCATCTATCAGCATAAGCCAACTTTTCAGTGAACTAGTTTTCTCTATAGGTGAGATTGTTTTCATTATTTGGTATTAATTGCTCAGATAAATTAACTGAATGTTGAAAAAGCAAGAAGTTGTGCTTCAGCCATTGAAAAAATGACAAGGAAATGGGTAATATGAGATCTAATTTTATGTTTAAGGATAATGTGGATTTAGAGCTGTGATAATTTGAGTATTAAGAGTATGTCTGGGGAAAACAGAATGTACAATAAGGCTTTTTATAGTTTGGAACATCCATGTGCTATATCCCAGTGTATTACAGGGTTGTTGTTTTTTGCTGTGATATCTTAACTAACTAAGCAATCTACCCAGAAAACTTGCAGTGTGTCAAGGATTAGAGGAATAAAATAGGAAAAAGAATGTATTCCTATCCTATAAAAGAAAATTGCTGCAATTTGGAACTACAAAAATCCTTAGTAAGTATATCCATCTAGTAACAAAGAATATGATAAGCAAATAGTATGTTAAAAGCCAACTCATGCTTGCCCTATTTGATGTGGGTCTCAGAAGCCAGCACTGTTAGCAAAACAAAACAAACAAAACAAAACAAAGCAACTACTTCTGGGAAGCATATTTTAAAATTCCTTTGGTGCATTTCCACATATTTTATTTCACAAGCCAAGGTCACTGCCAACGAGACAAAACAATTAATCTTAGGCTGAGATACATATCAACAGCAGGAGCACACATACTGTGTTCATTTTCAAAGGTGTTTGGAAACCAGTGTCCTCCTCCTGTTCTCAGCAGCAAAGGTCACACCAAGTTTTGTTCTTTCAAAATGAGTTTGACTAGAGTTGCAGGAAGAAGCCTTTTTAGAATAAGAGAAAGATTTATTTTGCCTTGTTTCACAAAGGTAGACTGAAATACTTTCGGTTCTAGGTTATGACTGCATTGTCCTTAGGAGCCAATAAAATGTGTTTGCTTCCATCTGTAGCTTCAGCTGTAATTATGGCTATAAGTGTCTCTGCAGGTCGGGCATGGCTAGGATAACAGCCACAATTATCCTATCTGCAAGAGGAACATCCATCCATAGGGACACTAGATTTCTGATTGTAGGATTTCTAGGGCAAACGTGTAGGAAAATCATTGTCATTCTTGCTTGAAAGCAAAAAATCTTCTTGGCAATTCTTGGAAAATATGGATTTTCTGCACTCATTAAGAAATACAATTATTGTAGGTAGAATGCTTTGAAAGGACATTAAGTTCTGGTAAATGCCATTTCACATTTCTGCAGAACCAGATACTCGGTACCCTTCTCTCCAATATGATATCTTAGCTATAACAGGGATAGCAACTTGATCTGACCAAAGAAGGGGTCTTTTACTTATAGTCTTTCTTTATCCATCATCCTTCTTTACTGCCTGAGGCAGATTCCAATACATGTAGAGTTAATCAAACCACAATTTCCATTACTTCCACATAGGTAAACATTGGTTTATTTACTAACTAGAGACTGGAAATGAGTCAGGATCTGATCCTAATTTGAAGTCCAGTATAAAATCTATTTCACAATTTGAAGGTGATAGGGAATTGTGCATTGATAAATCACAGATGCATCAAAATCCAGCACAAGGGAGAAAAAGGATGGAAAGAGAGCATATTACATGCAAATTTGTCTGCTGTGTTCCCAGCTGGAGTGTAATGTAGCAACTGATAAATAGAATGCTGTCGCCATCAAAATGTTCTTTTAGAACAGAGGGTACACAAGAGAACTGAACTCTTAGTAGAATTGCAAAAAGTGTACTGTAATGTATGATCTGTAGATTGCATTTAAAGAGTATGCCTATAAAGTACAAGATTCAGCATCATCCTTAAGTTGTAATATTGGTTTTGGACATAGAAGACTGGATAGGTGGCTCTTGAACAAGCCACTAGTTTTCAAGGAAAGTGCATTTTTAGTAACTATTTTATTTCAAAGTGGTAAAGGAAGTTTTGTGTGTCAATAAAACAGCAGAAGAATATGTATAGAAGATAATTAGAAGTAGCTCTTCAATTTCTGCCTAGGATATCTTTGAAATCTGTAGTAGTGTACCACTTTGGTGGGCTTTAGCAACAAGGATAGCAGAAGGTATAAATAACAAGATGGAAGAAGTCTTTCCAAATAGTACTAATTGTCTTTATTTGTGTTTTATTTACATAGTTGGAATTATCCAGCACAGCAATCCTTCATCAAATCCGGAGGGATCAAGTGACAGATACATGCCGAGCCAACATCATGTCCAGCAAGAAGCGTCGTGTGTTAACACCTAATGATCTCAAACATTTAGTGGTTGATGAAGATCATGAATTGATTTATTGCTATGTCCCCAAAGTGGCCTGTACCAACTGGAAAAGAGTCATGATGGTGTTGACTGGGAGAGGAAAATACACCGATCCAATGGAGATACCAGCAAATGAAGCACATGTCTCATCAAATTTGAAAACACTCAACCAGTACAGCATCTCAGAGATCAACCATCGCTTGAAAAACTACATGAAGTTTTTATTTGTCCGTGAGCCTTTCGAGAGACTGGTGTCAGCCTACAGAAACAAATTTACCCAAAAATATAACACCTCCTTTCACAAGAGATATGGTACCAAAATTGTGAAGCGCCAAAGGAAAAATGCAACACAGGAGGCTCTGCATAAAGGTGATGATGTAAAATTTGAAGAGTTTGTGGCTTACCTCATAGACCCGCAAACTCAAAGAGAGGAGCCCTTCAACGAACACTGGCAAACTGTCTTTTCTCTGTGCCATCCTTGTCACATCCATTACGACCTCATAGGGAAGTACGAGACTCTTGAGGAGGATTCCAACTACATTCTTCAACTAGCAGGAGTAGGAAACTATCTCAAGTTCCCCACTTATGCAAAGTCTACAAGAACTACTGATGAAATGACTACAGAGTTCTTCCAGAACATCAGTTCAGAGCACCAAACACAGCTGTATGAAGTCTACAAACTTGATTTTTTAATGTTCAATTACTCAGTGCCAAGCTACCTGAAACTGGAATGAAATGTGGATACCCAGAGAAAGAAAGAAAGCTGTTTAATTTAAAATGTTTATTTGTCATAATTATGTATGAAGAATTGGATATTTTGTAAGTTAATATTTTTTTCCCTCTTTTGTTAGTAATGCTGCGAGCAGCATAGTTGGAAATTTATTATTTAAATGGTTGGTAAGAAAGGACAGCCCTGTTTGCAGGGCAAGAAAATTGCAGTGACAATAGCTCTAGATGTGACAAGTAAGTGCTACACTGTTTTGGGGTGGAAATGTTCCTTTTGCCCTGATTTATTTTTTTAACTCTTTTTTTTTTTTTTTTGCATTCTTAATAAATCCAAGCCTTTAGGTTATTTATGCTTACAGAATAGATTTCTCATTAAAAGCTGAAATGCAATGCTGTTTAGGCAAAAAAAAGAAAAGAAAGAAAAGTTTCTTGTGTTCTTATTGCTGAAGTTTTCCTCTGCCATATTATTATTTTATTATGGGGTGGGAGGAAGATAAATATGCTCATAAAATTGGAAATGTTGCAATGGGCAGTAAGGCCCAAGGGCTACAATAGATTTATGGATTTGGGCGCCTCCTTATTCTCTGCTTTGCAAGACAGATAAAGATACATGCATTTGGTCTCAGAATATTTAGACCAGAGGTCTCCAACCTTTCTCAGTTGGCGGATCGGAGGGAAAGGGAGGAGGAAGCATCTTATGCATGTGCGCGCACAGACACAAACCGGGCCGCGAGCACACACGATGCAAACGGGGCAGTGCTAACGCCCACATGACACTAGCAATGCCCCGTTTTCACCATGCGGTGCCCCATTTTTGCTGTGCAGTGCCCCATTTTTGTAGCGGCACTAACATGACTGGGGGTGAGTGGGCCATGGCCCACAGATTGGGGACTCCTGATTTAGATCATTAAAATGTCATACATTTGTGCATTCCTAATACCAATAGGAGAAGGAAGGAAATGTTCTGGAACGTGATGGCATGACTCAGTCTCTTGTCCCTTAAAGGAGACAACCAAGCCAGAGATTATTGAGAGTTACCTGTGACTCCCAGGTACCTTTAGAGGAAATCTAAAGTCCAATAGGAAATTCATCTGATTAAATGATCATATGCAAGGCTTCATCCAATCGTCAAACACAAACCTTTCAGAGACAGAACATTCTTAGGGATCCAATTGACTGTTTTGACATAAAAAAATACTGTAGTGTTTTTTCCTATGAATGAGACTTAGGATTTTTCTTCAGAGGATCTGAGACAGGCCAGAGCACCAAAGAATCTTTTCCTATTCAATTAAGCACAATCACTTCCTTTGCTCATAATATATCTGAACAATAGAATGAGACAGTACCTATACAGGATTTCTCAGATTTATACACTGCTGTTTGCATCTGTCATTCTTCAGCTTGGGTCTTTGGAGAAGATCAATCCACAAAAGGGAAAAGGGAAAGAATGGGGGCCCCTTACATCCCACAGATTTAAATGACACCCCAACCCTAAACTTCATATCACAGCAAAGAATAATCTGCAATTGAAGGGTGGCTTTCTTGAAAAAGTCTGCATCGTGTTCTGAGTTATAGCAAAATTTAAAAAGACTCATTGCATAGAGTGCAATATTAAATAATACCTAACCTTCTTTTAGGTGGGTATCTATATTTAAGAATAATGGGAGAAAAAATCCTGCAGTAAAGCAATCTTATCTCAGTTCCAGACCTCAACAATAATTAATTTTAAAGAAAGTGATATTATGATGTTATCTTTTAACATTGGGAAGAAGAAGAAACTCTGATTTTCACATATAAGTATGTACACGTATACACACACACACGTACACATTGAAAGTCTGTGACTGAATGAAATGTGACTATATGGTGTAGAGAGAAGTATATTCAAAATTCTACTTGGCTGGTCATGTTAAAATTATTTCTGCATTCCTACTTGATTTCAAGATGTATAATAATGATGATTTTTTATAAATAGCTGTAATAATAACATTATTTAGGATCCCAGTTCTCTTAAATAGTTGATTAGTGTGCTGTCCCTCTCTCACACACACACACATGTAACTGTGGTTTAGTAGGTTTATTAATATTCTCCCACAACTCCTTTCACCAAAACCCCAGAATTGTCCCAATTAAGTCAAGCCACAAGCAGACCAATGCTAGTCCACAGAGCAATGGCCACAATGAGTCCACAAAGCACTTGAAAGCTTCCCAATCAAAATAAACCCACAAGGCAAAATTAAATCCACAGTACAAGAGGGTTCACAAGGCAAGAAAAGTTCAGACTTCACAAGGCACGATCCAAGGCAAGGCAAGGTGTCAATCCAAAGCAAGACAACAATCACAAAAACCAGAAAACACACAGCTAGGAAATGAACATGATATTCCCAGTATCTCTTCCAGCTTCTGGTACAACCCATCAAGAAGGGCAAGGCTTTTCCCTCATGAGTAGTCTGGCTGACCTTCTCTCCCCTAGGTGTACTTGGATCAGGTGCAGAAGGCAGTTCCTCTTCCTCGTCACTGACCAGCTGCAGCTGCATACTTTCTCCACCTGAAGCCACAGGGCTGTTCTTGCTGCAGCTGTGCTTCAGCCAAATCCCTCTCGGACAGCTGCTTGGAGCCATTAACCAACTCCCCTCCAGACATGCCTGGAACTGGTTTATCTTCCTCCGAGCTGACATCTGGAGAGGTATCTGGGGAAGCATGTGGGGGGAGCGAGTCATCACAGACTGATCAAATGATTGTAATCAATTCATTGAAAGGTGCTCCCAATTAATTAGATAGCAACATTTTAAACTTGATAATTTTAAATAAAGGTTCCTCTCTAAACACAGATGGCAAGGATCTTAGGAAAAATTACTTTTTCTTTCCGTGCTTTTAAGCAGTGCCTACATGCATCGTCTAAAACATTTGAAGAAGTATTTTGCTTCAGAACTATTGATTTATATGCAAATAAATAAAAATTTAATCAATGAATTAAAAGCATGGGTTAATAAACTGAGATTGATTTAATTGGAGGATAACCCTAATATTATTATTAACATGTAGCTCAACATATCCCAAATGATTATAGTAATGATTTTGAAAATCCAGCTTAGCTTCCTGATCTAAAGATGAATATTTTCCATTTGTAGTATTTATGTGGAGGATGAGACTGAACGATACATAAAACCATACTTTAGTGGATTTCAGAAATACAACTCTTACCAGATTCTGTTGTGTTTTGTAGCAAACTTAAAACCTATGGCAAATCTATAAAGCTGCAATTGCCTTTGTTATTTTTTGGAGAGAAGAATCCAGGTATTTCTATGGCAAAAAATATTAAACAGATTCCTTTTACAGTGACATCATTCCAGTGCAGATTGGAAGCTCGCTCTTATTTCACAGGTAACTTTATTCAAGTGCAGCACAGTCATTTGTCTTGTCCAAGACATCTTCTAACTTGAAACAGGATGGCCCATAAATTTGTACAATATCCCAAAGGCTTTGGTAGAATGGCTTGTCCATTCATATGGTCACTTACTGGATCACAGTGTGATATGACATGATTTTAAGGCCAATCTGACTGGAGAAACTTTAGTCTGTAAGAAAGTAGGGAAGTTACTCCTGTATATTAATCTACATAATCCTGACTTTAATTTTGGACTGTAATCCTTCATCCATATGGTTCACTGAAATGTAGTATAAATTATTCAATATAGCTGATAGTGCTTTGAAAATGATTCATAAAGGTACAGCGTTTTTGCTATTCTTTAAAGTAGCCTGACATTTTTTAGACTTCCAGGCATAGCTCACGCAAAAGTTTGAAAAAGGTCCAATGGCTTTAATGAATAACATCCAAAAATTGCAGCCATCACCAATAGTTGGCAGAGCAACCTAGGGTTGTACTAACCTTATCAACTCAGACAAATGTTCAATTTTAATTTTGTTGGTAAAAGGAACTGGGACTCGAAAAGCTGCACAATTAGCTTTGCACACTCATGAGGATTTGAGATGTTTTTTTTCAGCAGCTGACCAGCAGGTCAAAAAGCACAGCATTTTTGAAAGAGGAAGAAGATTTTTATCACCCCCTTCTCATATCACCTTCTCAAAAGTAAGCAGGTGAAGAGGGTGTAATAGCAAGGAGGAACAACCAGCTGCCAGCAGGTAATGTCCATGACTTTCACACACACCTGATCGTGTAAGCTGTAGGTGTTCTGTTCAAAATAAACAAACTTAGCATCCTTTGGGGCAATGCCAAATCTGCTAGCATGTCTCACATAGTTCTTTGAAGCTGCAGTGATTGATCCACCATCCCAGTTAGGACAATCTTATAAAGAAGAGGTTTTGTGGATTGCAGTGTCAACAACAAATTGAAGTAATTCTCATTATGAACCACTATCGTGAATGCTGTTTGAGAACTGATATTCTTAGAATGCAGTTGCTGATTTTGAGATCCTTCAGAAGTAACATCCTTTCAGCATTTCCTCTTACATATCTTGAAATTGTTTTATCAAGACTTGACAATCTAACATTCTACAAATGTTTGGGGCTACAGCTCCAAGACCTCTTGAAGTGCTGATTGGAAGTGAAGTCTAAGACCTCTGAAAGATATTACCTTATTTGCTTCCAATTTAGAAAATATTGGCCATAATGTAATATGCTTTTAGAATATTTAAAGCAGTAAAAATAACCAGTTTTAAAGATTCCTGAAAATCCAATTTAGTGTCAGTTCCACAGAAGCATATGTTACATTTCTGTCACTCTCCCAGCAGGACAGGGGAGTAATAGCATTCTTCCATGTTTATACCAAGCAACTAATAATGCAGAGGCACACAGCTTCTTTTCCTGAAGATGGTACTCCATGTTTCAAAAATGTTTCAGAAGAATGGCTTTGAACCATGTGCAGGCACAATTGCAAAATCTCTCTGTTATTCATTAAACAGTAGCTTCCCCAGGTTGCTTACAAAAGGTGTGGCTGCTTTAGAAGCATAGAATCATAGGGCTGGAAGGGATCTCTTTAATGAATATCATTCTTTAATGAATGACAGAGAGATACTGTGAAGTCCAAAGCAGTTTTTCTGAATTATAGGTGAAGCATGCCTAACCTAGAAGACATAATGATTAATGGCCTGAGGAAATGAATTCAATGAATTATGTAACAAAAAGTTCCTTTTATCTTTCCTACAGAATTTCCATAAGGTGTTCATAAACCAATGCCTTTCTATTTAAAAGCTTGCTTATTCATACATTTGTTTGCAATATTTGGTTTTTTATTATCACAGTAATATTCTATTGACGTGTGATAAAAGATCTAATCCATCCATGGGTGACAAATTTCTGATGGTAGTCATTCTCTCTCTCTCTCTCTCTCTCTCTCTCTCTCTCTCTCTCTCTCTCTCTCTCTCTCTCTCTCTCTCTCTCTCTCTCTGGTCTGAGTTGGCAAATTGTGACAAAATGAGTAAATTATGGACTACAAATTGTTTTAAACCAATTCACCTGATTGATTGATTCATTACAACGAAGGTGAAAAAAATTATCTTTGATGAACGGCCCTGCAAAATGTTGAGTTATGGTAGTTTGCAATTTCGGTTTTATTTTTTACTTATGAGATGCACAACTGGGTAAGCAACTAGAGGACTATTTATGATGCAACAGAGTGGTTTTTATCCACAAAGCTGTTTCACTGGACAGGAGAAAAATACACTATGGGGGGGAATAAATTGAATTCTTTTCTTTACAGTTCTCATCTGTCTTATTTATTGTGACTGAAAAGGGAGTAGAATTCCTGCTCTGATTAAAAGGGTCTTGATCAAGTGTTTGTCAGGCTAGTTCGGAATTACCACAAGACAGGGGGAAACTAGAAGGTATGAGTAAATGGCTGAGTTTTCTTTAACAGAGCTGAATTATTGGGGGATGGAAGGGGATGGGCAATCTTGTTTATAAAAAGTTGTCTGAAACAAATTTTCTACACTCCAAATACATTGTACTAAACAATACTGTACATCCTTTAAAGACTGGGACAGCTGAACATGATTTCAATGCTCTTCAGTAGCTATTTAATCTAATACAGGTCGCTCTGACTAAGAGTGATTCCCAGGAGATGGCGCTCATCACCTGGCATGTATGGTGTTAAGAACCTTCTGCGTGAAAACAGGTTGTTTGGTGGATTATTCTCCCTCCCCAACAAAAAACCCGAGTATTAATATTTTGGATAGCAAAAAGATAAGTAAAAGGTAAAGGTTTCTCCTCTCCAGTCATGTAGTGCTCATCTCCATTTCCTAGCCAAAGAAGCCAGCATTTTCCGAAGATGCTTCCGTGGTCATGTGGTCAACATGACTATACACACTGTGGATAGGAACTCTGTTACCTTCCCACCAAAGTGGTACCTATTTATCTACTTGCATTTTCATGCTTTCCAACTGCTAGGCTGGCAGGAGCTGGGGCAAGAATGGGAGCTCACCCCATCATACTTAGACCATCTTCTGGTCTACAAGTCCAGCGTCTTAACAATATACTTCAAATATATATATATGGTTGTATTACAGATGCTCTATTTGCAAATGGCAATTGAGTAAACATAACAACCTGGTTTCTTCAAGTGTGTTGGACTGCAAACCCTAGAATTCTTAGCCAGTAGGTTGGGGAACTTCCCATTTAAATATAATTACTTTGTATTATTACATTAACAGCATCTAAAATATAGAGGAAAAATAGTATTTGGCTATCACTCCTACTCCATGAATGACCAAGTGGACAATAATAAGTTCCATTTTATTTTTTTTATCTTAAGCAGTTATATTTTAATTTAAACACAGACTCTGCAATGAACACTGTACTTCTTTGTCCCTATTAATGGGACTATAATTCACTCATAGCCTACCCATCCATTTGGAAAGTCATGGCTTTGCACTCCAGAAGTAATGAGACAGAAAGTATTAATTGTGTCTGCTTAATCTAAATCAGTTAAAATAGACTGTTAGTCAATTATGCATGTTTTATTTGAAATGCATTCTATTTTCTGGATGATTAAGATAGAGATCTACTATGCCTCTTACCCAGTTTATTTTTCCTCTTTTTCCATAAACTATAATGAGGGCACCTGTAGGCTTTTACCTTTGTGGAGATATGGATGATGTGTTGATCAGGCACTCTAGTATGCAGCCACCTCAGGGACCAGCTGGCCTTGCTGATCCAAAGACCCATCACTCAAGATGATGCATCCCAAGGATTTGAAACTTGTCAGTTGGCTGTCATCACCAGTGATTCTTGGTTCTACTGGCTTGGTATTTGGCATAGGCTAGCACAGTTTTGTTCAAGCTGACAGTCAGGCTGAAGAACAGAGAATTTGTAGGTCTCTGTTTTTGTGCGCCAGGAGCTCACAGTCATCAGCAAAGATGGTTTCTTGAATGACTGTATGAAGGCACTTCATCCTTGCATTCAAGCAGCAAAAGTCGAAGCTAACTAATTAGCCAATTGGTTCCCGGTGTACACTCCCTCCTTCAGATCCTGGACAGCATATGACAACATACAAGAACAGACTGAGCAGGATTGGCACTAACACACAACCCTAATTTACCCCATTGAAAGTGGCAAATGTAGCTGATGCACCTTTGTTAAAAAAAAAGCCTGTCCTATCATTCCATCATGGAGTAGCTGAATCAGTGTCACAAATTTCCTCAGGCATCCATAATGTCTCAGATGATCTAAAGAATCTTTCATTTACGGTGTCAATTTCTTTGTTAGTGGATATACCTTCCTTCCTATATGTTGTGAGTCCTGGACTCTGTACCAAGAGGACCTCAAACCATTGGAGAAATTTCACATGCATGCTCCATCCTTGGCTTACATTGAAGATTTCGGATCATGTAGAATCCACCAGGACTGTGTCTCTGATTATCAGAGCTCAGATGAGATGGGAGGGATGCATTGTCAGAACGGATGACTGTGATATGCTTCACCAGTTGCTCTTTAGAGATCTCAAGATCAATCACGGAAGTACTACAAAGACACTGAAAGAAACCCTATGTTACAGTAATATCCAGCCAAACGAACTGGAAGCTGCAGCTGCTGACAAAACCCCAGACAAGCCTGTGCTATGAAGCCTCCACCAACTTGGAAGACAGGTGCCACCAAAAACCTCTAGAAAACCATGAGAATAACACCCAGAATAACATTCAATTGCTACAACGAATTCCCAGTGACTCCATTGTGCTAGACTATGCACTTCCAGACTAAGACTGCAAAGCCATTCCCATGTCTACAGATAACCTGCACAACTATGTGTCTTCTTCAAACTGAAGGGCTACCATTTTGTATAATGAAACTCTGAAATTATAGGTGAAATTGAAAAAAATATGTAAAATTGCTGAAAAAAAATCTAGTGCCAAACTGGCTTTTTCTCTTATCTTTTAACAAATGTATAATTGTGCTTATGATTGTTCCAGTGCTTTGCTTAGCAACATTTGTTATATTTGCCTGAGAGTTCCTATCCACAGTGTGTAACAGTCATGCCGGCCACATGACCACGGAAGCATCTTCGGAAAATGCTGGCTTCTTTGGCTAGGAAATGGAGATGAGCACTACCCCTAGAGTCAGACATGACTGGACAGGAGGAACCGTTACCTTTTACTTATATTTTTGCTATCCAAAATATTAATACTCAGGTTCTTTGTTGGGGAGGGAGAGTAATCTACCAAACAGCCTCTGTTTTTTATGCAGAAGGTTCTTAATACCATAAATGCCAGGTGAGGTCTGCTCAGTACTATGGCTGTGTTCTAGAGCTTAGGATGTACTTCTTTAGTATATGACGTCTGCCCATTGTAGAATTGTAGGGCCGCAGGGCCCCTATCTATACAAGAGAGACTCTGAGTGGTGAGCTCACCTTCTGAACTGAGATCATCAAAATGGAAGGATTATGACGATTCCAGCAACCATCTGAGACCATCTCATAGCTAGCCATACAGGACCATTTTCATCCCCTTGGGAAAAAAAATTGCCATGATATTCAGGACTGAGGATCATTCTTTATTCTTTTATGCAAATGCCAGATACCAAGCATTTTTATTTGTAGCCTTCATTGCACCCATGTTTGCAATGCCAGTGCTAAGTATCACAATTATTTATACCATGGCATCATTAAAAGACGTCTACTTGGGCTACTAAGCTGCTTGGGCTACTAAGCATCTTTTTTCGGTTAACGTCTTTGAGTAGTTTCTCAAATCTTGGAATTTCTTCCAAAGCCTTGATGCCCCCATTTTTGTACAATGATTCTACTGCATACAATAAAGCGTGCACACAAGTTACTAACTTTCATCATAGATGTTTCTAAGGATGAGAAAAGGCTCCAACCTATATTTTTGCATTCCCTCCCCTCTGCAGTAAAGTACTGAACCTAAGGCCCTTACACATTTTACAACAGCCACAGTCTCATTGATCCTTACTCTCTAGAAAGTAAGCAAATTCTCAATCTGTCTGAAGATCTCGAGATTGTTGCCAGTGTTTTATGCCATCATCCAACCCTTCAGGGCAGGCATGCTCAGGAAACCGCTTGGGTTTGTGGAAAGATTTTGATTGGTAGGCTTTCAAAATTATGTTAGCCGAAGTAATTCTCCCATGGAACATATAGCTAATGTATTTAAGATAGAGCAAGTCTGAGTCTCTTTTTCACATCTTCCCCTCCCTGGTACCAGAAATCTCTTCTGCAATGGCCAGTTTCCTTCCTTAAAAATCTCCTCTCTCCTGTCTTCCCAGGTCAAAGTAGGGATTCTGTCACAGCCACATATATATATATGATCACTTGACACACCCTTATAAACAGAAGCCCTTATAAACAGAAGAACACTAACACTAACATCCCCTAAACTACCCTGAAGATGTTACCTAGCCTGGTAATGAAATGTTCGGAAACCAATCTACAAGCTCAGAGAACGAACTTTCACCTATATATGTTATGTTATGTTATGTTATATATAATCATCTCAATCACACACACACACACACACAGAAGAAAGCCACATAATACATTTTTAGGCTGACATTTAAATTGTCTTAGTGAACCACACATTTTCCCCATCCATATTTTTTATTGGAGTCAAAAGGTGAGACCTCTTGAAAAGCAGAATGATAGCATCTCTCTGATCATATTTATCTTCATGAGTGAAATGTTCCCGACATGCCTGAGTTATTGCAACATTTGTCTTCAGTCAAATGGAGCTGCATAACAGCTTGGCCATTTTGAAGTCAATGTGCATTATCACTCTGGCACATAAACATTATTACAGTGAATGCAATAAACCTGTAGGTGCAACTGGTATCACAGGTGATTCTAAAAAAAAGTTTCACTTTGCAGCATAAAAAAAATAACGAGAACAAGGCTGATCACATTATTTTTTTCTCCCGGGAAATGAAAGTCTAGCAGTTTCTTAGATGGAAATCAAATGTAACTCAAATATGAATGAAATCCCTTTAAATATAAGAGAATATTATTGAAATAGGAACTTTGTGTAGCTTGTGACAATAAATTCCCTTTTTACTAAGGGATGAACGCAGAATTATAAAATTAAATAGGAAATGAATCATCATCCGCCTCAATCATGTTTGCTCTCTGATTTTGTAGAAGTACGTAAGCTTATTTCACCACCAGCTCGTTTTCTTTGGTTAACAGGTAGCCCATTAGGGAAGAAATTTGCGCAGCCTGGAAAATTGAAGTCACACGCCTGCTATTTATGATACATTTCAAACAAAAAGCATATATGCTTTTTACTGATAAAAATGCAAGAATACATTCAAAATAAATAATCCAAGAGACAGCAATCTAGTCTCTTCTTAAAATTCTCTTAGACTATATATTCTGATATTCAGTGTCATCATCAAAATCTGATGGTCCTCTGTTTTCTTTCTCCTGGTCTTACATAAGCGGGTCTGCAGAATTTCTGTTATCAACCTCTTTCCAACTGGTGGTTGTTCTGCTTCCATTGTTGAAAGTTTAGTTATGTACTGAGACTTAAATGGATGGAATTTGCACCATGTAAATATGCTTGGTACAAGTCTAATGAATAGATTTATCCATTGAAACCCTGTCATAAAGAAGTGATATGTATTTATTAAGCATTATGTCTAATAGGAAGGTCCTCAAATGTTATGATGGACATTCATCAGCCTGTCAGATCTATGCATCCCAGGTCCATGCTGGTTTTTTTAAATTTCTTCTCCATGGTCTTGCTTCCCCTAAGGCAAAAAGGGACCACCAAATGAGTGAAAGAGTTAGTAGACACTCATCATGTTGTATGTCCACATGGTTAAATAAAATAAGGGGATCTTCATAGACCGTGATTATTAATATTTTATGACTCCTGTATGTCCTAATGTAGGGGTCCACAGCCTGTGCGCTGCGGCCCACTACCGGGGCGTGGCCTGCTGGCCACCGGGCTGCAGAACAGGCTGGCCAGTGCATGCACATGTGCACGCACTTATCCCCTCATGCTAGCGCTGCCACTATGTAAATGGGGTGCCGTGTGGGGAAAACAGGGCGCTGCATGGCAAAAACGGAGCGCTGCTCCATTTGCGTCGTGTGTGCTCGTGGCGCCGTTTGTGCGCGCGTGTAAAATGCTTCCCCCTCCCTTTCCCTCCGGTCCACCAACCGAGAATGGTTGGAGACCTCTGTCCTAGGGGAGTTCACTGGGAAACTATTGTGCAACTTGAGAAAAATACAGGTAAACAAATCATTTGCCATAACATTCTTAGGTAGTTTATATTTGGATTATAAAACATTTCAGAAGAAATTGGATTTTAAGGCTCACGCTCTAGGCATATTTATTTATTAAATTTATATGCTATTCATCTCACAGTTCAATGCACCTCTGGGCGGGAAGGAACCCAAGGTTGGATCAGAATTGAATGGCCAGCATATTTTGAACCAAATTGTTGGAAGTGTTCCTGAGATTTCCCAATAGGAGGAGGAAAGGAGGAGCATCATCATGAGGTTTTAGGCAAGGTGACCAATTCTAATATCTTCCAACTGCTTATATATTAGAAGAGAGGTGAATAAATAATCCCTATTATTTCCTACTATTCCATCAGGACTATCCAACATCTGGTGTCTTTTCAGAGAAGAACAGCTTAAAACAAAGGATTGCATTCCCACTGTTCTCCAATCTTTTAGCAACTTAATACAACCATTAGCAGAGACTTCTATTTGTACCCATTAAGTGCTGCTTTCTTCTAATTTATGCAATCATAATGGGAACAGAACTGAATCTACTACTTATGTCATTCCAACTAAACTTGTCATGGTGGATGGGTTATATGAATAGGAAGTGATAGAGGACATGGATTCTCAGTATTTGCTTCAAAGGTCCCGTATCAAATGGCATTAGAGGAAATTTGCAGAAGAGCAGAAAGGTAGAGGCTTTAAAATAAAGGGGAATTTAAAATAATTGATTTGTTTGATAAAGCACCTCAAAACCTTTTTTAAACATATGTGCTCGGTAAGCATGTGTTTTTGTATTTAAAAAAATGTTAATGAACTGCCTCATACATACTGTACACACATATGAATTTTATTCCATCCTGATTATTGCTTTCCCCCCCATAATTTGGTGTAATTAGAACATAGTCTAATTATAGTTAATTTGGTCTGTTTCAATAAATCCTAAGACGGGCATGTAAAAACTAGGGAAAGCAAGTGAAAATAGCATGCATACATTATATTCAGGGTATTACATTGAAAACAGACGACATTTTATTTTTCTTGGTTTCAAGGAGATATATTCCTGGAACCATATATTCTTCAAATACTGCAATATTTTCCATCAGACCATGAATCCTTATGAAAACGTTCAACCAGAATGAAAACCTTAATTGCTAAATCCAAGTCTCTTTTGGGTTATCATCAACTGTTTTTGTATGTAATGTTGTTTGATGATAACAGTGCATATGTACTGAAAAGTAGGCCTCACAGAGTTCACCTACTTCCTGAAAAGTATCTAATGGATTACAACCTAAGGGCAACAAAAACAACCAAGGAGGACAGTCTAATTTTCTTTCCCAGTTCTAAAAGCTTATTTCTGTCCTATCTTTCCATCTACAGTGCAGAAATAAACAAGCCAGTCATCATGAAAAAATTGCATCATTAAAGTAAGGGAAAATTACCTACAGAATTTCAATTAGCAAGCTAAATAGTTGCCAGTATTTTGAATTATTAAGATGAAGATAATGATCAAGAAATTATGCTAGACCCAAGAGTGTTTGTATTAACAGAGGTCTCCATATCTGAAAATTTGGGCCCAAGCATTTATCTACCACCACAGTTTTATGTAATACATCACTCTGTAGCTTAGATTTCCATGTAATTTGAATGAAAATACTTAGATGCCAAATGTAATTGATTTTAGTAGAAAATTAAACAATTAAAAATTATAATTGTAAAATTCTCACTGGTGGCTTCCAGTGCAGGGAGTGAGAAACTGTGTTGCCAAGGATTGACTGAATATTAATTTTTAATGACAGGACAACTGAAGGAAATCTACAACTCATAATAATCTATATGCTAAAGCTTTCTACAATCTTTTTCTTTCCCCCAAAATCTAAAGAAAAAAAAATCTTTAAACATTCAAATAAAAAAAAGTTTAAACAATTACTGATTTTCTTTTGTGTAAATAACACACACGAATGGTGTGTAGTGGAATATGCCTCATCATCATCAATGTGCCACAGAAACTATCTGAAGAGTACCTGTGACAATCATAAAGATACTCTACAAAGCAGTTGTTCAAGAAGCATTAACATTCTGGACATGGGAAATGTTTTCCCAGAAACAAGCAATTTCTTTAGCCCAATAAAATTACAATTAAAATAGCATTCAGTGCAACAACTTCTCATTACAAAATGAGGAGATGGTATTCTAAATATAAATTTAAAACTTTGAACTGCAACGTATCAGGAAATAACATTGGTTGTATATAATTGGCATGCCTAATTGATTGATTGACTGACTGGTTTAGATTTCGGCAGTGTCTGATTCCAAAGCAATTTTGGGTGGCTTGATAACAAATCTCTAAGATGAACTAAATAGTATTTCTAATAATAAGTATTTCTAAAAATAAAAAAATAAAAACATCCACCTATTATTTCAGAAGTTATATTGTAGTTTCCCCAATACATATCAAAAGCTGTTTTTCTTCTTCTTTAAATATCTTGATTTTTATACATTACAATAAAGGACTATACTTGAATGTCTGAAAACAGTGTCAATGTATCTTTTGAGTTACAGTCATTAATGTAACATTATTATTGTCCATGCATGATCATACTATATTAGCTCTATGAGAAACATCTTTCCTATTTCAACTGATTAATTTTCTAGAACAGAGGGTGTTCCATTCTTTTTTTGCCAGCAACTAAAATAAAGTGAATGCCATGTTGACTATCTTACTTGAGCATCTTTTTCTTATTGATATGCAAAAATAATATATTTTGCATTATCTCTATTTTATGTTGAGAACCCATTACATTGCATGACTTCAAATGCATAGCCAGACTGCCTAACGAAATGCAGGCTACATTTCATTAGGCAGATACATCAGTGGTTAAACCACATCGTTCTGTTACCTATCAACTATATTTTATTTACTGACATAACGCTGGCCAACTTTCTTTTTCTGTGATGAGATGGTGTCAACCAGCCCCAAATACACATTTGCAGTGTAAAAATATTTGAAGCCTCTTATTGTACTTTTTCATTTTTTTAAAAAAAGTTAAGGCTGTTTAATATCAGTGTCAACACTGAAGTTATTGTATTGAAACCCAACTACTCTCTTAATATATTTCATATGAAATGCTAAGTCAAGTGGTCCCTACTCTCATATCTTCAGCTAATAGGATAAATTAGGTATTATTAATTTATTAATCTCCTACATCTCCGTCCCTATCCCCAATCAGCCACAGAAAATGAAAACTCATTGCAAGTAAGGCAGTTCCAAGAAGATCTCCAAGTGCAGTAAGATAAGGAATAGAAAAACTGTCTGGATCTTTCCCTTTTTTCCAGATGTGGTGCACCATCCAGTCAGCAATCCATAATAAGATAAATACCTATGAGAGAATAACACAGTTAGGGACATGATTAAATATAATTAAACAGCAACAAAACTTTGATGGAAACATAGAGTTGAAAAAGTAGTTGAAAATGAGCAGGTTAAAATATTGTTGGATTTTCAAATACAAACTGATAAAGTTTTGACTCACAACTTAACACACCAGATTTAACTGTGGTTGAAAAGAAGAAAGTGTGGAAAACTGATGTGGCAATACCAAGGAATAGTAGAATAAAAGAAGTAGAAAAGATCAAAAGTATTAAAATTTGAAAATTGGAGCTGAAAGATAAACATAAACCAGGTGTGGTGGTTTCCTTCTGCAAATTACAAAAGGCCACATGTATATTACATTGGTATATATCACAGCATCCTAGGTTCTTGAGCAGAACTTGATGCGTATGAAGGCCAAATACCAGAAAAAGAACTGGTAGCTGTGATTTCATATTGTTGTATATAGGTGCCTTGGGTGCAATCCCAAAACAACTGGAGTACCATGTGCACACGATTGGCAATGACATTGACAAAATCACCATCAGTCAATTGCAAAAGACAGCTTTACTTGGAACAGCTGTGCTGATACCTTTAATAATATCAAACAACATTGGCATATCCCAGGTCCCTGGGAAGAACTCAACAGGTGGTTAAAAATGCCAAATCCAGTCTAAACATCTTGCTGACTCTGTGACAAATAATAATAACAATAACAACAACAACAACAACAACAACAATTTCCTTGTTCCTTACCTTTTTACAGGAATTGCTTAAACTAAGTAATCAACATGCAAAGTTATAACTTAAACTAATTTAATCCTTTGGGAAATTATATTTTCAACCTAAAGAGTTCCATAGATTTCTACAGGCAGAAACAAATTCAAAAAATTGCAAATTTTGTATGTGACCCAATATGTTAGAGACCAGTTTGAAATTTCATATTTCTTTAAAAATAATTTAAATACTCAAAATTCCAAATCAGAAGCGTATTTAGTATTAAGCACCCTGAAATAATTTAATACATCTAAAAGCACAGAACCTTTGATTTTATGCTGCAAAGGAAAATATCCATATGGCTACACAATTTTCAAATTATCAAGTTTCTTTCTAGTTTTTCCATGATAGAAGGACCACGCATTATTTATTTAGATAAACATCTTTACTGAAAAAGCTACTCTGTAGTCTAAGTTAATTATATGTGTGCTAGGTGTGAGCCTAAGCTAATTATATGTGTGCTAGGTGTTCTATTCTGTAATCCAAACAAATATATTTGAAAGCCTCTCTTTTCCCTGGAATAGGATTTTTTGAGACAGCTCTTCTTTTTTCCAAGACAGACCACACTGGCCATTTAAAACTTCATGCAAACATTTGTTAATCTCTTGATTCTTCAAGAACCCCACAAAAGACACACTAACAGCACTCATCTCTATATGAGCAATCTCCTGTCACTTCATACGAAATATGGGATGTTATTATGTATTATTTTAGTTTACCAAGAAGCCAGCATTAAGGAGAGCAATGGCGAATATTTTCCCCTTCCACTAACCTGAGTAGGTCAGGATTAATTTCTGTGCCTATGTCTCAACGCTAATCGTATAGCAGTGAGGGAGTACAAGGAGTGATAAAGGGCTAATGTTCAAAAGCAGATAATCAGATATGACAGGAGGAATTAAATATTCATGTCTGAAAGTATGAATGGAAAAAAGGAGATTAAAAATGTAAAATATAAGCTAACTAAAATAACATAACACAGGGATGTTCAAAAAGCCTTATAGACCTTTATTCAGTGGGAATGCCTGGGACATGACAAATATGGTCATGTTAGTTTGAATGAAAAGAAGGTCTTTAGATATCACATAATTTTTAAAAAAGGCTGATTATCACAGCTGATGTTACAAATAAATATAGATCTATACAGCAATCACAATCACTGAGATATGGTCTGATGCTAATCGAGCTAATCAATTGCTCTTTCTATAAATTCTATATAAATAACACAGAGACACAGCCTATATCCCTACATAAATATCTGAGCTCCCACTCCACCTTGAGTTTTACACTGCAGAATCATTTCTCAGCAAGGAGTATCATCTCTTGTCTCCTATCAAAAATAAATGATGTTAAATTGTGTTGGAGAATAATATTTGGTTTCTGAAAGCTGAATGCTATCTGCTGATTCGTCTTTGCATCTCTACATAGCCAATGAGTATGATATATTTTAAAAAGCCCCAAAAAGAACTACTAATATTATGCTCAAGACCAGCATTGCTGCTGCTCTGGGGACATCTGATGATACACAATCGCTCCCATTACTTAGATGACAATTTTCCAATTAGTCTTTTGTTATTTCAGAGTGCCTGGATCTGATTGCTAAAGTGAATTGTTTACTTGCAGACCTCTGCAATTTTCTAGCTGTTAGTCTTCACAAATATCTGATAATGACAATTTGTTTAGAGATTATGCCTCTTTTACAATGCTAATACATCAACAAAGGCCATCAGGCATGTGCTCACGTTATCATTTTATTAATTTTTCTTTTCAAAATCTAGTATTGTTGAATTACTGTTTTAAGTCAGATTTATCTAGCTAACATTAGAAGATATATATTCCCACTTGAACATTTGGATCACTGTTCTTAAAAAGAAAGGATCAACAGCTAATCTAATTAATTCTAGTTTACATGAAAATTTGCGGAACAATTCTGATTTTAAATAAATAGACAATTTCTGGGTGAGTTTCCCCATTACTTGTTTATTTCCAGTCCAGTTAAACATAGTGTTTTTCAATTTTGGCAACTTTAAGATTTGTGGACTTCAACTTCCAGAATTCTTCAACTAGTGTCCATACATTTTGAAAGCTGCCAAGGTTGAAAAATACTGCTTTAACATAACTGTGTTCTGAGATTTCTCATGAGGATGTGAACATTCCAGAGAACTCTTTACTGATTTAGCCAAAATGGGGAAATACAGGGGCAGACTTTGGAAGTCACAAACTCTGAATCATGAAATGGATGGCTTGGTTATTGCTGTCTGGCATTCAATTTTATGTGGCCGACAAGTCTTAAAATGAAGACTTTAAAAAACCTGAATATTGTGCAAGGAAAATAGACATTGCTATTGTCACTATTATTTTGCTATTGTTTCTATTATTTGAAAGAATCTCATTAAATCGGGTTTCCTTCAGAAGTTGTGGGTACACCATACCATCATTGGAGGTTTTTAAGAAGAGATTGGACAGTCATTTATCCAGAATAGTACAGTCACCTGCTTGATTGCACTAGAAGGCTTTCAAGGTCCCTTCCAAAAGGGGGCTGAGTTGTTACATCCAATGTTTGAAAATAAATCTATAAGTAATATTTCAAAAATGTTTTAGCCTTACCTGTAGAAGAGCTGTGAACAAATATACCACAATGAAGATGGGTGTCAAAGATGTGTGACCACTCTTCATTAAATGGATAGTGTACAAAAATATTAAATGCCCAGGAATCACCAACAGCAGAAGAACTTGAGCTGATTTATTATTTACTCCTGTAAATGAGAATAAATAACACAATAAGAAGGCTACGGATATTTTCTTTGGGTAATAGGATGACATTATTAGTTCATTAGTGTCTGTGGTTTTGAAAAAAATAACAGGAAATAAAACATAAGAGACATAAAATAAGCCAGTGAGTTAAAAAGTCACAAATAATGACTAGCTACATTTGGTTTAATATGAAATAATGATTGAAACATTATCATTTGCAGCATATTGAAAATCAAAGGAACTGACTTCTTTAAATATCCTGGGCTTAATGATGAAATGCCGTTTTACTGTCATGAAAAACATCCAGTAAAGAGTTTTCTATACACACTGCAGAAGTTAAGAAATGAACAAACAATATTTTAGTCTATGGAGATTCGCAATCATCCAGGTCATAGTTGTCCCAAAGGTGTTTTTCAAAAGGCAACAGGAATTTTTTGGGTTTTTTCCCTTGAAAACGTTTCACTTTCATCCAAGAATCTTCTTCAGTTTTGAGAAGCGAAATGTTTTTAAGGGAAAAAAAAACCAAGAACGTCCAGTTGCCTTTTGAAAAGCACTTTTGGAAAAATGATTTTTTTCTGAAAATTTTTTGTGCAGTTTCTGACTAATGCCAGTAATTACATATACTGCTTTTTTTTAATGGCAGTCCTACAACCCTTGAGAAACAATGCATATAGAAAAAATGAAATAGAGGCATTTATTCAATGTTTTTCTTTGAACACTTTACTTGAGTCTTATAAAGGAATGTAATGTAATCTGTAAACCTCAAAAAATGAAATATGGCTGGCTACCATTATCTTTAATCATAATATTTGCTTAAAGTATTATAAATTATATATGGGCGAGAAACATCAGAACGTAAAGACAAGGCAACAAAGCTTGTACCTGTGCCATAAAATGTTCTGCATGGATAATAGCAGCCTTTGGCTTCTTCTGGTAATTCTCCAGGAACACTATATAAATGTAAATAAGTTGAAATTCTGCTGGCTTGAATTGCTACTAGATTACCGCCAATCCCTATAGAGAAAAATACCATTCTTTATTCATGATTACACAATAAGGCTTAGAAATAGATCTAACACTTTTTTTGTGTGTCTCCTTACTTAATGTTTTATTGCTGCCATACTCAAAACATGACTGTGTCTTATTGCCTCATGATTAAAGGTAGTCCTCGACTTACAACCATTTGTTTAGCGACCACTCTGAGCTACACTTATGATCAGTCCTTGAAGTTCTGACTCTCGCAGCATCCCCATGGCCATGTGATCACAATTTGGTCACTTGGCAACTGGCATGTATTTATATATTTATGACAGTTGCAATGTCCCAGGGTCACTATTTGTGGCTTTCCCAGCCAGGTCCTACAAGCAAAGTTAATGGGGGAAGCTGAATTTGCTTAACAACCATGTGATTCACTTAACAACTGCAGTGATTTGCTTAACAACTATAGTAAAAAAAAAAGATTATAAAATTGGGCACAACTCACTTCAACAACCTCCTTGCTTAACTATGGAAATTCTGGTCACAATTGCAGTCGTAAGTTGAGA
The DNA here is from genome assembly GCA_023970755.1 of Azemiops feae. Taxonomy (NCBI): domain Eukaryota; kingdom Metazoa; phylum Chordata; class Lepidosauria; order Squamata; family Viperidae; genus Azemiops; species Azemiops feae. The sequence continues at coordinate 1,851,832 of JALGBA010004230.1, read as the reverse complement.
ATTACCCATATTAGCCAATAGCTTATTACTGTTGCCAACATATTTATGTAATGGTAAAGGTACAGTGGGAGCTACATGGAAGAGGGAAACTATACTAGGAGAATCAACTTAAGAATGCATCGTATTTATAAAACATCCTAGTCAAACATGCTAAAAGTAGAAACTAATGCTGGTGTTATGCAGTGAATATGATTGGTGAAAATTCTAACTTCATATGATACAAAATGTTTTTGCTGATTTTTGTATGTAGTATTCCGCGTATCTTCATGACTGTGTGAGCATGCGTGTGCACACCCTCCCATCCACCCAAAGCTCTCAAAACCCTAGCTCTTCCCTCAGGCTTTTGGACCAGGATGTTAATGGAGTCCAATTTGGATGTTTTGCTGTGCTGGTTGACAGCATGATTATTTTTACCTAGCATGTTCATATATATATTTTGTTTGTAATCATATGTTAGCCACCCAGAGTTATTTGATTAACGTGGGTGGCCAGATAAATTTTGCTAATTTCTAACACTCTGCTCTGTTTTCTCATTCTAACAATTGTATATTAAATATATATGGAAATTATAGTATAACTTCAAACTATATAGAAAATCATCAGTGGACTGAAAAATAATCACTTAGGCATCCATACTGATTATTACAACATTACAGAGTTATTACTATGTGTGTATTTGTGTCTGTATCTGTATAGTGTTCACAGAAATCTTTATACAGCAGTACATAGAAATGTCTAAGACAATGTTTTAAAATCTGTATCTGGTATCTAAATATATAAACTATGTGAGGTTTAAAAATATATTTTTTATTCCCATCTGATCTCTGAATGTATATTTATCTTTTCACAACAGAAAACCAGGAACTGTTTTTACTCTAAAATTACAGTGTGACTTTACAGTAGTACATACCCACCCACTTATGTCTCGATTTGGTCTGGAATATTATTTTATCTAACTGGCATGTAGTAAGCCACAGCAATTTTAAGAAATTCCATGTCTCCCTTACCATTGATTACTGGAGTGTAAACAACAATCCCAACCAAATTAGGATCAGATACAGTTGTATCCAGAATAAGGCCACCAATACTGAAAAAGAATTTGAAATTTCAGACAGGGGTAGTCAGACAGCAAAGCTATTTAAATGCATTGAACAATATTGTGGCTTTATAAACAAAACAGAAATAATTTGGAAGCTATGCATGCCTGTTACACATTTTGCCATATTGTTTCTAAGAATCAATCTAACACAACCAGGAAATACTCTTAACATACCTATAAAATATTGAACTGTGCTAGAAAAATTGAGTTTGAACATACTGTACATATTTGTGACAAGATGGATGGCAAACAAATTTAATAAATAAATAAAACATTTACATATGTTTTATTGTAAAATCTACTTCTGCCAACAGTAAACATAATCTAGTACTTAATTTTACCTTTCAGATCAGTACCTAGCAAAAAATAAAATATGCAATAAATTTAAAAATTAACTCCATTGAAGTCTATTGAATCTAAATGGATAAAATGTAAGTTTGTGCCTGCAGAAGTCCACTCAAGATCATATTCACTTTTAAAGCCTTATACATCTTAAACTCAAAACGAAGCATGTCCTCTCACTCCAGTTTAACTACGCCTTACAGGGTGCTTTCATTTTGGAAAGCTTGTTACTTATAAAGGGTGTGTAAAATATTTTGAGGTTGAAACGTTCCAATGATGATTCAGGGAGGTACGAATGGCTAATCTAATGAAGAGAAGGATTAGTAGTGACACCATAGCAATTTTCCTGTATGTGAGGGACTATCACAAAGAAGGGGTTGACCTATTATCTAAAGCACCTGAGAGCAGGACAAGGAGTAATGGGTAGAAGAGATCCAGCCTAGAACTAAGCAGAAATTTCCTGACAGCGAGAACAATTAACCAATGGAACCGCTTGCCTTCAGAAGTTGTGGGTGCTCCATCACTGGAGGCTTTCAAGAAGAGATTGGATTAACATTTGTTTGGAATTGTATAGGGTGTCTTGCTTGAGCAAGATGTTGGACTAGAAAATCTCCATGATCCCTTCCAACTCTATTATTCTATATTCTATGATCCTAAACCAGATGTGTTCTAACTGATTGTTCCAGCAGCAAAAGAGAGGTAGGAATTATTTTGAAGTAAGATTGGAACAACACATTCTGAGATCAAAATAGGACCTTTTGAACTTAGAATTTTTCAACCTCAATGGTTTTGGAATGCCTCTACAACGTATGGTGATAGCAGGGTGGTTGGAGCTCCCTCCCAAAAACAGAACATCTGATGCTGACATTACAATCTATTAAATATGAGATTAAGAAATCTTTATTGACCAGTGGATTTTATACATCAGTGTTGTGGCTGTTTGTTTTGTGGCTTTCAGAATTTTTGTTCTTCTTGTTCATTCTATTTATAGTGGAATAACTACTTTTCTTCATGATTTTATATACTGCCCTGAAACCTTTCTGGATAACAAACAAATTTGCAATATCTTAGTTAAATAAATGTCATAGATCAACTTTGAGCCTGGTAGCGCAGTGGTTAGAATGCAGTATTGCAGGCTAATTCTGCCAGCTGCCAGCAGTTTGATTCTGACTGGCTCAAAGTTTACTCAATCTTCCATCCTTCTGAGGTTGGTAAAATGAGGACCCAGATTGTTGGGGCTAATATGCTGACATTTGTAAGCTGTAAAGCACTATGTAGCAGTATATAAGTATATAAGCAATGCTTTTGCTATTGCACTGAACACATTTTTATTTATATACATATACATACACACACACACACAAATATACAGTATATGTGTGTGTGTGTATGTATGTATGTATATGTATATATGTATATATATGTATACATGTATATATATGTATACATATACATATGTCTTAATTTTAAATATTGGAATCCCAGGTATGGACATTTAAAGTCAATTAAATAAAATAATGAACTCCGGGATATTAGAAAAAGGCTTCTTTATTGCTGAGCTTTTGTTAACAACCTGTTAACATCATCAGTGTTAGCCCTTTGCTCTGATGATGTTAACAGGTTGTTAACGAAAGCTCAGCAATAAAGAAGCCTTTTTCTAATATCCCGGAGTTCATTATTTTATTTAATTGACTTTACATATACATACACACACACACACACACACACACATATACGTGTATATATGTATATATGTGTGTGTATATATATATACAATTTGCCTCTTTTGGAGGCAAATTAAGACCGGGTCTTAATTTTGGGGAAACACAGTATATAAAAGTTGGAGAAGATGTGCCTTCTAGTCTATGCTTAAAAAAATAAGCTTAGGTAATTGTGTATCCTTGCACATAAAGTATCATACTTTATTTGGTTTGGATCCCTTTTAAACATTTTCTAAATGACAATAAACTCCTTACCTGCTAATGACCATTGCAGTTATAACAGGTTCCCACCCAGAATGAAGGACTGTTCTTGTAGCTGGATGCTTAGCAGCAATTATAATCCACATAGGAGTCAGAGCCAAGAAAAAGGCACCAACTAAAGGAGATATATAATAATAGTTCTCTAGAATTAAAACAAAATGTTAGGATTTATCATAAAATGCTGAGGAAATTACGAGTTTTTATGAGTTTTTACAAATATCTTATTTATCAGATTGAAACTTTCCTTGTAAATTTCCATTATAAATAAAATTATTAATTATAACACCCTTTGTTATTAATAAGGCTTAACTACTGACATATATCTCATGATTAGAAACACTATTTTATGCCTGAATAACTATAGATACCATTTGGTACATCTATGACAAACCATTCTAATCATTTTTTCTTGATCCTTTTTTTTTAATTTTAACTTTCTTTTTTAAATAGTTAATGCTATTTAAACTTTTATATTGCTTTCGCTCTGCATTGTTGCTTACTTTATTTTTGTATCATTATCAAACTGAAAATTTGTTCTTTTTATAATCTTTGCATCTTCTGGCTATACTTTAAATATCCAAGATGGAAGCCAAAAATTAGAAGGAGCCTGTTAACTCATTTATGATTTGGGGTCTCCACAGACCAATACAACTGTCTTCCTGAAATATCCAAGATGGACTGGGCATACATCACAGTTGCCTTTTTTATTCCTACTCCAAAACATGCTTTCAAATATAATCAAGACCATTTCTGTAATTGTTTATTGTAAACAACTGTGAATTCTATTCTAGCAATATGGATGAAAAGTTATTTTCTTATAAGATTCCTCTGCAGAATAACCTAAAGAAACTGAGATAAAACTCAGACACACACCCCCCCCCGCTGGCTACCAGGATCCAGGTACTGATAGTAGAATTTGCATAATTCCTAGTCTCCCAGAAGAAAATACAGTATAGCCCAGGCAAGGCAAGATCAAAGTTAACTGTGAAGAAAAAAAGGGGATTGCTAAAGGAACAAAGAAAGGTTATTGAGCACACAAGTTTGATCTTATCATCAACTTTTTAGAGTGAACTCTTATTGAAAATTCACAATGCTTATGGGTTCTAGAGTTCTTTTGCTACCAACATTGGTTACTACTGCTATAGTAGGATTCATCATAGGATTATTTCAGCAGATGATCGTATCCAGCAAACCTTATTTAGAGCTGAAAGGGCTGGGCCTAATTAGCACCTAGACAGGATGCTTAAAGGGCTGTAATCTAGACTAGAAAGTAGAAAACTCAAGAAAGGTTATATAAAATGTTCATATCAGTGGTTATAATTGACATTGAAAATAGTTACCATTATTTATTTATTTTAAAAGACTTATGTAATTGTCTATGATGTAACAACAGTGCAAAAGAATGTAGGATAATTGATATTTAGAGCATTTTCCCCAGAAGTACTTAACTAAAACAATTACAAATAAAAATATTAAATGTATTCTATGTTTATATTAGCTTATATTTTAATCTTAGATGCATTTAATAAGGTAGTTACTGTCTACAAAAGCTTTCCCAAGATATTCAAACTGCAACCCAACAGCACCCTCTAGTGGTTTAAAAGGATATTAAAAGAGAATACAGGTAGACCTCAACTTACGACCACAGTTGAGCCCAAAATTTCCATTGCTAAAGCAAGACAGTTGTTAAGTGAGTTTTGCCCCATTTTATAACCTTTTTTGTTAAGTGAATCACTGCAGTTGTTAAGTCAGTAACACAGTTGTTAAATGAATCTGGCTTCCCATTGACTTTGCTTGTCAGGAGGTCACAAAAGGTGATCACATGACCCCGGGACACTGAAGCCGTCATAAATATATGCCAGTTGCCAAGCATCCAAATTATGAACCCATGACTATGGGGAATGCTGCAAAGGTCATAAGTCTGGAAAATGATTGTAAGTCACTTTTTTCAGTGCTGTTGTAACTTCGAACAGTCACTAAATGAATAGTTGTAAGTTGCGGACTATCTGTAGTATAAAAACAATTTAACTGAATATTTTCAACATTTATTGTTCAATCACCCTGCCTTGTTCTTTCATAAGTCTTTCATTTATAATCTCTTGTGTCTTCCAGATATTTCTTCATTTTTCTTTTTATTTCCTTATCAAAATGCACATTAACAATATAAACATTGATTCAGTTTAATGTCATTTAATCTCATGTTGACATATCTGAGATCTGGAAACACATTTAATTTCAAGTGAGTGAACTCCTCTTAAAGCTATCCTTTTGAAATATCACTCACTGAAAATATATTCAAGGAGATGACTGGGAATTCAGATACTTGGAATTGGCAACTTCTTAAAAAAAAAATTGAAAAAAAGAATACTTACCAAGGCAATCATATAAACCCTGACTTATCCATGCCAAAATGGCAAGCGTGATTAGGTCTCCAAAGCTGGCTGCAATAGGCGTTGCGACATTGTCAGGATTTATGCCAGTCTTCTTAGAGCCAACAATAACACCAACCATTATTATGCCTAGAACCATTGTAATAGAAAGTGGGTCAATCTGTAACTCTATATAAGAAAACTTCAGAAGAGTTCCAATAAAAATGTCCTTTATTTCTAAATTCAATTATGGGCTATTTTATTGCCCTCTTTATCATTAGTATGTTTAAAAAAATCACACATTACTATGAAATATTGCTTTATTCTAAGTGCTTTAATAATCATTTTTGAGGTAGTACAGATGAAACCCAGAATTGGTAAAGTTATTAAACAATGACTCCACTAACACTCATCTCTGCTTTGGATGCATTTGCATAGCTGAACTGTATTTAATGTATTGTTCATTCAAATGTTAAGGTACTGTGTCTTTTTTTATTAACTAATTATTATTAATTAACAACCCACAAATTTATAGCATCACTTCTCAGTCAAAGTAACATATAATGATAATAATGCCATTAAACATGTTTATAGCAAAACCATTAAAAAGATAATTTAGACTAGTTATGAACATGCCACATAAGAGAATGACTACTTCTTGTACCAGTAATATACAGATACTACTAATTCTCTATTGTTTTAAATAAATTCTAAATTTCTATAATAGAAATAAAACCATAATCTTTAATCAAATTTTCTGTCTTATCTTTCGCTTGATATTCTTATGTTGAATTTTAGATTGTACATTCACTCAGGTGTGAAGCTATCATCCACGTAACAGTGATAATTATTACAGGTATTAAATTATTACAGTCACCTACTGCAGTGAACTCTGATGATGATAACAACATATTATCAATAAAATAGTACCATACAAAACAATAATAACAAAAAAATAATTAATCTATTAGCCAAAAAGGAAAATATTTTGAAAGTGCTGGTAGGCTCTGATTAAATTCAAATGTTTCAGTTAATAAAAAATAATTAATACAATTAATTAATTTTGATTAATAAAAAAGAGTTAGATTTGTTAGTTGGCTAGAGTTATGGTATATAGGTTCAATGACAAAGGTGGGCAAATAAAAACCAATGACTATGAAGGAAAGTAATAAATATTATAAATTCAAAATACAATTGTAATTTGTTTAAATGTACAGAGCCATCTACCATATGCTATCTACCATTAGATATGAGTCAAATGAACTTAACCTTGCTCTTTTTTTAAATTGCACAATATTAATAATGTCAAAATTAATCGTGTTTACATTTAAAATATTAAAATGTTTTTACCCTGTAAAAGTGATGCTATGAAGGCTGTTGCTACACTGCTAGAACACAAAAGAACTGAGTGATCAAGATGATATTTCCCTTCAGGAATCCAGCCCAATATGACTGCTGCCACAGCTGCCAAAAAGCCAACTACTGTTGCTTGTACCTGCAGAATAACAATAAATATTTAACGTGAGAAAAGGTATGCTTCCCTATTAACACAATGGAGTTTATACATAATTCTGTATAAAATTGAGGCTAGCATTTAGATCCTTGGTTTATTAATGGTGATTTAGTGGACTTCAGATACAATGGACAAATTGAACAGCATGTGCATTTAATGGACCCAATTCACTGTAACTAAAATATCCCAGGTGATTTCTGTCAATTGGGCTAGTTACTAGTACATCTTGATGCAACTGATAAAATATATGTTGTGGTGCAATTGTTGAAAATGATATACCCTCAGTTTTAATGGACAATCAAGAATATTGGGCTCCACCTTTCCTCTGGATTAGCATTTATAGCACTGTCATAAAATACCAGTGTTTCTTACACCTCTACCATCTTTATCATCTATGGCCATTAGGCCAGAGAGCCCACCATAAAATAGATAAATCTGTAATTATTATTAATAAAACTTTTTTTAAAAGATAAAATGCAATAAAAATACATAAGAAACATTATTAAAGTAACTGCAATACAGATAGGAGTGGCAATCATGAAAATTTGTGCCAAACCTCAACTGTGGTAAGGATGCATACAGGAAATGGTGGCACAGATCAGATAACCTTGAAAGAGATACTAGGCTCCTGCTTAGAAAAAGCACTGACAGATATTGTGTTTTCTACTTGGGTAAAAAAAAAAAAAATGTCTTCCAAGGTTCTCTTTAGAGACCATATCAAAGGCACATATGGTTTATGGATTGCACAGAACCATCTCTACATTGGCATCAGCACTGCTGAAAAGCAATGTTTTTATACATCTTCCACAAAACTGCAGATGGTAATACATCCAGCTGGTCAAAGTAAAAACCCAATGAAATTTCAGAATCAGAACTGAAGAGAAGATCAAATGATGATTCATATTCATGTAATAAGAATCCATAAATTGTGGGGGTTGGATATTAGGCTTAAAGTGGTTTGAAAATAAGCATCTCAGATTTTGTTTGAGATAACTTCTGGCATTTTCAAACCCCCACGGACAGACTTTCCAAAGAGAGGTCTGGGGTCTGCAGTTTACTATTAGTTTCTGTTAGCCAGGTTGATTTAAAACGGTCTTTGAAACCAGTGGAGACCACAAGAGAAAATATCAATTTCATGTCAAAATTAAGGAGATACTATCAGGTTCTGGCATCCATGGAAACCATACCAAGATGCTTGATGCATTTGGAACTGCAAGTATTGCTTTTATAAATTTGGACTGGACTGCTTCCAAGGTATTAAACTTTATTTAAAAAAAATGCAATTCTGTATACCATGAAGAAGCTGAGAGATGACCGTAGCAAGATAAACCTTGCCAGCTACAGGAATAAAATGCACCCCGTTTGAATAACTTGCTTGATAAGAGAAATGTGTGCCCAAGATAAGTGTAGAACTGCACGCCAAGATATTTGTAAATACGTAGCTGCTCTCCATTTATTTGCCATTTATGTAACCTACTGTTGTTTCATACAAACAGTAGCACTCAAGTTTTTTGGTATTTGGTAAGTTGTTCTTTAAGACAAAAGGAACCCACTGCCGTCAATGCTCCCCCTCACTGCCACCTGGAAGACTGCTAAAATTACATTGTCTGAATGTGGCATGCTGGGAATTGCACAATCTGCTAACATTGGGGAAATGATGATTAGATGATAAAGAGCTTTAATTATTGAACTGATGTACATATTAAAAAGGGGGCTAGAATACACCCTTGCCTTACTACTTTTTTGATGGAAATAGCATCAGATAGGTGCCCCCAATGGGAACATCTGACTCTCAAGGAGATATTAGAATAAAGAGTTTGAATAAGAAGGAGCAATCTTTTAACCATTGAAGATTCCTGAAGTTTTTGCCATAGCCTCTTCCTTGGAATCAGATCAAAAGCTGATTCGAAATCCACAAAGACTGCAAAAAGGTGTCTTTGGGCTAAATGGTACAAGACCAGAAAGTGGTCTAAGGTTGAATGATCCCCTTTGAATCCCGCCTAATCCTCAACATGAATATTTTCACTTTGGACCCAGTCCAACAGTTTGAAGATACTTCACATATAGTTGAACATAGTTGCTTACTGTATTAAGCAAGCTCTTTGGTCTAGAGTTGGCAGGGTTAAATCTATTTCCTGTAGAGGGATAACTATGACCTCATTCCATTCAAATGAAAACGATGTTTATATTATTTACTTAATATAAGTTTAAAAAAACAGCCAACACTGGGGCTCCACCATTCTTTATTTTCTTTTAGCAACTCTTGAGGGATGAAATTATTCCTAGCCTCAGCTATAGACACAGAAGCGAATTAGAAGTCACTGCTGGGTAGGGAACCATTACTGGATTAATTAATCAGAGAGAGATTTTTCTTATACTTCTCTTTGCTTCCAAAATGAATAGAACCAGAGTTGTAATCACTTCTCTTAATGACCTTACCTGTTTTAAAGCCAAATTACCAATTATTAAATTCCACTTCTCAATGGGTGAATCCATTTTCCCGATATTTACCTATGAAAAGCAATAAAGTGTTTTAACAATGGAAAAACCTTAATGCATTTCCTTATCATTACTTAAAAGAATTGAACATTGAATTTTGGTAATAACCCCTTTTCCTAATGTCCTTTTTCCTTTTTCAGCAGGGTGCTAGCTGAGTGCTTCTATGCAAGGCAAAAATGGAAACAATGAGCACACCTTCAGTGTGAAAAAGTTGGGCTCGATATTTCTGTGTATGAAAATGCCACAAGACTAACTGGAGTTAATGAGGATGCATATTTCCTATGGGAAGGGGCAAATAAACGTTGTCAGCAAATGTACAGTGGTGAACGATGAGTAGCCAATCAAAATGCGGTCCTGGGGGTTGTGCTGGTTACCTTAGTACAAATGTTAGCTCAGAATGTGGATGCATGAAAGACTGGCAACATATCATGAGAATCATTGTTATTATTTATAAATCCATGGTGCAAAAAATCAGCTTATGAATGCAGTTCTGCTTATAGCATTTTAGAAAGTGTATTATAGATTTGAATTAATAATACATTGTTGAGTTCTTGGCACCGTCTGAGTTGGGTTGTTTGCTTGCAGGCATTTCATTTTCTAACTAGTTGGCATCATTAGTGTGAGTGAGTTTGGCATTTAGCTTGCTCTGCCAGTTTTGGTGGGAATGTAGTTTCCTCCTTGGTAGTAGCTGATTAAACGATAAATCACTAAAATGACAAAAATGCTGGAGCAATATCCCCCAGAGAGGTATTTAGCATAGGTAAAAAGCAAATAAGGGGCACTATGATAAAACAATCATATTCAAACAAACCATACATTATTTTGTGGAGAAAGGCCAGAAGCAGGTGAAACTAAATGGTGGGAAATATTAAAAAAGGAACTATTTTTCCATCCAATACATAATTACTTGGGAAAAGAGTTTCAGATACACAGATAGTCATCAACTTAGCTGCCTTTAGAGGTGATTAAGCAAATTCATGAATGGCCACGTTATTAATGGCTACTAATGATGATGGATATATACATCTATCCATGGAGGTGGTAAGCCTCCTAGTTCTTATTAGAAAACCTGAACAGAAAAATGCTATTCTTTTATATACCTATGACCTTCTGACTGATCACTTGGACATAGACTGCTGTAGTGGAAATGCTGGTAGCCCAAACTCATTCTTATGTTTTTATATGAGATATTGGCCAAGGTAACCTGTAAATACCATTAAAATACATATTTTCATAACAGTTGTAAAACCTTTTTAAATCCCAGAAGTATTTAACTGCTTAGTTGTTCACAAAGTATGACTGCTCCTCAAAGTGTGACTGGCAGACAGAGAAGTTAAGGCAAACTAAAATAGAATCTTAACTGTTAGTATGCATTTTAGAATATGAACATAATGAAACAGTCAAACCTACTCTAAAAGAATTTCTGCTAACAATTTAGCTGACAGTCTATGCTCAGGGACAGTACAGTTCAGTAATCTCTAAATGAGACAGGTGGTCCTTGACTTATTACTGCAATTGAACCCGGAATTACAGTCATAAGTTATTGCAGTCATAAACCAAGGCATCCATGTCACCGGAAGCAATTATTTGGCCTTTCTCATGTCAGTCATTAAGCAAACGCTGCAGTTATTAACCAAATGCGGCAGTCATTAAGCAAACTAATTCATTTTAAAGGGCATTTTTGGCCAGAAATTGATTGCAGACACGTGAATGTAGAATGCCACGACCAGTCATAAAGCTGACCTGTCTGACAGGCAGTCACATAAACAGGGCTCTAGGACACAACCATGCACCCGTTGCATGGCTGTCATAACTTTGAATGAGGTCCTACAACATTACCTGCCCTTAGACAAGAATTTACTAAAAAGGTCTACTACAGTTAGTCCTCGATGTGCGACCACAACTGAGCCCAAAATTTATGTGGCTAAGTAAGAAATTTGTTAAGTGAGTTTTGCCCCATTTTACGACTTTTCTTGCCACATTTGTTGAGTGAACCACTGCAGTCGTTAAGTTAGTAACACGGTTGTTAAGTGAATCTGGCTTCCCCATTGACTTTGCTGGTCAGGTCACAAAAGGTGATCACATGACCTTTGGGACGCCGTAATTGTCATAAATATGAACCAGTTGTCAAGCATCCGAATGTAAATCACATGACCCTGGGGATGCTGCAACGGTCATAAGTGCGAAAAATGGTCTTCAGTCACTTTTTTCAGTGCCGTTGTAACTTTGAACAGTCACTAAATGAATTGTTGTAAGTCGAGGACTACTTGTATATGAGGTAGATGTCAGAAGGTCAGATTTCTACAAATGTGGCTACTCCAAAATCAACCCCAAAATGTTACCCAAACTTACTGCTGTTGATAGTCGAGATGCCAAAGTCATTTCCAGATTACCCTTCAAGCCAAGTAATGCAGGAACCAAGATGAAAACTTCGGTAATGTTTCGGAACACTTCCCAATGCTATTCAACAATAATAAATATTGTTACTTATTGCTATTTGTGGGAGCTATATTGCCCAAGCGAAGTTGTCATATTGTTAAACTTTTCTTACCGACTAATGGTTAGCTGCTTTACAAAGTATTAGGCCTTTTTATTTTTCGAACTAATGGCGGACAGAGGTTAATAATCTTATACCACTGGTTCTCATTTTTGAATACAAATATAATGAAATAGTCAACCTATTGTTACTCCTGTGTTGGATTCATACTAACACCATGGTCTCCAAAACCACTTGGATTTGATAACTGGGACTTAAATGGAGCCATTTAATTATACCTTACTTCTGAGGAGGAATATCTCCTGTTCTCTGCCATCCAGGCTCTGGGTGAAAAGTTGACCCTATTCTAGAACAGGTGGTAGCAGCATAGCTACCTACCTAGAAGGAACTCTTTCACATGGAGAAAAAGCTACAAGCCTGGAACTGGAACTCAGGTGGTGGGGGGGAGAGAGGGTGGTTATTCCAGGAAGGGATCTGATAGGTTCTGTTACAAATTTATGAAAGACGCACTTGGTTAACCAAACAAGAAACAAAAGCTTTTTATTAGTGGTATCTCAAAAGACAAACATGAGTATAAATAGGCAAGACTCTACAGACATTTCCTGTAATACTTGTTACATGTTTATGCTCTTCACTTAGAACAAGATGGCAGAGATTTGCAGTAAGTAGAAGAAAGAAAAAAATAGAAGACCTGATAATTAGCAATAAGTAGTGGCCAACTTCTATGGCTTCTCTATGAAGATTTATCAAAAAAAAAGTAGGCAATACAATAAAAACTGAAACAGGGAGCAATTCTCCGTAAGGGACAATCAAGCAAGCCGAAGGTCAAGAGTGGCAAATAGATGTGACACAGAAAACAATATGTATCTCTGGAATTCAGAAACAGTTTCAGGCCCTTGCAAAACAAAAAATAGCATTAAGCCTTCAGGGAAAGAATAGGAGACACTGATCAGGACAGAAGATAATGATTCCCTGAAGGGCAGAAGGATTTTTTTCTTGGACTCTGCAAGAAGGCAAAGATATGAGTATTTCAGAAGTTAGTGATGAGGAACCAAAACAAATCTGCCTCAATCTAACCCATCAGCTCAAGGAAGTCTACTAAAAATGTGACTGAATACGGTAGCTTCTGTATTTTCCAATTCCACCCGCAATTATCACTTTCTATAACATAGAAAAACTACAATTGCAGCTGCTCCTATCCAATGAAAATCATTTGGCAATAGTTAGGCCCTTACATTAAAATAGGTGGTGAATTAGTAAAAACAATAGTGCTACTGTTAATATCTAGAATTGCCTGCCCAATCAAGGATAATATGCGGATGATGCTTTCTAAAACTGAATATATATATTTTTCTAACAGACCTGAAAGGATGATAAGGGGACTTAAACTCTGCCAAGCATGCTACTTCCTGGAAATTTCTATTTGCCTTGTTGATAACTTTCTTCTCCAGAGGATGAAAGAAGGTCCAGCCAGTATCAGCTATTCTTGACTTGATATGAACCAATGGAGCAGAATTAGTCAAGAAGGTGGGAAGAAGAGGAATTTTGCTGGAAAGTATAATAATAATAATAAAGTTGGAAGGGACCTTGGAGGTCATCGGGTCCAACCCCCTGCTCAGGCAGGAAACCCTATACCATTTCAGACAAATGGCTGTCCAGTCTCTTCTTAAAAACTTCCAGTGTTGGAGCATTCACCGCTTCTGGAGGCAGGTTGTTCCACTGGTTAATTGTTCTAACTGTCAGGAAGTTTCTCCTCAGTTCCAGGTTGCTTCTTTCCTTGACTAGTTTCCATCCATTACTTCTTGTCCTGCCCTCAGGCGCCTTGGAGAATAGCTTGACTCCCTCTTCTTTGTGGCAACCCCTGAGATATTGGAATACTGCTATCATGTCACCCCTAGTCCTTCTTTTCATTAAACTAGACATACCCAATTCCAGCAAACGTTCTTGATATGCTTTAGCCTCCAGTCCCCTAATCATCTTTGTTGCCCTTCTCTGCACTCGTTCTAGAGTCTCAACATCTTTTTTACATCGTGGTGACCAAAACTGGATGCAGTATTCCAAGTGTGGCCTTACCAAGGCATTGTAAAGTGGTATTAATACTTCACGTGATCTTGATTCTATCCCTCTGTTAATGCAGCCCAGCACTGTGTTGGCTTTTTTGGCAGCTGCAGCACACTGCTGGCTCATATTTAAGTGATTGTCCACTAGGACTCCGAGATCCCTCTCACAGTTACTACTATTGAGCAAGGTACCCCCTATACTATACCTGTACATTTGGTTTTTCTTGCCTAAATGTAGAACCTTACTTTTTTCACCATTGAATTTCATTTTGTTAGATAGCGCCCATGTTCAAGTCTGTCCAGGTCCTCCTGTATCTTAAGCCTGTCTTCTGGAGTGTTGGCTATTCCTGCCAGCTTGGTGTCATCCGCAAATTTGATGAGTTCCCCATCTATCCCCTCGTCCAAATCGTTGATGAAGATGTTGAAGAGCACTGGCCCCAGAACAGAGCCCTGGGGCACCCCACTGCACTTCCCTCCATGTAGATGCGGTTCCATTGAGGACCACACGCTGAGTACGGCCGGTCAGCCAGCTACGAATCCATCTGGTGGTGATGCTGTCTAACCCACATTTTTCTATCTTATCAAGTAGTAGGTTGTGATCTACTTTATCAAATGCCTTACTGAAGTCCAAGTAAATTATATCCACAGCATTCCTCTGATCCACTAATTTTGTCACTTGGTCAAAGAATGCAATAAGGTTTGTCTGGCATGATCTGTTTTTGACAAACCCATGTTGGCTTTTAGTAGTGATTTTGTTTGCCTCTAGGTGTTCGCTGATTCGTTGTTTGATTATCTTTTCCAGAATCTTCCCAGGTATTGAGGTCAGGCTGATAGGTCTGTAATTTCCTGGGTCCATTTTTTTCCCTTTTTTGAAGATGGGAACTACATCAGCTCTTTTCCAGTCCTCTGGTAATTCCCCAGTGCTCCAGGATCTTTGAAAAATATAGTTCAGTGGTTCTGAGATCACATCTGCCAGTTCCTTGAGAACCCTGGGGTGTAATCCATCTGGTCCTGGTGATTTGAACTCGTCTAGGCTGGACAGGTGCTCACTTACCGTTTTCTTGCCTATCTTAACTTGCATTTCTATTCTGTTTTTATGGCACTATTTTTGGTAGGTTGGTCTGTTTTTTCCCTTTGTGTAAAGACAGATGCAAAAAATGAGTTAAATAGTTCTGCTTTCTCCCTGTTGCTTGTCACCTTTTTGCCACTTTCACCCACTAGTGGACCAATCATTTCCTTCACTTTTTTCTTGTGTTTTACATGTTGAAAGAAGCTTTTTTTGTTATTTTTGACTTTGGTCGCAAGCCTTAGTTCATTATGAGCCTTAGCTTTCCTCACTTCATCTTTGCAGGCTCGGCTATTTGCTGATATTCTGTCTTAGTTATGTGCCCCTCTTTCCACTTTCTATACTTGTCCCTTTTATCTTTCAATTTATCAGAGAGTTCTTTATGCAGCCATGCTGGTTTCTTTTGAGAGCTGTAATTTTTCCTCTTTGTTGGTATTGTGCTAGACTGGGCTTTTATTATCTCACTTTTCAAATTTCCCAAGCTTCTTGAGTTGTTTTCCCCTTGAGGATTCTCATCCATGGAATCCTTCCCAAACCCTCTCTAAGTTTATTGAAATTAGCTCTCTTAAAGTCCAAGACTCTAGTTTGACTGTGTTCTATTGCTTGTGCTTCCATAATGTTGAATTCCAATATTGCATGATCACTTCCTCCCAAGGTTCCTGTGGCTTCAACACCTTCTATCATTTCATCCCTGTTAGTGAGAATTAGATCCAAAATGGCTAATCCCCTAGTTCCCTTCTCTACTTTTTGGGAGACAAAGTTGTCTGCTAGGTTTGCAAGGAATCTGTTTGATCTTCCACTTGGTGCAGAGTTTGTCTCCCAGTTGATGTCAGGGTAGTTAAAGTCCCCCATTACTATTGTGATGTGCTTCCTACATACCTTAGTTAGCTGACTAGCAAAAAGTTCATCTATTTCCTCTGTTTGGTTGGGTGGCCTGTAGTATACACCTATGGCAATGTCATTTCCCCCCCCTTTTATATTGACCCAAATGCATTCAAGACAGTTTTCATCATTGTTGTGCTCTAGTTCTGTAGAGATGTAGTTATTTCTTACATATAGAGCAACTCCACCTCCTCTTTTATTTGGTCTGTTTCTTTTAAATAATTTAAATCCCTCTAGCCTTGTGTTCCATTTGTGGGTTTCATCCCACCATGTTTCTGTAATGGCAACAATATCATATCTGCCCTCATTAGCCTGAATTTCTAATTCACCCTGTTTGCTGTTCATACTCTGTGCATTGGTATATAGACATTTGAGTCCTTTATGACTGACCCTGTGTTTACTTTCTACGTAACCTGTGTGGTGCCTGAGTTCCCCTATTGTCTTACCACCTATTTGGTTAGTGCACTTTGTGTGGCACTTGCTATTAGAAGCTTGATTTTGCTTGACAGCAAGGTTGATATTCTTGTCCACACACACATCTATGTTACATGCACTGATAACCCTATAATTGTTAGATTGCCGGGGACAGGGATGTTCTGTATCAATTAACTCACTGTCCCCGCTGTTTAGTTTAAATATTCCTCCAGAAAATCTGTGAATTTATATCTGAGTAACTCAGTCCCTTTCTTTGATGGATGCAAACCATCTCTTTTGTACATTTTTTCATTAGACCAGCTACAGACATCGTGACTAATATATCCAAAGTCATAATGTATCATAATATATCCAAGTCATAATGTAATGCTGGAATTCTTGATTCCAGCATCATAATATATCCAAGTCATAATGTAATGCTGGAATTCTTGATTTTTTGGGGGAAGGTAAAGTTGAATGTAGTTACACTGATATCTTGAACTTCTCAGGTTTTAATAATCTCAAAGCAATGAAAATTCTGTGATATGGGAAATTAATATGAAAGATTTTGGTCAACATGGGTAAAATTTTCTAAAAGGGGACATACTAAAAGCACAATTGTAAACCACTCCAGTAAGAAGAAAGCATGGAAGAAAGTAGAAGACAGCACAAAGAGCTTAGTGTAGCCATCCTAAAATCTGAAAATAAATGAAAGAACAGTTTGGAAAAAAAAAAAGTACAAATGGCCCAGAATTGTTGTAATGGTGACAGGAAAACCAAAACTCAGAATTAACCTAGATTGCCGAAGGATGTTAAAAATAATAGCAAATACTTGTTTAAATGTGTGCAGAATAAAAAAAGAGGGGAAAAAATATCAGTAAACTATCTCCCCAGTGAAGATGGCAAAAATCAAAGAAAGGACAGCTCTCAGACCCAATGCCTCTAACAAGAGCATGCTCCACCAAGCAATTGTTTAGAGCAGAATAAATTGTATTGTGGAATACTAAAATAACATGCTAGTGGCCTGGCTGAACTTTTATATATTATCTTTAAGAAAATCTGGAGACAAGTGAAGTGCCAAATGCCTCCTAGAAAGTAAATGTTATGCCTGTTTTAAAAAAGAAAAAAATAACTACAGACCAGCCATTTTTAAAATTGAATGACTTTGAACAGAAACCCACTTTAAAATAATCCAAATAAACTATTAGACTACTTGTCAAGTCTGAAACAAACAGGCTTGGAGAAGAATAACAAAGATAATTAAGGAATTAAGAACTACAACTCCTATGAAGGCAGACAACAAATAGGAAGTGCTCAGTTTTGCAGAGAAAAGACTGTGGCAAGTTATGACAGCAACTTCAACACCTAACAGGATGTCACACATAAGAAAAGCTATTCTGCACTATGTATTAAGAGACAGAATGAATAATGAATTTAAGTTATAGGAGGGGGGGGGAGGTAAAAGAGTCCCTGCGGATTTTATTCTGCTAGTCATTGCCAACTATAGGGGCAATGTTTCTCTGTTTCAAGGCCCTTAAGCCAACACTGTCTGAAGAGGTCATGTGGCCAGCCTGATGTCACAGAGAGCTGTTACCTTTCCACCAAAGTGGTACTTATTTATCTACTTGCATTTACATGCTTTCAAACTGCTAGGTTGGCAGGAGCTGGGGTGAGGATGGGAGCTCATCCCATCGTGTGGAGCTCGGTCTCAAACCTGGGTTACTGACTTTCCAGCTGACAAGCCCAGTGTCTTAACCGCTGAGCCACCATGCTGCCCCTAAGTCATAGGAAAGGACATTCTAATTGAATGTTAAGGAAATGTCTAGTAATAAAAACATTTTACTGTGAAATTATTTATCAAGAAAAGAGATGACTCCTCTTCACAGGATGGCTTCAGGCAGAGGCTAGACAAACCATCTATCTAGGATATTTTAGCTTAGATATCTGCACTGAACAGGGATTGCACAGAGTAGCCCAAGTAACCCTCCCAATGCTATAATTCTATGAATCTCTCAACCACCTTCAATAGACAGTTCTGGTTAAACATAACTAGAAGTTTAAAATCTAATCAAAACTTGGAGAGATTCAAAAATCTGTATTGTTACTGAAACTAGGAATGTGTGCAAAGAGAAGAGTAGATGGTAGACAAAAACAGATGTGGTCATACTTAAAAAAAAAACCCACAACTCATCAGCCCATCCAGAAAACATGGACAAAATAAGAAGTAAGGCACTCCTCATCCTTAGTATATTTAAATATATATATAAAATGCCACAGTTAAATCCATCAAGACGTATCTTTGGGTTTTCCTGAATCTGCAGTTCTTAGTTCTACTAATTAGACTGGGTGGATCTTTAAATTACAATAATAAACTTGTGAGAAAATAGGTCTTTTCCTATCCTCACCTACATGTATTAAAACTTCAGAGATTTTGACTGCAGTCAATGTAATTGCTTAAAAAATATAAAGTATATGTTAGATTCTGCCAGTGTAGTGCTATTCCATAGATTATTCTTCAAGTGGGGAAAAAGCAAGAAATTGTGGAGAACCATGGAAGGGTTATAAAGATGACACTATCTAAAACCCTGGTCCAGAAGCATCATGTTTAGAGAACTATATGATAAGCAAATACAGTACCTACCTGAACAATATCTAGAACCATCCCTGCAGACACTGTTCCAAATCCTGCTAGCAAGAATGGTACAAGTATCTGTAATGCCATAATGCTACTAGATTCCTTGGGCTGTTTTCTATTTCCTTCCACAATGGGAGAGGCTTCATCACTGTCGCTAGATAAATGGTTGTCCTGCAGCATAGCATCCATTTCTGAAGTGTCAATCCCATCTGAATAACTGTAACTTGCAAAGTTGTCATACTTTGGGCTACAGCCTGATGAATTATGTCCATTACTCCCATGATAAGCTGATTCTGAAAAGTGATGATAATCCATGTGTTGATCAGTCCTAACACTGAAATTATGTCCCGATGGCTGCAATCCATCTTGCCAGAGACCATTTACTTTCTTATGTCTCTCTTCTTGGGTTTTGTGGTAAACAATTGGAACCATACTCAACAGTAAGTTCAAGAATTTGTCAGACTGAATTGCATTTAGATTTATAGTCCAATTTACAAACACTTTTCCATTATAGGCTTTATCATTTATTTTCTTGCTGACAGATCTTCCTTTACAATTAGTCATACTGTTTTGGAAATATTGTTTTGATAGTCACTTCAGCTCTCAACAAATTGTATAGTTATACAGGAACACAGAAACTGCTTTTTTGACTATTATGTAGAAAGTGTTCTTTTCATCACATTTTGGTCTTGAACATTTCCATAACCCTGTTTAAATCTGAAAAACAATAGAAAAAAATAATTAATTTTTCTATTTCTAATATTTGATAATTTCTTTTGAATGGTTTATAATATTTTTGCATTCTAACAACACAATTACATCCTTGAGTTATATTAAACCCTCTACACAAGTACAAATTGAAAAAAAATATGAACACACAATGATAAATTCAGAGAATACTGTATATACTCAATTGAACTAGTCTTTGGTGCTCTGTAAACTTATCCACCAAGGAAAAATCATTAGTGTTGGTTGATTTATATTTATTTATATTTTACTGTATTTATATACAGTAGCTTGCCCTATGAATGTTGTTGGGGGTGTTATTTTTACTCCTTGGTAGTTTCTTGTTTAGGCTATTGTTTTCTGCTTTTTTGTCTAGTATTAATCCCTGCTGATCTAGGTTTTTGCTGCTGCAGAAGATGCATTCAGATATTTTTGTTTCCTTCTAAGCTTTTTTTTAATTGTCCATTTTGAATGGTGTGTAAATGTGATTTATCTCTATGTGTCTACTGATAGCTGATTAGTCTAAATGCCAAACTTCCAGGAATTCCCTAGCAACAGGGAGAAAGCAGAGCTACTTAACTTGTGTTTTGCATCTGCCTTTACACAAAGAGAAAAAAGTCCAACTATCAAAAACAGTAAAAAAACAGATTAGAAACACAAGTTAAAATAGGCAAGAAAATGGTAACTGAGCACCTGTCCACCATAGACGAGTTCAAATCACCAGGACCAGATGGATTACACCCCAACATTCTTAAGGAACTGGCAGATCTGATCTCAGAACCACTGAACTATATCTTTCAAAGATCCTGGAGCACTAGGGAACTAACACAGAACTGGAAAAGAGCTGATGTAGTTCCCATCTTCAAAAAAGGGGGAAAAATGGATCCAGGAAACTACAGACCCATCAGCCTGACCTCAATACCTGAGAAGATTCTGGGAAAGATAATCAAGCAACAAATCAGTGAAAACGTACAGGCAAACAAAGTCATAACCAAAAACCAATATGGGTTTGTCAAAAACAGATCATGCCAGACAAATTTTGTTGCATTCTTTGACAAGGTGACAAAATTAGTGGACCAGAGGAATGCTGTGGATATAATTTACTTGGACTTCACTAAGGTATTTGATAAGTAGACCACAACCTACTACTTGATAAGATAGAAAAATGTGGGTTAGACAGCATCACCACCAGATGGATTCGTAGCTGACTGACTGGCCATACTCAGTGCATGGTCCTCAATGGAACTGCATCTACATGGAGGGAAGTGTGTAGTGGAATACCCCAGGGCTCTGTTCTGGGCCCAGTACTCTTCAACATCTTCGTCAATGATTTGGATGAGGAGATAGATGGGGAACTCATCAAATTTGCAGACAACACCAAGCTGGCAGGAATAGCCAACATTCCAGAAGATAGGCTTAAGATACAGAAGGATCTTGAGAGTTTTGAAACTTGGGCTCTATCTAACAAAATGAAATTCAATGGTGAAAAAAGTAAGGTTCTACATTTAGGCAAGAAAAACCAAATGCACAGGTACAGTATAGGTGGTACCTTGCTCAGTAATAATAACGGTGAGAGGGATCTCAGAGTCCTAGTGGACAATCACTTAAATATGAGCCAGCAGTGTGCTGCAGCTGCCCAAAAAGCAGTGCTAGGCTGTATTAACAGAGGGATAGAATCAAGATCATGTGAAGTGTTAATATCACTTTATAACCAGTTGATAAGGCCACACTTGGAATACTGCATCCAGTTTTGGTCAGCATGATGTAAAAAAGATGTTGAGACTCTAGAAAGAGTACAGAGAAGAGCAACAAAGATGATTAGGAGATTGGAGGCTAAAACATATAAAACATGCTGGAATTGGGTATGTCTAGTTTAATGAAGAGAAGGATTAGGGATGACATGATAGCAGTGTTCCAATAACTCAGAGGGAATCAAGCTATTCTCCAAAGCACCTGAAAGCAGGCCAAGAAGCAATGGATGGAAATTAATCAAAGAAAGAAGCAACCTAGAACCAAGGAGAAATTTCCTGAAAGTTAGAAAAATTAATCAGTGGAACAATCTGCCTCCTGAAGTTGTGAATGCTCCAACACTGAAAGTTTTTTAAGAAGAGACTAGACAACCATTTGTCTGAAATGGTATAGGGTTTCCTGCCTGAGCAGGGGGTTGGACTAGAAGACCTCCAAGATCCCTTCCAACTCAATTATTATTGTTTATTTTTTTTATTATTTTTTTTTATTATTATTATTATTATTATTATTATTATTATTATTATTATTATTATTATTATTATTATTATTATTATTATTATTATTATTATTATTATTATTATTATTATTATTATCTTAGTCTAGGATGTTCACAGTTTCCCAGTTGAAACTATGGTTAAGTCGTCCTATGTTGTAAGATTAAGAAGTTTTCAATGTGTCTTCTGACTAGCACTGGCAGTCAGAAAACTCCTTAATCTCCTTAATCCTCAATCACAACAAAGGGTCAATTCTGCTTGTCACAAACACTACCATAAAAAAAATCCTGCTAAAGGACACACAAATCAGATATAAAGCAGAGGGCAGTGACATTGAGCCTCTGTTTCAAGTTATAAAACAATTTTGGCAAACAAGTCTTTTGCAAAGCAAGAAATCAGAGCTCTTGAGATAATATTTTTTTAATAGCTCAAAATACAATATCTTCTGCCAATGCACCAAGTATTGGAAAATCCTCCTAACAAATGAGTGGAATTATACTGATACTTTTAATTTTATTACTGATTGTGATTACAGGAATCAATGCATGAGAAAAATAATAAAACAGAAACCAAATGTGCATTTTGTTTTCTTTGAAGGCATTTCAACTTCACTTTAGCAATTTAAATGGTAATATTTTTTCAGTGTTCTTTGCATTGTTAATTAAAAACTAAAAGTTACTAGCTGAAGAACTTTTGTTAATGCTTAATATGCTTTATAAGCCGAATTATGCAGTCAGAAGTAGGCAATGTTTAATTAAGTGGAGATCAGGCATCAATATAATGAAAAAAGCAATATATAATGAAAGAAACAGTTGTTTTTTTTACTTCTTACACTTAAAGGATTTATCCTATTGATTTATTTGAGAAACAAACAATACATCTTGGATATGCTTGCTATATATAACGAGGAAGATCATCCTTTTGCATTATTCGTAGTCTTGGAGTAAAATTTTCTTAGAGTAAAACAGTTGCATAGTCATTAGAAATAATTCTGTATTTGTAATTATGTACAAAATGACATGTTACATATAGATCCATCCTATAATATTGCATTGATTTAGTGATGTTGACATCAAAACAAACTTTCTAAGAACTTCTATAGAATATAATGACAGAAGGATGTAAACTTGCAAAATTTTCTTATGTCTTATCCGAACTTTTTAAGTTCAGGAGGAGGAGGAGATGGAGGAGGGGGGAGGAAGAGGAGGAGGTGGTGGTGGAGGAGGAGGAGGAAGAAATAGTGATAAAAGAACAAATATTAGGTAACATTTGTGGCCATGAGGTTTGTAGTTCAGATTTGCTCTTGCAAGGTATATATACTTTTGAAACATCCAGTGATTTTTACCATTTCGCAATGCGCTATATTTCACTTAAATTCCTGCCAGATCTTTATATGATTAGTAATCCTGTTAATTCTTCACTCTTCCTGCCAAATTGGATTACTGATAATTACATTGTCTGCATTAAGTATGCCTCATGGCTCAGATCATAAACTATTTTGATTAGCCAGATTAACAGTCTGCTCATGCACTTACAAGATTAGCAAATAAGTACATCCTATGAGCATAATGGTTTCTAGTTTTATATAGTGTTCCTGATGCTTCATAGAAAATTCATAATACCAGGATTTTCAGCAAAATTACTTGCTAAAATGTTAGGGAATGGGCAGACCTATAAGATAAATAATTTTGTTTTGATTTGCTAAAATATTTCTTGATCTTTAAAGTACACTTTATTTTACAGTAGTATCCTTTCATTACTCAACGATAAACTTAACTGCACAGCAAATTAAATCATGGAGAGATGGGTGGACAGAATGAGACTGAATCTGCATCTTTATCTGAAGAACTACACCGATTTTATGAACAGATACAGATCACATTATTCCCATCTAGCATTATTATATCCAATTTGAATATTATTTATTTATTTATTTATTATGCCATCCATCTCCCCTATATAAGGTGCTTCTGGGCGGCTTACAATATATATAAAAAAGTAGAAAAATAATTAAAACATTAAAACATTAAAACTACATAGATTAAAACTTTAAAAATTACACTGAAATCAGAACTAAGAGACGGATGAGGTGGGGATGAGGTCTTCTTATCCTGTCAGCTACCTCCAATGGTGAGTGCCTCCTTGGGGCCCCAGGCCAACCAACAAAGCCAGTTTCCAGAAGTCCAAAAGAGTGGGGGCACTTCTGTCCAGTGGTAGAGAGTTCCACAGGGCCGGGGCCATAGTGGAAAAGACTTTTCTTGTTGACCCCACCTGCCAGAATTACTTAGCATATGGGGCCTGTAGCAGGCCTCTGCCGCTGAAGCAAGTGGAGCAGGCTAGTCCCATTGGGTCAGGTACTCTGGACCCATGCCATATAGGGCATTGAAGGTAATAACCAACACCTTGAATTGGACTCAGAAGCAAATTGATAACCAATGCAGCTTGCGCAATAGCTGTGTTCATATGTCACCCTAGGGGCACCCAGAACTGTGTGCATTCTGCATTCTGCACCAGCTGTAGCTTCCGAATACTCTTCAAGGGTAGCCCCATGTAGAGCACTTTGCAGTAATCCAACCGATGAATGACTGTGCACAGGGTCTCATGATTCAGGTAAGGTTCTTTTCCTTGAGCCCACTTTCTGGAATTCCTTAGAATATATTTGTTTAATAGCTCTACATATGGAATATAATTTTTCTTTCTTTCCAGATGTTCATAAACTTCATCTCCCCCACTCACATTGTCCAGTAAGGAATGCTAGAATTTAGACAGCAATATCTGAACGGCCTTTCTTCTAACATATCAATTCAAATGTCAAATCAAACCATAGTTTTAAATCCAATCCATTGCTGACATTTTCAACTGCACATATAAATTGTGGGATGAAGTGAATGTCCATTATTCTTTCCAGCTACTGAATAAATCATGCTGACTGTTATAGGTTCCAATGTTTTCACTACATAAATTTTGATGATGTAGAAGACTTGGGGAGGAGCAAAACAATGGTTTATCAAATCCAGTGTTAAAACACTAAACACAGTCAAAGATTGCTTTAAACATGGCTTGTTATTTTGATTTATCAGACAACAGGAAACTGCAATTTGACATTATACCAAAACAGTTATGCATCAGCAGGTTTGGGGGAACTCCAGTATCTGCAGAACAGCCAAATATATTTAGTACAAAATCCTAAAATGGAATTTCTCGATCAGTGCAAAGTGTACTAAACATTTCATCTTACAAGGAAATAGAAAATAAGCTAAGGGGTGAAATGCAATAGAATTCAAGAAGACTGAACAAAAGCACTGATAAAAAGCAGAAGTGTTCAACTAACACCTGACAAGTAGCCAATACCCAAAACTTTATCCAGATTTTGATTTTTTTAATGATCTGACAGCTCATGGCAAATAAGCTGTCTGACACATTTGCCTCAAGCAGAAGTTATTTTCCCTGTCTTCACAGGCATTTTAAAATTGGGCAAGGCAAACATTTTGGCAGAGACAAATAAGAAAAAATGCCGCAACTAGGGCAACCCTAAAAGAGGTTTGTGAAAGCATTTTTCATCAATTGAACTTTGCTCCTTAGAGAAAGTATCTTAGCATCTGCATACTAGACACAACCACAGCATCCTCTACTCATCCTTTTTTAAAAAAAATTTAGCTCTTCTTTCCAAAGCTTTTTGCTGCATCCCACCTAGAAAATAGACAGCAATAATAGAAGCTCCCCAAGTAGGAATTATAATGGGCTCACAGGGATGTAGGCATCCTTGAAATGATCAAATTTAGGTAAAGAAAGTAGAGTTGCTAGGATAATGCTTTGGGTTTCCTAAGACCTATCCTATACCATAAAGATCCCTAATTTTTAACCAGTTTAATAACCTTGATATAAATTGTTCAGCTGCCCTTTTATTTTACAACAAAAATGGCCAAATCTATTAGTATAGGATAAGCAGAAGAAAAGTTTTCCCTAAAAAATTAGTTTTTTTCTACTATCCAGGATATATTAAAATATTTTACTATTACTATTGGTTGTAACTCAAAGCAATAACAGGATTTCCATAACTTTTCAACTGTTTTCAAGATGGTTGAAAAAAAACTTCATTTATGCAAAGCTATAAAAGCCTGCCAAGGATAGGACTGCAGCTGGGATGCATAACGTCAGATACAATAATAAACAGAACCTTTAGCTTTGATAGATTATACCTGATTTGTGCCACTCTGTTCTCTCTTTCCACCAACACAAACTGCAACCCATGCCAATTCCATACTATTAAAGGCAATTATTGTTTAAAATAAAACTGTGCTAAATGATAGTACCAAAGATCAGAATCCATAGTACCTATGGAACAGAAAACCATTGAAATTAAGCTTTGCTATGTTTTCATAATTTCGAAGGGCTCTCTCTGCCAAATAAAATATAAATCTAGCACATTTCATAAGCCTTCTTAATGCCAAGGAAGTACTGGAAGTAATCACAGTTGCCCGGAAATGTCAAACAGAGATTAGAAATCCAAAATATTCAGGAGCCTTGCACAATATTGATATAATCAATACATATTTCAATCAAGTCCTGATTACCTGCCTCTGCTTCAGATTACATTCCCAAAATTTATCGCCTCATTTCTAATTCATTGTAATCCTGTTCCCTACAGTTTTGTGCAATACTATTGACATAGCAGCATATTCCCACATGGACTTGTTCACTTACGGGATAGATAGCACATGATTACAATGCATCTTGTAGGGGTTTAGTCAGATGACCTGCTAAACTTCTGTAGAAGGCTAACTGGATTATTTACACTTACACTTATTATACAAAATGTGGAAGCTTCTATATGTTACAAAAAGACAGAATTGCTTTCCTTGTTTGCAAGAACTGGATCTGCACACAGAAGAAATTCACCTGTGCCTTTACATTTTGCTTAAAAGAGCCATGCAAAATGGCAATAAGATGGCAGCTTATTTAGTTCAAATAACTGATTATAATATCTTGGACCAGTGTTTCTCAAAGTCAACAACTTTAAGATGTGTGGATCTCAACTCCTTGAATTCCTCATTCTGGCTAGGGAATTCTGGGAATTAAAGTTCATACATTTAAAATGGCTAAAGTTGAGAAACAGAGTTTAGTGTGTCACAAGCCTAATCTGTACCGTATTTCTGAGGTTGTTATTCATACCTGAAACATTTTTTTAAAGAATAGCACCTAATGAAAATTAGCATTTAATAAATCTTAAATTTTAGCTTTAATATGTTTTATCTCTCTGGCTTTTAAAATTGAATCTTTACAACAATATATTGTATATTGAATTTCAACCCACACTATTTAGAAATAAAGTTGATGAAAATTTTTCCCCTTGTCTCAGATACCTATTGTTCAATGATTAACAACAGCCAACATGCCAGAGTTGTTGGGTGGAAAATCTTGAGTTTTGAATTGCAAATGTTTGTGGTGTAGAATTTATAGTTTGTGACAAATTCTGGTAACCAGATTAAAACCAGACAGATACAACTTCATACAATCAAATCAGTGATGAAGGCCCCATCCCCCAGATATTTAATCTTCAAGTAAAAACTGAAAATAAAGTACACAGAAAACTTTCACACTACTTTTTCTTGATGTTTCCAGTATGCTCTCCATGATCTCTAATCTCTAATCTCTAATCTGTTTCTAGTTTATTCTCCATAAGTAATATCATCTGTTAATTATTTTTTAAACCAATTGTTTATTGCCTACTGCTTCACTGAAGCAATAACCAACTTTTTGTTTTTCTGACTTTCATATACTTTCAAGTCATTAATCTTTTATAAGCAATAACTGCTAAACCAATGCATACTTATGCTAATAACAAAAAATACTAAATTAAAAAATACACAATGACCTTTATAAAGTTATATGCGTGGCCTTGAATTGTGGAATTGCCAACGATCTACTGAACTTCCTTGAAGCAGCCAAGTTCACCTCCATGAGCTTTCCTTCTCCAATACAATAATTACAAAGGTATCACATATCCCTAATGTAACCATACCATAACTTACTATGACTAACGTCATCAAGACACTCAAGCTGAATTGTAGAACTTGCTCCTTCTTTGCGCAAACAAGGAAACGGGTGGATGGGGTGTGTGTGAAATATCCACAGAGTTAGCACTCTTGAAGGGAAGAAGTGACCTACTTTTTAGGATCCCGAGGAATGCCACCCGGAACGTTATGAAAGACCCTGGGGCTACCCACCCAAGCCCCGTGGGAGGAAGGTCTCAATGCATCTGCCATCCGTGGGAAGTGAGAAAGGAAGGGAGAGCAGCTGAAAGCTGCCACCTTTTACTGTCTCAGGTGGGCAGGAAGAGCCGAAATGAAGGGGGCTTCCAAGTGGGGAGCGGGGAAAGCCCCGGCCCGGGTGACGGAAGCGAAAGGCAAGTTTCCTCCTAGCCAAGACCGACACAACTGCCTTACTTTCCTTCTGGGACCCGCCAGGCCAGGGAATCCCCTCCTCCGGCTCCCGCCTTCGCGCCCATCTCCAGCTGCCCTCCTCGGTCCCAGACCTACCTGACCAGGGACGGCGGGGCTGGCCCCAGCCTCTCGCAGCAGCTGCCGCCGCTCGCCATCCTCCGTCGGGCGCAGCCCAGAAGCTGCCCGCTCTTCCCAGGAAGAAAGAACCTGCCCGGCGGCCGCGGAGTTGCTGACAGCTCCTCGGGGCCTCCGCCCCCACTGAGCAGGCGCGGCCAAATTCGGCGGGGGCGAGGGGCGTGTCTAGCCGGGAACCCCCCCAGCCCGGGTGATGTGGCCGGTGCTCGCCTGCGATGCCGCCTCCGGGGACCGGCCGCTCCGCCCAGGCGCCCGCGGGGGGCAGAAAAGGGCGACGGCGTCCAGCCTTTGGTCCAGCCAGTTGGCCGCTTTCCCACGCGGTCGTGACAGGAGCCTCAGTAGGAGGCGGGGTGGACAGCCACCTGGTCGACCAAGCTTCCCCAAATCCGGGGCCCTCCAACTGAGTTGGACTTCAGCACCCATAATCCCCAGCTAGCGCGGCCTTTGAGGCCGGACCTATCTGGAGGAACTCAAGGAAAACTGGGGAGGGGGTTGACATGCTGCATTCCTTCGACTGAGCCAATGCATCAGGATGGCTCGCAAGGGAGTTTGGAGGGGGCACGGCAGCATGATGGTCTCCTCCAGCAATGGCTTTAGGGCAGCCAAAATGCATATTGTAATCACAAAAGGCAGTAATGATAAGCTTTCAGGTTGCTTACTAGCTGCAGAGATATAAAGCCAAGCCCAGGTAATTATTACTGTGGCAAAATTCACAGCTGGGAGGCAAAGCTAGCTATAATCTGCTTTCTCTACAGTAATGTTTTTTTTTGCTCTCGGAAGAACAAGTGGGAGGCAAAATAAGAACCAAGTGATGAGCAATTCTTTCCTCTCAAAGATAAGTAAAAATGTTTATGAATGTTTTTATTCTTTCCAATTAGAGAGACAGAACTAAAGCTGCCATGATGCCATCCTCATGCCTTAGATCAACATCTATTCAGACTATCCAAGGCATTTAAGTTGTATCAAGTGACTAGAGATTACTGTGCAAAACAATAACACAAATCACAAAATAACCATAATTTGAAGAAACAAACAAAGACTTCTTTCAGTTCTGCAGCAAGGACGTTGTAAGCAGCTGTAACAAGGGCAAAGAAGATAATAGAAATATATTTTAATCTCATTCTTTCTCTCCTTTTTTGCACAGTACCTAAAGCAAATGAATTGCTTCATAGTGGTAGCAACCTATGCTCCTCTCAATCTTTAGCATATAGCTATAAGTTTTATTGTAAAAAGCAAGAAGCCACATTGGCTAAAAAAAGTTCCAAAACACATATTAGAACAATTCAAGATCACAAAAGAGATAACAAAGGGTGCTCAGTTTAACTACTGTTATGTTAGATCCAACCAAAAGGCATTTACAACATGGTTCCAAAGTTACGATGTCTGCCCCCTGGCAGTCGCAGGATGGCATTTTGGGCACCCAGCAACCAGGCTGCATTTACTGCCATTTGCAGCACCTGGGGTTCATGTGACCATGATTTATGACATTTTTCCAGTTTCTGGGGAAAAAACTTCCCATAGCAATCAATAGGTTTGCTTAACAACCAGAACATTTGCTTTATGACTGTTATTCTGCTCCTTCCCTCTATCTTTTAATTGTAATTCTATTTTTGATTTTAATTTCCATTTTTTTGTTTTATAAATATCTTTTATGATTTTAATGTAAGCTGCACAGAGTTGCTTTGAAACGAGATGGGCAGCAAATTAATTAAATAAATGATTTACAAGATAAGATAAGATAATCTTTATTGTCATTTTTTTTACTGTGGGCACAATGGCACACATAAAAAATGAAATTTAATTGCCCGCTCTCAAAGTGAAACACATACATACTTATACATAACTCTAATTACAAGACTCAGTTATGGTCATAAGTCAAGGACTACCTGTAAAAGCTTTCAAGTACTCTATAATTCATCAGATAAGATGATAAAAAATGAAAGAAAAGAGAAAAAGGAGACTATAAAACCACTAAATAATAGAGGTGTGCAATATTACACTCTTGATCTGAATCAAAAGGATGAGAAGCAATATAACATGAATATAATTTGATCAAATTAATCAACTTTCCAAATTAAATCAAGTTTAGATTGAATGATTTTATCAAATGTCTCCAAATTGGACTTATACAAGGTTATATTCTCATGTATAAAGAATTTGGCTGCAGGTTTTAATTGCTGCCTGGAGTCACTTATGTGTGAGTTGGACAGTTATATTTGTTTGTTTAGTGTGTCTATGTGTGTATATATATATATACATAAATAATTTATATATTATAGTTGTTGTTATTATGTAAATTGTAATATGTATTTCTTAAATTTGTTTAATAAATAAATAACTAATGGTGTTTTGTAAAACATAGCATTAATTTAAAAGAAAAAAAAACCTTAAAGTTACATAGGCTGCTTTTTACCAAACTTTTCCTGGCCTATAATGCATAAAAATATAAGCAAGAGTTTACAGGGATTGAGAAAGACAAGGTGGACTGGAATCTTGATTCCATTCTGTTGCACAATCCAAATGTGTACATCATACGATATTCAGAGAGTATTGTAATAACACTATGATATGGATTGGACTTTGCATGAGAAGCATCACTTCTCATTGTTATCTCTTAAATTACTCAATTACGTTTCCTGATCTCAAGGTGCACTTCTTGTATAAAAATATCTGTAACAATCAAAAGCACAGAGTAAATTCTATCTAGTCTGCAGAATGAATAAGCTATAATATATGAGTAATTTTAGTAAAGGATAATGTGAATGCCTTAAGGGAAATGCTTTAATCTCAGAGGCACCTGCCAAGTCTAACAATTAGCAGATGTTTTAAAAAATAACAGGTAGTCATCTGTTTGCTAGTGTTCGGCATATTACATATTCATTTAATGCAATTCAGTGCTACCACTTTTTTAAAGGCAATGTGTTTTTGTCCCAGGTGTTACATATGATACATTGACTTAGTTTTATTCCTACAGTTTAAATCATAGGAGTTTTATGAATAGACTTGCAGGAGTATTTTATAATGAAATATGAACTTAGTGTTGGTCATATTTAACTGGGGAAATTTATTTCATTTTTTAACAACAGCTAAATTTTACAACCTGCATTGTTTTTCATTTGATGGCTCTTATTGAGCAAACATGTATTCTGCAACTGTGTACAGTTACACTATTTGAGCAGTAAAATGTATTTGTCATGTTTTGTTCAAATAATTTTTATCTGTGATTAAATTCAGGAAATACTGGTTTTGCAAGTTAACCACTCATAACTTGTGTCTGACAGGCTCTGTAGAATGGTGGACTATGACTCACTCCTTGGATATATTAGATTCATATTTTATAAGTCTTGCTTTTATTCTTCCCCAATGGATTATGAAATTGCATTGTTTATTTTTATCACTGTACTTTTTTCAAACTCTCAGACTCCTTTTTTGACTGATGTAGAATAAAAATTGGTTAAATATTGTAAGACAATAAATACTGATAAGGGCTGTGACAATAGGATCCCTCCTTGAGCAAGGCTGCTTTTCTGCCGTAAAATCAAGCTCAGCATGCACATGCACAGCAGTAATCATCAAAACAAGATTAAGAACAATCTGAATGAAGTAAGATTAACAACAGTAAAAACAGCATTGCAGAGCAGAATAATAAAAACATTATGACTGTGTTAATATCAAATCATTGTTTCTTTTATGCAGATCTTACATTTGCTGGAAGCAGCTAGAACCGTACTGAATGGGTCCATTCTCTACAATGGAATGTGTGTACTTATGGGGACTTGTAGTCTGAGAGGTGAAGAGATTGTTCTGTGTGTATGACAGGCTCTTTCAAGAAATAGCTTCCATGTGTCCACATAGAAAGAGCAGACAGCTGATAAGAAGGATAAAATGCCATAATAAACGGACCCCAAGGATGATGTAAAGACCTGGGAAGAAGTTACCTGCTTATCCTATGCACTCTACATTTCAGTGGTGGAATGGGGAAGAGGTTCCAACAGCCACACAGCCACACAAAGTAGCAGTGTTAAACAGGGAAACAAAAAGGAATGTCTAAATTGACTAGCAAGTTTGTCTATATAAATGTGCAAGGAAAAATAATTTCTGACAAGATAATGGTGACCTTATTGAAATATTACAGAAACAAAATAAATGGAAAAGATTTACATAATGGTTGCAATCACACTATTACAATCTTCTAATTGTAGAGCACACATTTCAAGAGGATTGCTTGATTAAAGGGAACTAAAATCATTGTCAACTCTTGATAACCACATAAATTTTCTCCATGATTATTTGTCCTTAATTTGGTCCTTCAGGTCTTCCAATGAAGCACTCATCACCACTGTAACTGAGTCCATCCACCTGCTTGTCATCTTTTTCCTCCTTCCACTTTTCCCAGCTTTAGAGCCTTCTTCAGAGCTTGGTCCTCACATAGTGTGTCCAAAGTAGGATAGTCTGAACCTGGTGCTTTGTGCCTCAAGGGAGAATTCTGGGTTGGTTTGTTCAGCGACCCATTGGTTTGTTTTCTTGGTTGTTCATAGTATTCTCAGCAGTCTTCTCCAAGACCAAAAGTGTCAATACTCTTCCTATCCTGAATCTTTGGGAGAATATCGATAACACCTTTATTAGAACTGTTACAAAATGGTTGGGTAAACTGTCCGATTTTTTTTAAAGAAATCTAAATAGGAAGGGAATACTTGGGGGCTTGATGAAAACCCTCGGTATGGGTATGGTATATTTTGATAATGCAAAATTATCAATACTTTTATTTCATTGCATGGATCATCTATAGAATGGCATTGTAATAACTGCAGGACAGGAATTGTGTAGTCGCTTGTAACTGAGACCCCAAACTGCCACTTGGAATCTATAAAAGAGGCTTGCAAGAAGAAAATTAAACTTAAAACGTGAATATATATGTGAGAGAATTTACTCTTGATATAGCCTTCCTATAAAGTCCTGTCGAGCCTAATACAGGTCCTCTGTGCTCCCAGGGGGCGCTGTTACGCTCGCGAAGACACTCTGGCTTTGGCCGTTCCCTCCCGTGTGTTCCGGCTTCCTCTTGGAGGCGGGATGCGTCGCTACCGCGAGTAGGGCACATATTGGACTGAATGGCGGAGAGGGATGGCAACGCGGGTCCGGGGTTATCTCGGGTGCTTCTTTCCGTGGGCGGCGGCGGAGGTAACTGGCGATGAATGTGTTCAAAGAGAGCAGCCGCAGAGCAAGGAACGAATGTCGTGCTTCCTGATCTAACCCTGTGTTTCTCAAACTTGGCTACACTTAAGATGTGTGGACTTCAACTCCCACAATTCCCAGTGGCTGGTTCGGGAGTTGTGGGAGTTGAAGTCCACACCTCTTAACATTGCCAAGTTTGAGAAACGCTGCAATACCTGTAACTTGTTTTTTCGTTGCGTTGCTTCCAAATTCTGTAGGCTTGAACAGTAACTGCCAAAAGGAAAATAAATAAAAGTCCTGTAGGGACATGGTATTCGTGAGATCTTGCGCGAATAAATAAACATCACGTACAAATATTCTCAAAAATAAGATGCAACATTTTTGCAAACTTTTAAGAAAATGTTAATGCATTTGCCTGCTAAAATTAGTGAGAGGAAAGAAAGTTTGCATCTGAAAAAAAATCCTTTCTATCTCGACTTTCTCACTTCTGATTTCATAGTTTTTTATATATTAATGCTTGCCTAAATGTCGATGAGAATGGTTTTGTGTCTTCCACTTTTGAAATACACAATAGCCTAAAACGTTTTGCTTAGTTTTATAGCATGTATCATCATATTTGGTTTTTGTAGTGCATGGAGTTGAAAAAAGTGCCATGCTTCTAACAGTAGAGCATGTAGCTATTAGAATAAACTGATTTGCATCAACTAATCTGCAGTAGAGTTCAAAGTGCCTATAAAGAGAAATACTGTACTAGTAAAATCAATAGTAAGTGCCTTTTCAACTGAAGCAGGATTTCTGGATTTCTAGGTATCAGTGAAACACTTTTGCTCAGTTCAAAACATGCTAAAAAGAAAGCCACAACCTTACAGACAACTAGACTGCCCAGGAGCAACCGTAAGTATATATATATATATATGTTGACATATATATATTTATATTACCAGTGAGTTAAGAGTATTCCCTGGCTTAGAGCAGTGTTTTTCAAGCTTGGCAACTTTAACGTGTGGACTTCAACTGCTAGAATTCTCTACCCAGTGTGCTGGCTGAGGAATTCTGGAAGTTGAAGTCCACCCATTTTAAGGTTGCCAAGTTTAAAAAACACTGACTTAGAGGATTGTGTCTTTCCTGAATTATATATGTATGTTATAAAATAAGAATCATAAATAAAGTCTTGCCTTTGGGGGGAAGGGGCTGTATCCTCAGGAAAGTCAAAGGATTTAAAGCTTAAATATATGTGGAGATCTTTGAAAAGAACCATGCATTTTCTATTATTTATGCAGAGCAGAGAGTGAACATTAAAATTGGTTTCCCCACTCCTCAACAGTTAGTAATTGTTAAACTAAATATCATGAAGTATATTTTTGTATAGCATCTTTATTTAAATAGAGATGGATTTGAAGTTTAAATCTTTCATAATAATTTTATCTTGCAATATGGCAATTGATTAACAGCACATTTCTATATTTATTTTCTATGTTTATTTTCATTCCCTATATGTGGGGTGTTGCTGGCCGTCCTTTCTATATTTATTTTCTATGTTTATTTTCATTCCCGATATGTGGGATGTTGCTGGCCGTCCTTATGTTCTTCCTACCCTATCCATCACCTAATCAGTGGTGGTTTTTTTAAATTCTTTAAATCTTGAAGCATATTAATATCTTCATAAACATGTTTCTGTACATTAGTTTTGGATAAGGTGCAGAATTTTCTACCCCAGATGGCTAGTGCAAATAATCAACTGAGAAGAGAAATGGACAGCAAGCCTGGCCAAGAGTTTGACATAGAAAATGTAGATTCTTCGATGGAAAAGATAATTGAAATGGTGAATATATTTTTGTTTCTAATTAATTCCTTGGCATGGAGCATTACATTCATGTTTATGGTATACTCAAAGAAGAAAAACTTCTAGTTCTTTAGTGTCCAGACCTCTTCAAAAACTGTTATCCACAATAATACCTGGATGTTACCATTTTTTTTAATTGACTTCTGTGCTATGACTGAAATAATTATTTATTTATCAAATTTATTTGACTCTCTGAAACTAGCCAGATACTAGACAGTTTATGTAGTTGTAAGTATTAAAATCAGGGTACAAATTAAAAAAATAAAATAAAATCATGACTAAAATTACAAGCTAAAAAATTTATAAAAGTTGTATTGCTATATAACACTTTCCCCAAATCCACCTGAAAAATAATGTTTCTGGGAGGCCAAGGGGATGGGTATCACAAAGCTTTTCAGTTAAGCACATAAAAACTTTTCAGGCACAGTGTCAGAGTAGCTCTCTTTCCCATATGCCAGGGGTAGGCAACCTTGGCTCTTTTATGACTGGTGGACTTCAACTCCCAGAATTCCTGAGCCAGCTTGGCTGGCTCAGGAATTCTGGGAGTTGAAGTCCACGAGTCATAAAAGAGCCAAGGTTGCCTACCCCTGCTATGCAATCCGGATGTTTGAGGGTTGTATTTCTCAAAATTCCCCATCAGCCTGAACAGGGACAAGGTTTGCTACAAACTCTTCATGTGATACACCAGACATGCAGAAGAGTCCCAAATTAGGAGAATTGCTAAGCTAGCACCTTCCACTACTTGAAGACATTTGACTACATTGTCTCCAAAATTCCTTTCAACATTGATCTTGCATTGCTTGTTGATGGAGGTGGCCAACTCATGCCCAGAAGATTTGCCTAAGCAGCAGATGAGAGCCACTGGCTCTGTGGTGCTTTGTTTTCAGCATTTCTTTTGTAAGTGTTTTTAGCCTCTGATCATGGAAGGCAATTAATTGATTAATCCATCCAGCTGTCATACCAATAATCTCTTTATTTAAACCATTTCTATGGCCAACCATCTTAAATGGTTGACCATCCGAAATAGGTAACTCAGGGCAGAAAGCAATCATTTTGCTAAAAACAGTATACACTAGTCCTTGACCACAATTCAATCCAAAGTTTCCATTGCTAAGCAAGACGGTTGTTAAGTGAATCATTTTGCAACATTTTTGCCATGGTTGTTAAGTAAATCACTGAAGTTGTTAAGTGAATCATGGGGTCGTTAAGCTAACGTGGCTTCCCCCATTGCCTTTGCTTGTCAGAAGCTCCCAAATGATAATCCCAGGACCCTGGGATGCTGTAACCATTGTTAATACATGCTGATGTTAAGCACCCAAAGTTTGATCACGTGACTGGAGATTCTGCAATGGTCATAACTGTGAAAACTTTTTTCAGTGCTGCTGTAACTTTGGTCATTAAACAAATGGTTGTAATTTGAGGGCCACCTATAAATAGAATGCCATAACTAAACTAAGTTTTAAACAATCCAATAAAAAGAAAAATGGAGGTAACATTAACAAATTCACCAAATACACATGTGTATATTAGGCTCCCTTAACACCTGGGCCTAATACTTGGAAAAAAGCCTGGTCTTTATGGCTTTCTAGAAAACCAAAAAGATCAGGGAAGGCTGTTCCATAGACAGGGGCCACAACAGAGAAGGCAAATCTCCTTGGTCCTACAAAATGACATTTTAATAAAGGGAACCTTGAGCATGCCTGTTGGATCTGGTAGGTTGGGACTCCCACTCATTTTTACTGGTACTAGTGGGAATAGTTAATGAACTGATGTTGAGGTATTTTCTAAGTCTAAGATAATGATAATTGAAACTAAAAATTGACTGCTTTTGATTTCATAGTTCAGCATTGAAACTGGTGTACTTTTACATTCTCATTGTGCACTTTAGTATCTTACTTTCATTATTAAATTATTACAGAATGTGGCCTTAGTAGAACTGAATGACTGTGATACAACAGAATCAGAAGATGATTCCGAATGTGAGGACAGCTCTATTTGTGAAGAAGTTACAGAAGAAAATATTAAGTTTTCTTTATCAAAAAGAGAAGGACGAATAGAAATGTTGGATGGTAAAACTGAGTAGGTGAATTAGCCTTATTTTCCTGCCATTTCAATATCTACATGTTATCCTCATTTTTTCAAGACCTCTTGGAAAGTTGTGCTGTGTACTTCATATATTGAGAGGTGTATAAAAATCTTTTGTAGGTCTGCTATCTAGTCAGAAGAAATTAATGAGGATTTCATTTGTAAAATTGAGAGAAAAGCAAAAAGAATAATTGGACCAGACAGAAACAGAAGAATCAATAGCTATGAACTATTTATGAGTTAATTTGTAATAACATTACATATTAATACTAACTCTTGGGTTTCATAGAGACAAATGACAATGTCTCTGTAAAAAAGATCAATTACTCTGATTGTTTCAATTACAAAGTATTTGGAGTGGTGACTCGCTGTTGTATGATATAGTAGTGGCCTTCCAAATGAACTAATTCGTAACTCCCAAGTCTGGTTGGGATTCATGCTTGTTTGTGCCAAAGGTTACTCACCTTGTTTGAAAAGTCCTTTAAGGTAGGGGTGAAGGAATTGTGTTAGACTGAAATATAGTTTGGTTGATAAGCGGCATTCATAATGGAGAATGAGGAATGCCATTGGGAATCCAGTATATTTTTCATGTCCAAAATACGTTACAAATCAAATCGGGAGTTTCTAATCCCAGCCAGTGTGAGATCACGTGTTACATCTTTGAATTTAAAATATGCCTTGTATTCTCATAAAGTTTATTTAAGCTGAATAAAAAAGATTTTTTTTAGATGCACGGTATTTGTTTTATACTGTAAAAGGCATCAACTTGCAAGATACATGTCAAATTGAACTGAAATTAGTTTTATTCTTATATGGGCAATTTGTTAGGATTATGCATTATTACTGGAGCATACATTTCACTGAATAAGACTTTATTCCTGAATAAATAATTTTTGAGCTGTTATTGCTTACTTGAAAATGGAGTTGGATGCAAATCAGGAATGTTTGACATGAAAAGTCAAATAGACTTTGGAAGTGGCAACAATTAATAGCTCATACTATACATGGTAGATTATGGTCCATAACCTACATTCATAGAGGATCATCTTTCAGTGAATTGATGTGAGTTGATAATAATTGTAGTACATAAATATAAATAAAATTTAGGTACAATAAGGTTTTCTAGTACAATCCACCAAAAATTTCTATTTATTTTCCATAGCATATTCCTGGAAAGCAAGGTACAAATGGCAAAGTATCTTTCTGTTCATAATTTTCAATACTGTTTTGAGACAAACACTACTATAGTCTTATCTTTCTGTTCATTGTATTTTATACCACAATGTTGTACGCTGTTTTCAATAAATATTTTGCAATTGCAAGTAGTAAATGCATTCAAAGCCTGGCATGGTTGTCTTCACAAATTGCATTAATCCATGGCTTTAAATTGTTGAATGGTTCAACAATTCAGAATGGTTGTGTTTAGACTTTTTCTGTGAGTCAAAACTTAGTATGTGCGGTATGACTTAGAGCATTGTGTATGTATGAAAGAGCGAGAGAGGTTATCTTACAGATGTAATACTAGGTCATGAAATACTACAGGACATCAAAAAAGCATTTATTTAATGTAATTGGCACCCACAATTAGAGATTACGTACAACTCAATGGCAAACAGATTACAAAATAGTTCTACAACTTTTTTTTATTTAGGGGAATAACACAGATGTTCAATTCTCTATTGTACAGATTCATAGTAAGTGCACTTCCTTGGATACATAAACCATGTTTATGGTAAACTGGTTTTCTGAGTTAGTTCAAATATGCAAAATGTTTATTGCAGGAAAAAAAGTATGATGCTGGTGTAATGTGGCCAAGATCCACATGGTTACTTAGGACAAATAAAAAATTATAGCACGTTTCCAACTTAAGTAAAGGGTTCACAGAGACGAAATATGAGAAATTTGATGGTTTCTAGATTTCTGTCTCACCTTCAGATAGATCTAAATGTCAGCAGATGGAGAACATGATAACTATAGGAAGGAATAATTTATGATCACAGTAATCCGTAGCAAGTGTTGAACTCCTTTGAGGAATCCTATTGTGAATAAATGCAAATGTGCTTAATTGGATCATTGCACTGAGACACTGGTTGGCATGTTCATGCCAGGAAGCATTTTTACTTTGTTGTTTGTAATCCTGTAGTTGCTGTGGGTCAGAGGAAGAATGGGGCTTCTTGGCCGAGCTGTTCAGTATTCCACAGTTACAGCTTTTGTTCTCAGGTACTCATTAAGAGCTTCTTTACCTAAAAGGAATAAGAAAGTCTTGAGTAGTTGGAGTCTCCAAGGATGCAAAGTTCTTCACAGTTGCAAAAAGCAAGGTAGAATTCAAAACCAAGCAAACCCTCCGTATAATGGAGATTGGTTAAATACAATGCAATACAAGAGACAGATTGATATGGAGTTTAGGGGAACTAAACTAAACTCCGTTGAAGATGTTACCTAGCCTGATAACGAAACATTCGGAAACCAACCTACTAGTTCAGAGAACGAATCTTCACCCTCATGTTAAAAGATTGCTTGCCTTTACTCTAAAAGAATCCTGCATTTTGCAAGGTTCTAAATTGCATGTTCTTTTAACATGGGGTTGTCAGACTGCAATTTATAGTATTGGATGTGTGCTCTGATTTTAAGGGTAAAATAGCACAACTTTATTTACTACTTTGTTTCAAATGCATTTTGACAATAGCTCCATTACAAAAATCACATTGTAGAATAGAATAGAATAGGACAGGACAGGACAGGACAGGACAGGAATGGAATGGAATGGAATGGAATGGAATGGAATGGAATGGAAGAATAGGAATAGGAATAGGAATAGGAATAGAACAGAACAGAACAGAACAGAATAGAATAGAATAGAATAGACCTTGGAGGTCTTCTAGTCCAGCCCCCTGCTCAAGCAGGAGAACCTATACCATTTCAGACAAGTGACTGTCCAGTCTCTTCTTAAAAATCTCCAGTGATGGAGCGCCCACGATTTCTGAAGGCAAGCTGTTCCACTGGTTAATTATCCTCACTGTTAGGAAGTTTCTCCTTAATTCCAGGTTGCTTCTCTCTTTGATCAGTTTCCAACCATGGTTTCTTGTCTTGCCGTCTGGTGCTTTGGAGAATAGTTTGACCCCCTCTTCTTTGTGGCAGCCCCTCAAATACTGGAATACTGTTATCATGTCACCCCTATTTCTTCTTTTCTTTAGACTAGCCAAATCCAGGTCCTGCAGCCGTTCTTCATATGTTTTAGTCTCCTGGCCTTTGATCATTTTAGTTGCTCTTCTCTGAACTTTTTCCAAGGTCTCAACATCTTTTTTGTAGTATGGTGACCAAAATTGGTTGCAGTATTCCAGGTGTGGTCTTACTAGGGTTTTAGAGAACAAGTAGTCTATAACAATAATTTTTCTCATTACATTTCAAAACCCATCATTCATGGTTGTTCACAATGTTGATTCAAAATAGGAGCCAAAGAGTTCTGGAACGTGATAAATTTCTTACCTTTAATACATGTCACTTTGCAAATATAAGTGGAGTGTAGAGAGAAAACATGAAGTGCAGCTTACCTAAATCTTTTCCAAAACCAGACTGCTTGAATCCACCAAATGGTGCTGCCACATCAGTTTTGTTATAAGTGTTAATAAAAACAGTTCCAGCTTCCAGTTTGTCACTGACATATAGTGCTTTACTTATGTCTTTGGTGAAAA
This sequence comes from Azemiops feae, assembly GCA_023970755.1. Classification (NCBI taxonomy): domain Eukaryota; kingdom Metazoa; phylum Chordata; class Lepidosauria; order Squamata; family Viperidae; genus Azemiops; species Azemiops feae. The sequence continues at coordinate 1,810,135 of JALGBA010004230.1, read as the reverse complement.
CACCTGAAGCCAAACCATATTCTGTCCTGTTGGCTCGTTCTAACACTCCATCAACGTCTCTGTGGCAATAAAGAAACATTCTAAGATATACACAGCACAAAACATACCAAAGATCTAAATTTAGCACTCCATATTTTGTAGCATATATTGTGTTCCCATATTGTGCTAAGCCATAATTAAATTTATTTCAATTCAAGCATGTAGTTTAGGAATCGTGGTTTATAAATCATATTTTATAGCTGTCTGGAATTGCAAACCTGCCATTGGAATTTAATTGAGTGAAATATGATTAAAACACAACATTGTTTAGAACCATCTGTAAATCCAATCTGGTATTTTTGTGAAGTATTTTTGAGACTTGGCTAGAATGTATGTAATGAATATTCCTAAATATAGGAATAGCGCAATGATATTTAATCCACAAAATTAAAAATTGCATGGTTCTTAAGGTCATAGACTGGGAGAGAACATCAGTAGTAATTAAATAGGATACTATAGTCATGCCGGAAGCGCTTCCGGGTTGAAAGAATTGGACGGTGACATCACCATTGCCTGGGGGATGCCCAGTTGGGGGCTCCTTTCATGACCCTGTTAAGTTACCTACCAAAGTGGTACTCATTTATCTACTTCTGATTGCCCACCTTTGAACTGCTGGATCAGCAGAAGCTGGACCGTGTGGCGGGAGCTCACCCTGCCTCGTGGCAGCAACCAGCTCTCAAACGCGAGCCTGCTGATCGTCAGCCCAGCATCCTAACCTCATGAGCCACCACACTCCTACAGGATTCCAAATTAGGGAGGAATCTACTTCACAGAAGTTTTCCTCCAGTATGTAAATTGCATTGGAGAAAAGGAGTGAAGCAGGTTCATTTTGTCTTCTCAGATGACTATTAATTGCAAGAATCCAGGGTTTGAAAAGCTTGTAACTACTGCAGCAACAACAGCATTAATTGGAACAGAACATACCCATCTTTGAACTTGGAAATGATCATCACTGGCCCAAAGGATTCTTCATGGGCAATATGCATGTCATCCTCCACATTGATAAATATGGTAGGTTCCATGAAGAAGCCTAGTGAAAGAAAAATGGGTAGTTACAATCTCCAGCATTTTCTATCTTGATACATGGGTCATAAGTTATCAGTCCTCAGCAATGCATTTTATATGTAACTTGGCTAATAAACAAGGACTTTAATTTTTAGCCAGTTGGTTATTTTAAAAAGAGCACCCATTCAATATATTTTTAGTTTCCAAACATGAGGGTGTCAAAAAAAGGTCATTTTGAGCTAGGTTTACAGTTTCTGTTGTGCGTTTTACAATCAGTTACCTTCTTCCTCTTCTCCTCCTCTCCTTCCTCTACATGCTTCATAATTACTTGACCCTTATGATAATACCATGACTGCAGGAATAAAACTGAACAATTAGTTATTGCTAAAACAGCAACATACATTTTGGTGGGTCACCAACTGAATATAATTGAACTAAAAAGAAAATCGGAAGTCACTTTTGTTATAAATTTGTTTAATGTATTTTTGGTCACGTAATTTGTTATTCCATTTTGCTTTTATCTTAGTTTGTATTTTAATGTTTGATGTTGAAGTTTAATAACAATATTATTTTTAAAAAGAGAGAAAACGAAAAATGTGGTGATAAACAACATCAGCCAAGGAAAATTCTGGCATATCTATGGTAGTCCAGTTCCTGGTGCGGTATGTTTGCTATTATTTCCCTTGTCACTCCACTTAGTCAAATTTCATATAATGTGCCATACTATGATTTTCTTTACATCGAAAAAAAAAGCTTCAAATGCAAACAAAACTGAAAAGTGATAAAAACCTAATATCAGGCAGATGCATCCTGAACTTAGGATTTATACCCAACTGGACCTGATGCTGCAATCTTTCTGTTGCAATTGCTGGGAGATTATTCCAGAAACCAGAGCATAGATTGAAGTTCCTCCAATAAAAGCAGGGAAGTCTTCTCCCTAGTGGACGGATCCACCCTCTGAAATTCTTTCCTATTCCAGTGAAAATTCTGAGGCTCTTCTTCAAAGTCAGAATTTAATGCAAAAATGAGACTTTTATATGCAAAAATGGGGACACTTGAGAGAAGAGATATGGAAGAATTGAAATTTTGGATTGGTCAAAGAAAATCCCAGTATCCAAGTATGTACTGAACACAAATCAAGAACAGGAGAAGACTGTAAGTCAGGATACGTTATTACACTCAATTACTTCAATGGCTAATTTCTCATAAAGTCAACAATCTCAAAATAAAAACAAATGGAGGAAAGGATTCTTCCTCCATCTGCCAGCATGAGTTTGGCATAGATTTGGATGTACCATTCACTTACTTACAGATTTTCCATACGATTGCTCAAAACCTAGGATATTATTTTGTTTTATAGGACTACAATTGGAGTATGAAAGCACAATACCAAAAGAATTGTTTGCTGCAGCTCTCCAATGTTTAGCAAGTCCTGCTTTCATACTGGAGTGACCTCTAGAGAAATTAGGACCAAAATTAAAAGTCTGTTGCATGAACTGATCTTTCTGTGATCAGTCAGACAGGTTTTAGTTGTGTTTTTAATATATATATTGGACTTACTGTATGCTGCCCAGAGTCTTCTTGGATTTGGGCAGTCTTAACAAATCCAATATATAAATAAAAACAATAAAATCAAATTGATTTTAGATTCACTTCTTGCAGCTATTCAGAAGAGGCAAGGATTTCCCCCCCAAAATGTAATTTGTCACTTTCAATTTTTCTCTTGCCTTTAACATCATGAACAATTTTTATTTTAAATGTCCCATGTGTTTGAATTGCAGGATACTTGTAATTAATGTGAATGTAATAGAGTAGTCCTATATTAGATCTTACTTACCTGGTCTACATACTTGTCTCCCACCATATAGTAAAGTTGCTCCTTCTTTTACTCCAGTTTGGCAGTATTCCAGAAGCTTTTCCAAATGTGCTTTGTGATTTTGAGGTCCATGGTCTGTAGCTCTATCAAGTGGATCACCTATTTTCATCTTTCGGGTTTCTTCCACCTAAAGATTACCAAAGAAAGTGAAGGTTAAATAGTGTAATATATCAGCCAAAAGTTTATAGAATAGATGATATCATATAATTCTATAGTATTCAAAACAATGCCTAGGTTAGGATTTTTAAAGTTAGAAGACATCGTCCCCTGTTGGTTCACCTTATATTGTACAGATCCCTATATGGAAAGAACATTCTTGAGGGTACGCAAGAACAACATCGAATTAAAAGATGGAGGAAGGAGACCATCGAGCAAGGAATAACATTAAAGGAGGATATGGCTGAAGGATCTGACTTCCCTTATACTACTTGGAGGACCCTGAATAGTTGAGAGTTGGAATGACTGAATGTAAAACCAATATGCTTGAGTGGAGGCTCTTAGTGGATAACAACATGCTACGTGAATGTGGAGAGACACAGAGCCCGGCCCATTCTGGCTGGTATGGTGGCTATTACCAGAAACATGTACCAATAATAACTTATTTTTGACCAACAACAAAGACAAGAAGGTGGCTTCATTCTGGCTTAAGTTTAAAGTTCAAGCTAGACACAGAAGAAGAAGAAATATAAAGAGTCCTGTAGAATGTAACATTAATATGTTCCTAAACCTCAAGCCAAATATAAGGAAACAGTCTGGTATACTTTGGATGCTGTATTTCACATTTTAATGCCCATAACATCTGATGCTGAGGAAAGCTAGTGTATCAGTAATTTTTGCTGGTATGCAGAGCCATATCACCTTGCTTAGTGAAATGGAAGTGGGAACAGAAAGTGCCTTCTGTAGGACGTGGTCAGCAGAGCTTGAAAAGTAATCAAAAGTTGCTTGATCAAAACTAAACAAACCTGAAACTCTGCCACATCAGAAAATCAATGAACACTGAGAAAATAGGGCTTCACTCCGTTACTCACATTTTATCAGTGAAAATTATTACCGCTACAAGTAGTTCTCAACTTATAGCCATTCGCTTAGTGATCATTTGAAGTTACAATAGCACTGAAAAAAGTGACTTACAACAATTCAGATGTTTGGCAATTGGCATGTATTTACTGTGGTTGCAGCAGCCCAGGGTAACGTGATTGCCTTCACCGCCTTTCCAGGCAGCTTCCGACAAGCAAAGTCAATGAGGGAAGCCAGATTTCTTGATGACCACGTGATTCACTTGGCAACCACGGGTCAAAAAATTGATAAAAGTTTGTAAAATGGGGCATGGCTCACTTAACAACCACTCTGCTTAACAGCAGAAATTCTGGTCCCAATTGTGTTGTAAGTTGAGGGCTACCTGTACAAAGTTACAATTGGTACGTCAGGATTATTTTTCAACATCCACTCTTAAAAGTTTCTTACCACTCTTTTAACAAATTCATCATGAATAGATTCCTCAACAAACAGTCTACCAGCTGCAATGCAATTCTCTCCTTTGTTGAAGAATACTGCTCCCATGCCCTGAATCATAAGAAAAAGAAGATTCCATTTTTGGTTTGGTTGTTTTTATGGTTGCCTTTAAATCTTTTTCTGTTTAAAAAACTTCTCACTCAGTTTTTTAACTGAGACCATAATGTAAAGCTAAATCTGTCTCTCTTTGTGTAGCTCAGCTTCTCCAACCTAGTGATTTCCAGATGTGTTGCTCTTCAGCTCCCCCTGCTGTCAGGAAACAATGTGGGTTAAATTGTACCACATCTGGAGAGCCCCAGCTTGGAGAAGAGTAACATATCCATCAAAAACGAGAAAGGAATTTCTGCATATAATGGAAGATAGATGACATAAAAAAGTGATGACTGATAAATGAAGGACTACAGTATGCAGTACTGTATAAATAAATTTAGTATACATATTTAGTAACTTAACAAAATTTAATAACATAAAACAGTCAGACTTTAAAGCTGGATGTCCCTTTTGAATTTTGAAAGTGATGGAAGATCTATTTATTCGGATAGGCTGCCATGAAAAACCAGCCCTTGCTGAGGATGGTGGTCCTAAAATACTAATTTACCAGAAAGTGAATCAGCCTTTCAAGATGCTCTGTACCATCCCAGTGGGAGTTTTGTGTGGCCAGAAGGCATTGCTACAAATAAATCTGATTCTTGAGGCATCCTTTTAAATTTTCTAAACTAAATTTAGAAAATGTCAAATAGTACAGGGAACCTGAGGATTATCAAAGAGGGGGTCTGTAGGTACTGTGCAACTTATCCCTACAACATACTATCTTTTACGAATATTGAAATAGGAATACTGAATATTTAATATTGAGAACTTCTTTCCCCTGGGACTAATTTGTGGACCTGCAATAATATGCGGGCAAAGAGTGGGTAGGTCCAGAAACAAAAAGGATGAGACCACAAATTTTCCTTTCTGAGATGTCTTTCTCTCTCCACCTTTCTCTTTCTGCAATCCTCTGCCCAATTCTTTTCTTGCCTTCTCTCCTGCCCAAATGGTAGGTGTTCCTATATGCCTCAATTGCTTGAGGGGGATTTTAAAATTTAAAAAGCTCACGTAGTGTAGTAGAGATAGATGCAGGTTGCACACTCTTCTCTAGAACACTAGTAAAAAGGCACAGTGTATTATGGGACATTTTAACCATACTCTTTCTGAAGAAAATGTTATATGGAGCTTAAAAGCTTATTTACCATTCTCACAGCTTTGTCAAGCTCACAGTCATTGAATACGATCAGTGGCGATTTTCCACCCAGCTCCAAAGAAACCTTCTTCAGATTACTGACAGCACAGCTACAATGAATAAAATGATAAATGACAGAAGCCTGAAAATCAGATACCATTTTCCTCATTTCTTAATGATATTAAGACATATTGTGGTGTAAATACTTTATTATATACTTATTTTACTTATTTCCCAAAAATAAGTTAAATACTAAACATAGTTAAACTACTGTACATTACAATTTATATCTTTTTTCTCTTACTTTGACTAGCTAAATTTGCAAAGATCACCCAAATTGTGATCCTAGCTAAATTTGCAAAGATCACCCAAATTGTGATCCTAGCTAAATTTGCAAAGATCACCCAAATTGTAGTAGCAAATTTTGGAAGTGGGAAGGAGTATACAAAAACAGGGAAAGTACTCACACAAGCAAGTTTGGTGCATCCAAACCATTATCAGTGTTTAACTCAGTATTATTCTGACAATGCTGACTACAGTATCTGGCTGGTAAACAACACGGAGATTCTCAGGTAAAGCAGAATTCACACAACTTCCCACTGAGCAAAAGATAAGATCTTGCACTGAGAAACATTACCTTTTCATGATATGTTTCCCAATTGGTGTTGAGCCAGTGAACCCAAGTTTACGGATGTCTGGATGTTCTGATAAGCGTTGTCCTACTAAACCACCTACATGATGTGAGAGATACAATACCATGAATTTTATTGAAACAGGGAGCTGGAGATTTTGAGGCAGAATGTCACTTAATGCTCCTGTACCCCTTTCCACCTGAGCTATTCTTTGAACCCAAGTTGAGGTCCTCTAGACATGTGATAATGCATATTCCATAATTCCCAGCTGTTGGCCATGTTGACTAAAAATTCTGGGTCTCATACTTCCAATACATCTGAAGGGCAAAAGTTAGGAAAGACTATAAATATTTATACTCCCACTGTACCTGAACCAGGTAAAATATTGATAACGCCTTTAGGAAATCCAGCTTTCAGAGAGAGCTCTCCAAATTTCAAGGCAGTCAGCGGAGTTACCTAAATAAAAACAATTTCATTTAGATTGTAGAGGTACACCATATGCATGTTTTCATAGAATATATTTTAATTTCATTATAGTGTCCCATGCAATAATTAAGTGCACACTTTACTATGTGCATTCACTTATCTTTTTTGGCTTTATTACCTAGGCTTGCTTGTATGAATGTAATTCACAGTAAGATCTTCTGGAGAGTAGTCAGGCTATAACTATCTTAAATATATAACTAAATTCCCATTACTGTTGCTAGCAAGATGCCTCTGGGCACCAAGTTGGGAATGTTGTTGTACTTTAATGCTGTTCACAAACATTCTATTTTTATTTGAGCCGTTGTGGCACAGTGGTTAGAATGCAATATTGCAAGCTAATTCCTTGCCCACTGCCAGGAGTTCAATCCTAACTGGCTCAAGGTTGACTCAGCCTTCCATCTTTCCGAAGTCAGTAAAATGAGGACCCAGATTGTTGGGGACAATATGCTGACTCTGTAAACTGCTTAGAGAGGGCTGTAAAGCACTAAGAAGCAGCATATAAGTCTAAGTGCTCTTGCTATTTTTATCTGTGCTTTTCCATTAAGGTCCACAACGGATTAATCAACTGGTCAAGAGACATTCTACGTCTGTACCTCTGCCAGGCAGAAACTACTAACTCAAGGAATGCTGTATTCCAAGGTATCATTGGCCAGCTTGATGTTACCTGTGCTGGTTTCAGAACTAAAGTATTGCCAGCAGCCAAACATGCCGCACTCTTCCATGCCAGCATCATCAGTGGATAATTCCATGGAATAACAATAGCACAGACTCTTCAGATTCCAGGGAGAAAGAAACACAAAAGTAAATTTGAATTTCAAAACACAGGAGAAACATGTTATGAGTAAAATTAATCGGAGTCTGGTTTCATTAACAAAGACAATGGATCTTACCCTAAGGGTTCTTTTCTGGTGAACGTTAAATTGTGGTTTGGTCGTGCTTGGTTTATTGGAATGGTAGAACCCTAAATGAAAAAACACTTATCCTTTTTTTTTAAATGACAGTCATGACGAAAGCGGCATCAATTGTATCATCACATGTGTCTGAATAACCTGTTGGCAGTTACAGAATGTCTCCTAAAACATCCCATATGCTCCTAAAACATCCCATATGCTGAATACTGGTAGTGAGGAAGATACATGGACATTATCTACTATTATCTGTATCTCTTCAGTGGGGGGCTTTTTTTCACTGATAACCTTGCATAGGAATTAGTTTGAAAGCAGAGTTCTTTTCATTAAACAAAAAAGTCTTACCCGAACTGATATTTTTATTTTAAAAAGTAATACAGGTAGTCTTCGACTTACGACCACAACCGAGCCCCAAATTTCTGTTGCTAAGCAAGACAGTTGTTAAGTGAGTTTTGCCTCATTTTACCATTTTATTTGCCACAGCTGTTAAGTGAATTATTGCAGTTGTTAAGTTAGTAATACAGTTGTGAAGTGAATCCGGTCCTCCCCATTGACTCTGCTTGTCAGAAGGTCACAAAACAGGATCATGTGACCCTGGGACATTACAACCGTCATAAGTATGAGTCATTTGCCAAGCATCTGAATTTGGATCAAGTGACTGTGGGGATGCTGCAACGATCATAAGTGTGAAAAACAGTCATAAGTCACTTTTTTCAATGTCGTTGAACAGTCACTAAATGAATGCTGTAAGTCGAGGATTACCTATAATCATTTCACACACAATTGCCTACGTAAGACAGGAGTTGGTAAAATCAGGCTTGCATTTTCCCCCTTTCATGATTCCCCAAAACCCCTTCTGACCATTACTACTGACAACTGAGGAAATACTGTAGTTTTCCACCTTTAAGCAGTTTTTAAAAATTGACACTTCATAAATATTTCCCTGGATTGCAGAAACTAGCCCACCAGTAGAAAACATTGGAGATTTCAGCTCTGTCCAGTAGTGTGATGTAGCTCTGCCATTTTGGATAATTACCCACAATCCCATTAAGTGAAGTGCTTGCTATCAAAGTTGTTCAGTCTTAACATAAGGATAGGCCCTGGTTTCTCAGAAATGAATTCATATTTCTGTGAAATTAGCATTGTTTTTGTATGCATAATACAAGGAAGTATGGACTTCAGTTACAGGTCACCCCTTTCAATCCTCGTCAGAGTTGCTGAGAAACTCTGCTATTGTTCTAAATTTTGGTTTGGGCTGCCTTTATCTTTAGCAAGAATTAAGTCTGACCCACATAATAATTCTGGAAGATAATTAGTCTTTGAGGAAACCTTCAGAAGTGCATTTTTACTGTGCTCTGTACTAATTGAATTGTCTAAATAATGTCACATATAATACTGAAGACTTGACACCAACTCAAATATTAGCTTGCCTGTATTTTGTCACACCATCCAGCAAAATATCGGAATGTTTGCACTGACATTCCTACGTGGGTCTTCAAAGCTAATGTGTACACAGCTCCAGAGTCAATAGCCTCTATGGTTGCCAGCTCTTCTTGATGTTCTTCCATCAGATCCGCAAGTCTTTCAATAGAATCATACAGACGGTAGAACAAAAACACAACATGACATGTTTGTAAATGTTGGAATTCATGCTGAAACTTGCTACTCTGGAAAGTAAGTTTACCGAATTTAAATCACATGAAAATTGTGGGGGATTGGAAAATCAGGGCATTATTCTGTAACAGTTTGGAAACCAGGAGTGGAAAAATCTTTCATGAGCCTGCTTTGTACACTACATTAAGCCATGATGTGGCTGACTGATTTTTTTACCATAGTGTTATCTGTCGGTTATTATATCTTACAATTAACCATGATTGAAAATCAGTTTAATGTGAATGTAGTTCCTAAGAAACATAGGGAAAGAACAACAGCTATATGATATTATCAGGAAAAACCTAGGAAGATTTAAATCTGGGTAACCTGAAGCTTACAAGGTTGCTATAAAGATAATGTTTCGGAAGGCATAGAATTCACAGTATATCATCTTGACCTCCTTAAGAGGCAAATTAGTATTCCAATAATTTAAGTAATTAGTACATCAGGTATAAGCATCACATTTTAGCCATTGACTTGCAACATGAACCTGTCCCAAAACCCTGGATGCAGCTCTCAAGAATACTTCCAAGGACACTTGCACATTTTAATATCAGAGATGTGGGAAATGTTTAATTAAAATTTAATTAAACTAATACATGAAGTCAAATCAAATTTAGTTTTGTCCTGGCCTAGTTGCTTTCATCTTCTGCCCTTCTTGTCTAGGAGCTGCTCAGAAGCCAAGCGTGGCCCTTAGTTTGAAAACTGCTATCTACATCTTTGAAATAAATCTACAATGTATACAGGATTTGGGGGAGGGGTTACATGATATTCAGGTTTAGAACTGGTTTGGTATAGTGGT